>WAAB01009337.1:0-24857 GCA_013389865.1 Piaya cayana
ACAGTGGACACAGCTTAAATATATAATGATGTTCACAAGTAATTCTGTGAATCATAACCATGTGTTTTATTCACCTTCATTTATTGAGTCAAGATTTAAGACCGTGTGAATAATGCCAAGAAAACTATTTGCATACTTAGCAGCTACATGAGTTTTAGCACACGTGAACCTCCAGCTGATGATTCACAGGGTAAATATTACTTGCCTTTAGCGCCTCATGAAAAGGGATTTATTAAACAGTTCCAGTCCCCCAGGGTGAGGAGTGATTAAGGGTGGCACATGCAGATGGTAGCAAGGATCAGCGTGACTGAACACACCTCACCAGCAAAACAAGAGAAATGTCCCTTAGAGCAGTTCACTGTGCACTCATGATATGGAAACTGTGTTTCTGAAGTACAGAAGCCTGGAAATTCTTATAAATACCCGAAGTGTGTGAAGAATATAAAACTGACCATCAGCAATTTGCTAACTACATCAGGAGCAGAAACCACAGCCCATTACAAAATAATTATCTTAAATAAGCAAGTGCTTGAGTTCATCTTTACTTAGCATAGTGAAGCAAGTATTTCAGTCCCCACTTCCAGTACTGAAAGGGCTCCAGGAAAGCTGGGGAGGGGCTCTGGATCTGGGAGGGCAGAAGAAGGATAAGGCAGAATGGTTTTCAGCTGAAAGAGGGGAGAGTGAGATGAGGTCTTAGGGAGAAATGTTTTGCTGTGAGGGTGGGGAGGCCCTGGAACAGGTTGCCCAGGGAAGCTGTGGCTGCCCCATCCCTGGAGGGGTTCAGGGCCAGGTTGGATGGGGATGGGAGCCCCTGATCCAGTGGGAAGTGTCCCTGCCCGTGGCAGGGGTGGCACTGGATGATCATTAAGGTCTCTTCCAACACAAATCCTTCTGTGAGTCTATGAACTCAGACGTAAGGATGAATAACCTCACCTTTCAGGATCCTCCTGAGCCGTTTGGACTGAGCTCAAGTTAACAAGGCCCAGCCATCCCCTGTCAACCATTTGTCCAACTCTGGTTCTGTTCTGACATGGCTAAAATTTTACTAAGGGGTCTCTTGGAGATTTCCTCACTATTTGCTCCGCTCAGAGCACAAATAAAAAAGCAGCTCTCCTGCCATCCATGAACCACCAGGTTCAACAGAGACTTAAAGGCTCTGTGACATTTAAGTCTTGAAGACTTAAATACAATGCTACCTAAGCTACCTGCTTGGGCAAATGGAAATAAAGTTACCAACACATAAATCTTTCATAGGATTATAGAATCATAGATTCACCAGTTTGGAAGAGACCCATCAGATCATCGAGTCCAACCGTTCCTATCAAACACTAAACCATGTCCCTCAGCACCAAGACCACTCATGCCTTAAACCCCTCCAGGGAAGGTGAATCAACCCCCTCCCTGGGCAGCCTCTAACAGTGACCAATGACCCTTTCTGTGAAAAATTTTCCTAATGTTCAGCCTGAACCTCCCCTGGTGGAGCTTGAGGCCATTCCCTCTTGTCCTGTCNAAAAAATTTACAGAAAGGGTCATCAGGCACAGGCAGAGGCTGCCCAAGGAGGGGGTTGAGTCGCCTTCCCTGGAGGGGTTTAAGGGACGGGTGGACGAGGTGCTGAGGGACATGGGTTAGTGTTTGAGAGGGATGGTTGGACTCGATGATCCGGTGGGTCTCTTCCAACCTGGTGATTCTATGATTCTAGATGATAAATGGAAAACAAGGCAGCTGTTCAAAGCGTAAAGCACCCTGGCAGTGCCTGCAGTCACGTACCTTCCCTCAGAACCTGAGGAACAAGAATAAGACCCCCAGCAGGTTCAGCCGGCGCTCGCTCCCAGCTCCCAACCAGCAGAGCCGGCTGCCCCGAACTGCCTGACCGAGCCCGTGGGTCAGCAGGGTTGGCTCCACCAGAGAGCACAGGCTAACGCAGCCCGTGCCCTCTCCAGCAGAGCTTTGAGCTGAGGGCAAGTCCCTGTAGCCACCCCAGCACTCATTTCACCACATTCGCAGCAAATTGGAAGAAGCCAAGTTGACTGCTCTGGCCTCCGAGGCTCGGCTGGCAGCTCCCACAACCTCACCCCATAAAAGACCAGCTGCTCCCACGGCCTCCAGGGAGGAGATCTGCGTCCGAGCTGACACTTGGCTCGGCCCTCATGAAACGGGGCTGCCTTGATTAGCTTTGTGCTGACCAGAGCAGCCTGCTGAGACCAGGCAAGAAATCACATCAAAACCACTCACGCAGTCAAGCACGTTGAGCAACTGCGTTGTGGTGGCTTCATCAAGCAAGCTTTTCTGCCTTTTATTTATTCTCAGAATCACAGAATCGTTTGGGGTTGGAAGGGACCTTAAAGATCATCCAGCTTTTGAACCATTAGTGCCCACTGGAATTGGATCTCTGAGCAAGCCCTAAGAATGCAAACTGATTCAAGAGTGAATCAAAGCAGCACTGGGCTCGAAAACATCTTAGAAAATAAGAGAAATAAGAAAAGCCCCCAGAAATGGAGTATTTTGAAGGATATTCAAACTTTCTAACACAATCTGACACAGATCAAATGAATCTTTCCCCAAAGAAAACAAGCTCCTAACCAAGCAAACACTATTTCATTATCTGCTCCTGCTGGTACCCTCTGCCCTCTTTGTTGTGGTACACGGCAAAACCAGATGTCAGATTCTCCTCGACCAAATCATCAGCAGATTTGATAGAAACCCAGGATCGGAGGACTCTAAAATTGTTTAAAACCACTTCATTAATTAAAGGGTTTTGTCTGTAGCTAAACAATGTTTCGAACAAACATTTTTATCGCTCTCCAGAAAAACTCTCCCTGCCTTATCACAGCCTTTGGGTCAGGACACTCGAAGAAGAAAATAAAATCACCGAGCAAATTTTTTTTTCCATTTTCTTAGCTTTAAAATCTGTGGAGATTCGAGCGGTCAGTGTTCTGCTTATCACATATTTTTTTCAGGGTTCTTTTGAGAGGGGACTTGGACTTCGCAGGTATGAGCTGAAATCTGATCGTTACCACTGACACAGGTTCTAACCCGTCTGGAGATCTCATCACACCTCCAGGGACTTCAAAGCAGGACTCTGAGGAGACATCTTCAGTGCCCTTATCTCCAGCAGACACATTCCTAGCTGATTCCTAAACCCCGTTGCAGAGTTTTCCACGGACCCAATACACTTTCAGCATCTACAAACAAACTTTCTAGCACCTTGAAGGCTCGCACACAAAAAACACAGTGTAAAAAAAATGGAAGTAAAGTCACACAGGCTACAAAATTAAGTAAAAACATATTAAATCTTCACAGAGACGCTTTTTTAAATGTAGAAAGGCAGGTTTGAGTTCGGGTAGCACCACTTTGTGCCACAGTAACAAGCAGCATCTCTATTTCTTGCTATCCTATCAGCTTTCAGGGAGCCAAATTCCAGCTCCTACCTTTAAACAGGAAATACAAAGGGGGGGTGTGCTAAAAGTAACGGAAAATTCAATTTTTCAAAGGAAGGCTCCTTCTCATCCCCCTGCCCCAGCTCCACATTTCACAAGAAGGGTTAAAAATCCCAGCATCTTGAGGAACTTTCATTTCTGAAATCTGATTTGAGCAACATTCAACCTGATAAATGCAGACACAGCCCACAACCACAGCTGGCAAAGAAAAAAAATCACAAAAAAATCAAAAATCACTAAAACCTCCAAAGAAAAGTGAAATTAAATATTTTCTTCACAAAATCAAAGTCTGAATCCAAAAGGATCCACATGGAAACTGTTGTAAAACAGTTTCACTGAAAATATCTGTTAAGAAAAAAGAAAACCACTCAGCTGGAGAGACTTTACTTTTATCTCAGTTGTTAAAAATGAAGATTTCTCAATGAGCTTGAAGCCCAGGAGCTGCTTCAGGGATGCTGAGCCGCGCTGTGGGTGACGGTGCTGCCTTCCGTCCATCCCCATCTGCTGTCTCTGGCACAACCAGAGCTGGGAAAAAAAAAAAGTTGGAAAGCTGTTCTACCCTTCAGCTGAAAACCATGGCAACCAGTTTGTATCAAATAAGAAAAATCAATATTCAGAGATGCTGCCTGCACCATGAAACCCTGCGACGTGTTTTCCCAACTGCCCATCACCAACGGGTAAACAAAGCCCTTCCCTTTGCTTAACGTGACCACCCATAATTGACCCAGTGCTGCGATTGCTCCTGGCCTCTCACAGGCACTAAGGAAAAGAGCAACTGCATCCCTTTCGATGAATATTTCTTACCCAGTGTAGCACGGATAAAATTTAAGTGCTTGAGAGAAACAGGCGAACACTTGTATCAGAAACAGTGTGACCAGCAGGGCCAGGGAGGTTCTTCTCCCTCTGTACTCGGCACTGGTGAGACCGCTCCTTAAATCCTGTGTGTAGTTGTGGGCCCCTGACCACATGAAGGATGTTGAGGGTCTGGAGNGAATATGCTGCCCAAGGAGGGGGTTGAGTCACCTTCCCTGGAGGTGTTTAAGGCATAAGTAGACGAGGTGCTGAAGGACATGATTTAGTGTTTGATAGGAATGGTTGGACTCGATGATCCAATGGGTCTCTTCCAACCTGGTGATTCTATGAGTCTATGATTCATTACGCAACACAGCTAGGATGTTTTCTCACCGCCTTCGGAAAACACCTTTCAAATCACAAGTTCTCTGCAATTACCAGGTCCTTGCTTTATCCCGTGTTGCGAGTAATGATTCTGACAAAGAGAAATTTTATAAAGCCAGAGGAATCCCACTCGTTGCACTCAAGCAGCTGTTGAGCACCTGCCTGCTCACAGTCCTCAGCAAAATAGAATCAGGGAATGGTTTGGGTTGGAAGGGACCTCAAAGCCCACCCAATCCCATGAGCAGGGACACCTCCCACTGGATCAGGGGGCTCCAAGCCCCATCCAACCTGACCCTGAACCCCTCCAGGGATGGGGCAGCCACCCCTGCTCTGGGCAACCTCTTCCAGGGCCTCCCCACCCTCAGAGAAGAGGATTTCTTCCTAATGTCTAATCTAACTTTTCCCCCTTCCAATTCAAAGCTGTTCCCCCTCACCCTATTACTCCAAGTCCTTGGAAAAAAGTCCCTCGCAGCTTTCCTGAAGCCCCTTCAGAATCTCACTCCCAGCCTCCACGGAATGAACAAACAGTCTGAGAGGACAAGTACAAGGAATTATTCAAGACAGCAGTGTTTTTGGAGATATTATTTACCTTTTGCTTGCTGCACGAATCTGGTAGCTCACAGCTCATCGCTGCATCTACTGACTCTTTCCCCAAAACAATATTCCTGATGGGGCTTGAAACTGCATCAGGCTGGATGGAGGTGTCTGTCGAGGCACCAGCATCTCACTGAAGCTAAATGGATTTACAGCAGCTCAGTCACAGGCAGGGGCATGGAAAAGGAAACAAAATCTAAAGGCACGATGGGAATTAATGGAGAAATCCCCCTGAATGGTGCTCTCTTTGGTGAAAGCAGCCGGGATTGTGACCAAGCAACCCACCAGCCCTTATCAAGAGCATGAAATGGGATGGAGGATCAGCACATCACCTCGCTCCGCTCTCTCCTTTAGCCCGGCACCTCGGAATGTTTAATAAAATAATACATGGGGCACTGTGCTTCACCTGCTATTCAGCCTCTTCCTTGTGCTTCCTCACCCTGGAGGAGAACTGGGACCTTTCCAGATGCATAATTGCAAAGCTCCAGCATTCCTGAGTAACAAGAGGTTTAAGTAAACAGCTACGAGCTTGTGCTCCTACGTCAAGGATAAAGAAACAGCTACGAGCTTGTGGCTCCTATATGAGGGATAAGTTTACTCCACTGAAACCCGATTCCCATGGATAGCAGGGAAGCTGTGATGCTGTTCAAAGCTTGGAGAAATCCCTGCATTTTTGATGCTCACCTGAATCTCTCTGACCTGTTGTTCCTGACGGGCTGCAGCAGCAGCCCTGCACGAGCCATCTTTGATGTAGTGTTGGTCCTCCCGACATGTTTTACCATACCTGGTGGTTTTGACAGGCGCAGATGTAAAAAACAACCCTCCACTCCAGCCGATTGCTGTGTGCTGTGGTTCTGGCTGTATTTATTACCTGCACTGCAGCAGCAGCTGGGAGCAACATCAAGGCAAGGAGAAAGCCTCTCCCTTGGGCAACTGAGAGCCAAACTCAGAGACATGAGAGAACCATGAGATCCAGCAGAAAAGCAGCTCAGGGATGAAGCTGAAAAGCACCATCAGCTGGGGAGAAACAGCCCACGCTCCCCTGCGCTGAGGGAACGGCTCTGCAGGTGATATAGGGAGATTAGAAGTGAGATTGGAGGCTTCTGGGCTTTCATCAAGAGCCTCTCTCCCACCAAAGAGGTGGGAGGCAGCAGCTAAAGGACATCTGGATGGAAGGGCAGAGTAAACAGCATAATAAAGCGAGAAATAATGGGAGGACTGAGGTTGACTAAACATTTTTGAGCCTTTAAAGGAGGTTGGGAGCCCTCCTTGAGCAGAGGCAGGACTTTGGCACAGAGGGGACTGCATCCCTCCTGCTAACAAGCTGAGTTTCAGCCTCAGTTAGCGTTGGAGCAAGTTAATGTTCCCAACTCGTTCAGCTACGCGGAAGCACGAGCGCAAGCACCTTCTCCCATTGTAAGTTGTTCTATCAGATCGACCCCCTGTGGTTTGTAAAACCTCATTAGATACACATTCAGCTGTCAGACATTACTGCACATTAAGAAAACAAAACCGATGGAAGAGACTGAAACCCCAGCCTGAGGCTCTGTCCCTAATTCACCCCGGCTATTCCAGCACAGCCTCCAGAGTGTAGGATCCGTTACAGCATATTCCTCCTAAGACTGAAACACTAAAAGCCGTGAGTCAAAGGCACAACGTCAGGTCAAATTTCTCCGGATTAACTCAGGATTTAATTGCATTTAGAGCTTTAAGTCAGACTATTACAGCCTCCTTACAGGTAATCTCCTCCCGTGGGAGGCAGTATGTATGTCCCACATGCAGGTACGTCTGCTAACCTTCTCTGAGGCTCCATCGCTCATTGCTCAGATCCATCTTCTCATCAGTTTTCACGGCCTGCTGCTGAATAACCAGTTTAGCCTGGAAATCATGAGCTACAGGCACTGCAAGGCAAAAGACCCCACCTTCCTCTCAGCTATAAGGATTTCATAGAATCATAAATGTTGGAAAATACCTCTAACCTCATCCAGTCCAACCATCGGCCCAGCACCACTGTGTCTGCTAAACCATGTCCCCAAGTGCCACTTCGACATGCTTTTTGAACATCTCAGATGAAGGAGACTCCCCCACTACCCTGGGCAGCCTCTGCCAGGGCTTCAATGCTCTGTCAGTTAAAAAAAAAATTCCTTAATATCCAATCTAAACCTCCCCTGGTGCAACTTGAGACCATTTTCTCTGCTACTCATTCTCTTCATGAGNCTCCTCGTGCAACTTGAGACCATTTTCTCTGTTACTCATGAGAAGACACCAGCACCTACCTGACTAAAACCTCATTTTTAGATAGTTGTAGACTTATGTTATTTTGAGGTTTTTTATTTTCAAATTTTAGAACGCAAATTCTCCCACCCAAAGAGAATTATCTCATTTATTACAATGAAACCCAAAACCCCCAACAAACTCTGAGATTTCTTTGGACCAACTGGTCCAGCACAAAGTGAATTTTCTTCCCTCGCTCTTCAAATAGCCTTTGAATTAAATACTTGTTGCAACCAGAGAAAGTTTGGTTTGTTTTTTGTCATCGGATTTGAGATCAAGAAGAGATGAGAAGCTCTAGGATGAAAGGCAGAGATGCCAGATAAAAGACTTAAAACCCAAAGAAGATATAAAATAACTGCACAAAGGTTCTGGGAGAAACACACGAGTAGCTCCATGGGGCCAGGCTTGGTTCCAGCATCTGTGCTCTCTCAGTGCCTTCTGCTAGAGGAAAATAAACACCAGAAAGAGCCAGACGACTGGTTAGGCAGTGTTGGTTTGGAGAGAGCCCATCACCCTCAGTGTCAGCGTCACCCCAGCCAAACCTCAACCCTAACTAAGATTTAGGGTGCATGTTGGGGATCGTGGCCCTCCCCTGCCCCTTGGAACTCATCCTGAGCTACACGGTCATTGCAGGTCTCTGCTTTCCCCTTTCTGGAAATATAACCCTAACCATCCATCAGCCCTGAGGTGAGACTTACACCCTCGGTGTCCTGACACATCACCTTGCTCTGGCAGCCCCTTCTCGACCCTCTCCTGTCCCACACTTTGCGTGGCCTCTGCTCAGGGCCCCAAGAGAACTGAGGCTCCTTCACAGCCACGGCTGGGTTAGCACACCCACCCCAACCACTACGCTGAACACCAGTAGCCACCTTCCCTCTGGTCCAGTCTTTACTCTAAACTTAATTGTTCTGGCTGGCTCAAACGAGTTCAGCCTGGCCACACATAGTTCACAGCAGATGCAACGATGCAGAGCCCGAGTACATCAGGGACAAACTGGATCTGACATGGATCTGTCAGAGGGAGTCCAGAAAAGGCCATGAAGATGATCTGAGGGCTGGAGCACCTCCTGCATGAAGACAGGCTGAGAGAGTTGGGGTTGTTCAGCCTGGAGAAGAGAAGGCTCCATGGGGACCTTAGAGCAGCTTCCAGTGCTGAAAGGGGCTCCAGGAAAGCTGGGGAGGGGCTCTGGATCAGGGAGGGCAGGGATAGGATGAGGAGGAAGGGTCTGAAGCTGAAAGAGGGGAGACTGAGATGAGATCCGAGGAAGAAATGTTTTGCTGTGAGGGTGGGGAGGCCCTGGCCCAGGCTGCCCAGAGCAGGGGTGGCTGCCCCATCCCTGGAGGGGTTCAAGGCCAGGTTGGATGGGGCTGGGAGCCCCTGATCCAGTGGGAGGTGTCCCTGCCCATGGCAGGGGTGGGACTGGATGGGCTTTCAGGTCCCTTCCAACCCAAACCATTCCATGATTCTATGATGGTTTCCTAAGCCAAAATCTATACAGGGAGTAGAGCTCAAGTGTTTTTCAGTCACCAATATCCTTCTCATAGGGAACAGTCTCCAGTTTTGGGGCTTTATTTTAAAGTTCCTTTTCCAATTTGCAACCTCAGGTCCTCAGGAGCACATCTGGGCCCCCCCTCAGGTCCTCATACAGAAATGAGTTCAGCATAGGTAAAGCTCCAACAACCTCTGGGAATTAGGCTAAAATCCATAACAACCCACAAGAGCTAAACTCAAATCAAGGTCCATCAACAAGAAACACAATAGAAAGGGTGAGGATGGGAAATAATCAGCTCTTACTGCAGAGAAAAAGTTTCATGCCAAAGAAAGAAAGAAGAAAAATTTTAAAAAACCCAACTCTGAACCTTGAAAGCCCCAATTCGGTTTGTGTAGGTTCAGCATCTTCCCTGCTGACACAGCTCTAGACCCTTCCTCAGTCTGGAATAAACCACCTCAAAGTCGCTTCCAAGATCTACAGCCCATCCAGGTAGCTCCAGCCGCAAACGGTTGCTCACAGAAAGCTGAATGGATAAAACTCGGAGCCAGGAACTACCTGGTCTGAAGCAACTTGCCAATCCATCCTTTGATTTTTCTTACACCATCAACCTGTTGCTCAGGAATAAGCACCAAAAAATTACCTTGTAAGGCACCCAAGCACTGGTGCCTGTGCCTTTTCCCACGCTTCCTTCAGAAAAATCAGTAAATTCAGTGGATTTGAAGCCCAGGGGGCTTCAAATATGCAGTTGAGGTGGCAAAACCACCAGCTGACATTCTCTCTCTCTTGCAAAACCCCACTGGCAGAGCAAATCACACCTCTAAGAGCCTGCTAATTCGAATTTAACTAAAGAAGTTAAACAAACAGCTTCACAGCACCCAAATACTCTACCTTATAAGCAAACAAACATTATAGAATTAACAAAGAGATGCCAATCTAATTAAAATCAATCCACAGACACCACTAAATGCCGAGGGAGCCTGATTAGTAGCTGTTTATAGTAGCTGCTTAAGCAAATTGTGGAGGAGTAATAATTCTGATCTTGTCACTTGCCAGAGAGATTTTTTTTCTCACCTCCAAAACATTCCTTCAGAGTAGATTTATTTAAAATTCACATTTTAAAAACAAAGCAGCGCTTTCTGTGGCAAAATTCCAGGCGCTTCAAGAATGGCATTTGCCGAAGGGAGAAAAGAGGAGCCCAAAAAACCATAATGATCTGAGAGGACGGAAAGTGGGGCTGGGAGATAACACTTTCAGAAGGAAAAACAGTTTTTCAACTGGACATTCAGCCTAGGCTGAAAATTGATTGCTGAACAAAGATGCTCTGTGAGTCAAGAGGAAAATTATGAGCCCCGGGCAAATTTCTGGACACTGTGAAGATCAGTAAATCCTGAAAACTCCCAAGAGAAGTGATAAAGCTGAGACTGAGCACGGGGTGAAGGTGTTTCTTCCCTTCCACGACCTGTATATTTCATGACTGAAGACAGATTACATTAAAAACCTCCTTTGGCAAAAGCACTGAAGGGAACAAAAGCTGAAAAGGTAGACAGACCTTGTGCTGGATCCTATTCAGCATCAAGAAATCAGAGAATCATAGAATGGGTTGGGTTGGAAAGCACCTCAAAGCCCATTTTGTCCTAACAACCCCTACTGTGAGCAGGGACACCTCCCACTGGATCAGGCTGCTCAAAGCCCCAGCCAACCTGGCTTTGAACCCCTCCAGGGATGGGGCAGCCTTGGCCAGGGCATCCCTACCCTCTTTGGAAAGAATTTCTTCTTAATGTCTAATCTAAATGCTTAGAATAGATTCAGATCAAAATACAGCAGCCTCAGGACCATCTGCTACAGGGCTGAGCTGATACATGGGACCTCCTAAGGCTGATAGACACCAAAACACGAGACCATTCAGCACTCAGGTGCCCTTCCCACCCCACAAGATGAAACCTTACAGCCTGGAAAGACATAGAATCATAGAATCACTTGGTTGGAAAAGACCTTTGAGATCATTAAGTCCAGGCGTCCCTGTCCACTACTAAATCATATCCCTAAGGATCTCATTTAACCATGCTCTGAACACCTCCAGGAATGAGGACTTCATCACCTCCCTGGGCAACCTCCGTCAGTGCTTGAGAAGCATTTCAGTGAGGAAATGTTTCCTAATGTCCAGCCTGAACCTCTCCTAGGACAGCCTGAGGCCATTCCCTCTCATCTTATCACTTGGGAGAAGAGCCCAGCACCCACCTCGCTCCAACCTCCTTTCAGGAGCTGTAGAGAGTGATGAGGTCTCCCCTCAGCCTCCTCTGCCCTAGGCTTCGAGTGGAGCTGCCCATCTCTGCTCTCCCCACCTCCTCCCTTGGCCAAACCCAAAGGCAGGAGCGGCACGATGTGCAAGCTCAGGCTGCGCCGGGACATCTGCAGCCCCGAACAATGCTCAGCCTAACAAATCCTTCACTGTTGCTCTTCTCGGCGCTGAGTGGGAGAGCGAAATCTGGAGGCACAAGCTGTGGGTGCCGCCCCCTCCCCTGCAAACAGCCCAGCTGCTGAAACCCATTTGCGGGCTTAGAAAGAGGGGAGAAAGAGGGTTTTTTTCAGCATCCAATTCACACACAGCTTTGCTTTTTCCTTTCCCCTTCCCCCCCTCCCCTTCCTAATGCGAAAAGTGCTTTGTGAATGGGCCAGCTAAAATTATTTATAATGAGCTAATTTCCATAAAATTGGGCTAATTAATTTCCATGCCTTGATGAAAATTGCTAACATCGGCTTTTCACTGACAATCGAGGTCCTGCAGGCAGCCTCGTGCCCATCTGATGGGAAGAAGGTCCAGGCTGGATCCTCAGTTAGGTGTAAGTCAGCAGATACCTAGTGAACTAGAGCGAGCTGTTGGCTGATTTACCCAGGAAAAAAGGTTGTTTGGGCCATTTTCTAGTTTTCATGGGAGTGGGAATGCTATGGCCTCAAGTTCTGCCAGGAAAGGTTTGGATTGGATGCTAGGAAACGTTTCTTTACTGAAAAAGTTGTGCAAGGATATTGAGGGGCTGGAGAGGGTCCGGAGGAGGGAGCGGAGCTGGGGAAGGGGCTGGAGAACAAGGGTTGAGAGGGGTCTGCGGGACCTGGGGGTGTTTAGCCTGGAGGAAAGGAGGCTGAGGGGACACCTCATTGCTCTCAGCAGCTCCCAGCAAGGAGGTTGCAGTGAGGTGAGTGCTGGGCTCTTCTCCTGAGTAATAAGTGATTGGACAAGAGGGAATGGCCTCAAGTTGCACCAGGGGAGGATTAGATTGGACATTAGGAAACATTTCTTTACTGAAAGAGTTGGAACAGGCTTTCCAGAGCAGTGGTGGAGTCTCCATCCCTATAGGGATTCCAAAAGCCTGTAGAAGTGGCACTTGGGGACATGGTTTACTTGCCATGATGGGGTTGGGCTGATGGTTGGACTGGATGATCTTAGAGGACTTTTCCAACCTTAATGATTCTACGATTCTATCTTCAATTAAAGGATCATGTAGATAGAGAGGAACAACGAGAAGCTTGCTCTCCAAGCTCCTGAAAGCCAAGCAAAGCCACAGTTTAAGCAAATCATAGAATCATTGAATCACCAGGTTGGAAGAGACCCACTGGATCATCAAGTCCAACCATTCCTATCAAACACTAACCCATGTCCCTTAGCACCTCATCCACCTATCCCTTAAACCCCTCCAGAGAAGGTGAATCAACACCCTCCTTGGGCAGCCTCTAACAGTGCCCAAAGACCCTTTCCATGAAAAACTTCCTCCTAATCTCTAGCCTAAATCTCCCCTGGCGGAGCTTGAGGCCATTCCCCCTCGTCCTGTCCCCTGTCACTAGGGAGAAGAGCCCAGCTCCCTCCTCTCCACAACCTCCCCTCAGGTATTTGTAGAGAGCAACGAGATCTCCTCTCAGCCTCCTCTTCTCCAGGCTAAAAACCCCAGCTCTCTCAGCCGGTGAGTCTTGGTGCAGCAGCCAACTGGGAAGCAAGAGGAGGTGCAGTTCAAAGGGAACATGGAAAATAACCTCATGGGAGTGCTGCAGCCCATGAGGTTTCACAAACAGCTGAGGGGCATGTGTGCTCCTAAGTGCTTTCAGAATGAAAATTGCCACTGAAGGGGTTCATATGACCCTTGCTAAAAGCATGTCCCACAACGTTAGTGGACGCGAGTCCAGCTATGGAGAGTCCTGCTGAGAACAGCAGAAGCTGCAGAACAGAACAATGCTGTCCAACATCCATGGATTTCAGAGGTATAATCAAAACCAGCATTTAGCTGGCCTTAGAAGGAGGAAAGAGCTCCTTGTAGTGTCTTTGTGTTGCAGGCTACACTTTGACAATATTTTCTAAATCACGTTAAGCCTTAAGTCCTTAAACCCCCACGCCGCCAGAGGCAACGGCTGCTGGCATTTAGCAAAGTATTATTGAGTTGTAACGGGGGGCTGAGACGCTTCTTGGACTCCTAAGAAATACTCTGTCAATATTCTCGTATTATTCTCATCTCAATTCTTTCCTGTAGGCTCAGAGGGGCAGAGTTTGCGACCATTACACCTCCTGTAATGTCAACATCCACACCCATGGTCACCCTGACAGCGCAGACTCAGATTCATAGAATCATTTGGCTGGAAAATTCCTATGAAATCAAGTCAAATCATACCTGTCCACCACTGAACCAGATCCCTGAGTATCTCATCTGTCTGTCTTTTAAACCCCTCCAGGGATGGAGACTCCACCACCTCCCTGGACAGCCTGTTCCAGTGCCCAATGACCCTTTCTGGGAAAATTTTTTTCCTAATGTCCAGCCTGAACCTCCCCTGGTGGAGTTTGAGGCCATTCCCTCTTGTCCTGTCCCCTGTCACCTTGGGAGAAGAGACCAGCTCCCTCCTCTCCACAACCTCCCCTCAGGTAGTTGGAGAGAGCAATGAGGTCTCCCCTCAGCCTCCTCTTCTCCAGGCTAAAAAACCCCAGGTCCCTCAGCCACCTCTTTAAACCCTTGTACTCCAGGCCCTTCCCCAGCTCCGTTCCCTTCTCTGGATGCACTCCAGCCCCTCAATGTCCTTGTTGCACTCCTCCCCAGGCCTGGAGCTACAAGGGGTTGTTGCTGCAGGACCTTGGCCTTGCTGAACCTCATCTCCTTGGTTGCTGACTAATCTTTCCGAGAGAGAAATATCTCAGGTTAACATTCTGGGATCAACTTGTTCATTGTACTCCAGTAAACCTAAGTGGAGAACAACTGAACAATTTGCTTTTCATGTCTAAATGCTGCTAAATGATGCCGTATTGAGCTAATTTTGCCTTAGGCTTATTAACATAAGTTGAATTTGGCACTAAACAGCTACCAAGTCGGTATGTAATACAGAAAAGAATGATTTGCAGTGACCGCTGAATGTACAGTAACTGTACTTGTGTAAGACATGTATCTTGTAAGAAATCCCCCAATTGCAGTAGCCATGTAATAGCTGCAGCTTATTGGATATTTTGTGCACTATTGATCTGCTCTTGGCCTCAGGTCTAACCTTTAAGATGATCTACATAAATTATAGGGCAGATTTTTTTGAGTTTACACTGTAAACTTTGAGACTTCATGCTCTTCCTCGGAATCTGCACCTTCCAGGATATTTCTTTCCAGAAATATCATGAGAAACACGCGGATGTCTGACTGTGGGCTTCCATGATCACTGCGATGATGAGAGTCTTGGAAACGCTCTGTGGTGGTTGGTGGGATCCAAGCCTGNGTGCAAAAGTACTTCAGGGCTCCTCCACCAGAAGAAACCGGAGCTCTGTAACTCCTGCACCTTTGACATCCATGACTTAACCCCATCTCTGACACCTGATGAAAACTCCTTAACAACTCATTTAAAGGCTTCATTTCTATACTGCCTTTACGCTCCCTATCAATCGAATATGCGTACCAGGAACAATCACAGCACAGATTTATCTCAATATATATGTAAAATATCCAAAACCTTGATCTATGTCAAGCTAATATCCCTTTCTCCCTTTATTTCCACTCTTGTCCTCATAGAGGCACTTTATTCTACTGAAATATTAATTACGATTTTTCTTTCCCTGGATGTGCGTACATTTGTCTTTCGCTTCTATTTACTGCGCCACGACAGCTCATGGAAAGACAGTCAATAACTCTGTTTTCCACTCCCAGGCAATCTGAATGGATGAATCGCAAGAAAAGGAAAGAAATTAAAAGCTGCACAGTGCTGAGGAGGAGGAGGACGCTAATATTAGGGCAAGGTTGTGCTGGATGACATTCTCCAAAGGGGTTCCTCTAATTGTTTTTTAGCTTTTAATTCAGTGAGGCTTGGTTTTGGTGGCAAAAATGGAACGGATGCTCTTCCAGAGAAGGAAATAAGGTTCAATAACGTGTTTGTACTTCTGTCGCAACACGGAGATGCCCCGACAGCTTTTAAACTCCACGTATGAGAGAAAAAACGTCTAGAATGCAGGATAGAAAGAAAAAGAAACCTGTCGTTACCTGCATCTCTATGAATGCAGCCACGATGGTCAAACCCCTAAAGATTTTCTGTATGACTTTGGTGAAGTGCTGCAAGCACGGGATAAGCTTTCCTGTGGCACTGGGAGAAACGTATTCCACCTCGAAGCCTAAACAGACACACTTGTTAAAATAACACAGTTTCTACACATGCAACAGAGGCGCTCAAAGGAATAGAACAAAATCTTTACAAGCCCGAGGAACGCACTTCTTATCAGGGAATAAACTTCCCAAACTCCTAAGATAGAACAGGGCCAACCAAGGGAATACATCTTTCTCCTCTATACATGCCTTCTCTGCAGACCGCAGCAAATATAGTCTAGTAAATCCTAGTTCAACTGCATCAAACCCCTTTTTTATTCTTAATAAAATGCAATAGGTTTCCTCCATTTTGCCTGCAATTTGTTGCATACAGAAAGTGTCATTTTAACCTCTATTTTAAGGCTAATTTTTTTGACAGAGGTGCCTGATTTTCACTCATTTGTAAGAGCAACTGAAAGCCTGCTCGGTCAGAACACAGGCAGCGCCGGGTTCGTATATATTCACTGCAACACGCCACTACGATGTGACGTTAGTATCCAGCGTGTTATTAAACCATAATGAATTGAAAGCCTGAACGGTGCCATTTCAGATGAAGATGTAAGAGACTTTACTCACATTTATTTCCTTTGCTCCCCAGGCAGTACCAGCTTAAGACACCTGCACAACCACTACAGGCTCTAGCTCCATCAAAACCACCTATGGTGCCAGCAGGACACACCTGAGCTGGTTTAGATCAAGGTGGAATAAGGTCCCTTGAGGGTAGGACCTGAAGGAACCACCTCTTGCTGACATTATAGCACCAAATCCCTTTTATAAACTTATTAGACTCATAGAATGGTTTGGGTTGGAAGGGACCTTAAAGATCACCCAGCTCCAACCTCTCCGACCTGAAACTCCACTCATCGTCACGACTAGAAGGTTGCTCCAAAACCTCCGCTCTCCAATACACAGACACCTTCCTTTAACCCAAAGTCAGACTGTTCACCCTTATCTAGCTTGGCCCTTTCAGCCATCATTTTGGACTCGATGATCCGGTGGGTCTCTTCCAACCTGGTTGTTCTATGATTCTATAACTCTTTCTACTCTTCTATGTTTCTTCCTTCCCCACCAGCAACCTGATTTCCCTTCAACCCTCTTGTTACTGTATTTGAGTAACTTGAGCTCAACCAAACTGGTTCCTGGCTTGCAACCAGCAAGCGTGCAGCACCGGCATCGTTGCAACCTATCTCCTACCATCTCAGCTCATCAAAATCTCACCTCCTTTCACTGATCCAACCTTTCTGCTGCCGTACAGTATCTATTTCCACTTCTTTCACCAAAAGAACATCTTCCTCCTTTCTGCTGTGTAGCATTATTTGCCTTAAAATAATATTTTAACCTCTGATTTGTGCCTTCACAACCTCAGTACTCACGCTCAGTACTTCAACTGAGCATGAGACTACAGCATTCTGCTGATCGAGCCTGCAAAAGGATGCGACGCTTAAATAAATCCAAGTAAAGCATAAAACCCAACCACAAATCCGCACATCGCTCAGTGAACTGACCATACCAGTCGTGCTGTTGTGCTAATTTGATCTGAAATCACGCTGTTGATGATGACAATCAGTCTGAGGTGGTTTGATTAGCAGCGGAAAACTACCCGAAGGTGACGGAAGGAAGCGGAGCCAAAAATAAAGAACATGCTGTCAACGTCATCATTAGCTCTCCAGGGAGGCATGGAGATTGCAGCCTTGCAGAAGATGGCGGAGCTGAGGGTGTCCGGGCGGCCCAAGGACAGGGGATAAACTCCTTCAGGATGCTGGAGGCAGGGAGAAACTCCTACTATAGATGGGGGGGACAGAAATAAAGCTGCTCAGTTTTTGGCCCATCAGTACAAGGAGGACATTGAGAGGCTGGATGCATCCAGGANAAGTGCTGAAGCAGCGGTGGAGTCTCCTTCCCTTCAGGGGTTCAAAAAACACAGCACTAAGGGACATGGTTTAGTAGATACATTGGGATTGGTCTGACAGTTGGACTTGATGATCTGAGAGGTCTTTTCATAGAAATTTTAGAGTGCGTTGAAGCATTTTCCATTAAGTGTCAACTCTAGGGAGTTGTACAAGACATGTCATAGAATCATAGAATAACCAGATTGGAAGAGACCCACCAGACCATCAAGTCCAACCATTCCTATCAAACAAGGATGTTTACGATATCCAGGTGCCTTTCCTGGAGACAGGATCATCTGAGGATTTCTATCTGCCATAGGTTTGGGTCTTGTGTTGACTTGGGGATCCAGAATACAGGAGGGTCTCTGACGAGAGGTAGAATCGGTTGGGCTAAATTGAATATGAATATCCAAGCATTAATGTTGAAATCCAGTGGCCTGATTACTGACCAAGTCTGTAGCACTTCGGCATCAGAACCCAGAGCAGACACATCTCTGCTGGGCTCACAGCTTCCTCGGGGATGCTACCCTAAAGATTCTATGAGTCTATAAATTGGGGCAGCAGGAGCAGGTTGTGTGCTCAGGAGAGCAGAAGTGCAGGGCACCGGCTCCGCACCCTGGCTGGGATGCCCTCAGCATCACCCAACACCCCAGGAGCAGTCGCACAGGCAGAGAGGAGCAACTGGAATCTGGTTTGGGCAATGGTTTTGCCCCAGTGCTTCTCCGACAAGCGATTCGGCCCGTGAGAAGGTGTCTTGGGCTGGAGGTTAATTTGCAGCAGCACCCGCCACCCTTTCATACTAGATTCCCGTCCAAAAATTGATCATCTCCGCTGAAAGGAGGATGGGGAAGATCTGAAGTATAAAGGGCTTAAAATACTGATCACCCCACTGCCGGGCTAGTCTGCTTTGCACAACCTGACAACATCCCCCAATGCGATAAAATCCGTAGAAGAAAATCAGAAAATACCGGTATCCATGCGGGAGATGCAGGAAAAGGGCCCCAGAGCGGGGAAGGCATGTCCTTCAATATTTAACTTCTTCACTCTTTGTTCTCCGTCTCAAGTTGAACAATACGTTAATTACCTGATGAAGCGTTATAATTACTCTAACAGCTCTGCTCTTAGTTATAATTACTGCATCAACACTTTTCTTTTTTTCTATCCTTCAATCTATACCTATTACATTGTCATGATGAAGACACATTAACATTATAATACCGTATAATTAGCTGATGAGCAATTAAATTATTCCACTGCTCTTGTTCCTCGCTGCCAAGAGGTTGCTTTCCAAGCGCTATTATCTCCTTTCTCTCTGCTGTGCTGCAGAGGTTGTTTTTCCCCCTCCATTTTTAAAAAGGACCTCACACACTTTATTCAAACAATTCCATTTGAAATTCCAAGAGAGAACAGTCGTTCAGGTCCTGAGAGACGATAATTTGCTTAAAACATTTGAAACTTCTTTCCTCTCAAGTTCAAACTGGGTTTTGTTTACCAAAAGCCGCCTAGGAAAGGAAAAGTGTCAGAAAAATATTTGTGTAAAAAATTAAATGAATCATTAATTGTTTTTTTTTAAAAAAAACACATCGAGCCACATTGTGCAATTATAATAAGGAAGAAATTGAAGGGGGGAAAAAAAGGGTTTGTTTCTATCTCAATATTTATGCTACTTTATACCTGAAGGAGAAAATAAGAAGAATTTTTTTCTTTTTTGGTAACATCCTGAAGACAAAGATTGATAAGGATATTGGAGAAAGTATCTGAGCTCAGTCTACACAGCAGCATGGTCACATCCCTTAGTAAACCTCCTAGCAAGAATTACAAGGTCCAAAATAACACGGTGCTTGACTTTCGATCTCCCAGATTTGTCTTGATTATCAACCTGCCTCGTAGGTTGCTTTTGCTTTGTCCTCTCCCTTGATTTTTGCAGCTGGAAATGGCTCGTTTGGTTTTCAATCAGTGCCAGTGATCCCAACGCTATCGTAGAGCCTTTCCCCTACTGCCTTCCTGGCTAAAATCAGTTTAATAAGGTTGTAGAATGCCCCTAGACCTGCATAAGCATCCAGAGGATGGGAAGTTGGCATGAAGGATGGATTTTTGTCTTTTTCCTGAAGATTCCCTGTCTCTGCACCACCTGCACCCACCTCATTAATAACGATGCACTGATTGGTGATCCTCATCTGCCCCCTGTATTGTGTCTGGCTCCTGCTCACACCTATCTCCATCCCTCCAGCTCTTTCTTTCTGGGAGCAGGGATGGGTTTCCACACTCTCAGGAAAGGTGCCTCCTCCCTGCCTTGGTCTTAGAATAATAGAATCATGAAGTTGGAAGAGACCCACCGGATCATCGAGTCCAACCATTCCTATCAAACACTAACCCATGTCCCTCAGCACCTCGTCCACCCGTCCCCTTAAACCCCTCCAGGGAAGGTGAATCAACCCCCTCCCTGGACAGCCTCTGCCAGTGCCCAGTGACCCTTTCTGTGAAATATTTCATGGAAAATAAGAGGATAATGAAGCAAATAACGCATCCTCGATGTGTCTGATATTTTAAAATAACTTAAATGCAGGGCAATTACCAGTAGTGAGAAGAAACTTGAAAACTGACTGTGGGTTTGAATGGTTGCAAGAGCTGAGCTGTCATTCCCTGTGCCTGGAATTAAAGCAGCCTGTCCCAAGCACTGTGGGGAGCAGCAGTAACAACAAAGAGGATAAATGCTGATTGTGCCTGGTGTTTTCCCATCTGACAAAGTCTCATGTTCCATGATCTCCTATATCTTTTCTACAAAGCTCTTTCCAGGGGTGCTGCAAGAGCACAAGACGGCACCGCGAGACAACCAGTGGCTGAAAAGAAGCTCAGAGGGGCAGATGCACCTTGTGGCCTCACCTCTACACATGCAGGTCCCAACACTGCTCTCATACAGCAAAATCTCTCATTCTGTGAGCTCCATGCCAACCCCGAAGGAACCTGGGGCTGGTGTTGCCATCTGGTTGCATGCAAGTCACCATGCACACAGATAAGAGAGAGCAGGAGCACCTCATCCACCCGCACCTCAAACCCCTCCAGGGAAGGTGAATCAACCCCCTCCCTGGGCAGCCTCTGCCAGTGCCCAATGACCGTTTCAGTGAAGAATTTTTTCCTTATGTCGAGCCTGAACCTCCCCTGGCGGAGCTTGAGGCTATTCCCTCTGTGGCACAGAAGTGGCACAGAAAGCCTCGTGCCAGCCAGCACATTTGTTTAGCCTTCATCCTTACTCATCCCCCAAGGAATCTGCATGAGCACTACATGTGCCTCTGCCAGCCAGGTGGCGTTACCATGATGCCGAGTTTGGCAGAGCGGCCAGAAAAGCTGCCCTGGCACACGGGGCTGGCACGGGCACATCCTGACCCCCAACGGACCTGGCATCTCCGTGCCAAGCTCTCTCCACCAGCTGCCTCCAGAAGAAAAGCTTGGCTTTTAGACGCTTCCCAGTGATCATCCCTCCAACCCCGGCAGCGCGGGGTCCTGCTCTCCCACACGGTCATAGAATCATAGTAGAGTTTGGGTTGGAAGGGATCTTAAAGATCATCCAGTTCCAGCCCACACGGTCATAGAATCATAGAATAGTTTGAGTTGGAAGGGACCTTAAAGATCATCCCTGCAATGGGCAGGGACATGTCGCACTAGATCAGGGTTTCCTATCCCACACAGTCAGGGATGCGTTTTTTCTTGTATTATTGGCTAAATTCAGAACAAGATTCACGCCCACATCCCCAGTGCCTCCTGGGGTCACCACCCGCAGCTGAAAAGCTGAACTTGATGCTTAATTATCGGAAGCAGGGTCAGCTTCAGTCTCTGCAGCTCCGCTGGACTGATCTGACCTCTCTCCCCGCTCCCCAGCAACGGGTTTGGTTTTTTTCAACGCTCGCAGCTTTGCGGCGTTAAAAACTATCTCATCATTTTTACCCATGCTGTTTAGTTCCCGACGTTGTTTGAAACTGTTTGCACATGGCCCCCGGTATCTCAGCGGGTGAGCACTTTACAAATAAAATGATGAGGAGGGTTAAAAGGATGCAACTTGATAATCCACTGCTGCTAGCAGCCAGATGTCTTATTGCCTCGGAAGGAAACAAAAAACAGATCGTCCTCATGGGGGTTTAGTTGTACACAGAGCACTTAAAAAATGAAAAGCAAAATAATACGGCAGATGCAAAGACTGAAAGGCTTCACAGGACTGAGCTAAAACTCAGTGTATAAAGAGTTGATGAGACACGTGCTTCTTCGTGCTCTTCATCATCGGTACCTGAGCTATTGGTAACCTAAATCTCTCTTCAAGAAACAACTTGTTCAGGTTGGATGGGGCTTGGAGCCCCTGATCCAGTGGGAAGTGTCCCTGCAGAGAGGGATGGAACTACAGTTCCCGGCTCTCCCCTGTTGTAGGGAGTGGGAGAAGCAGCAGGAGCTCCAGATTGCAAGAAGGACCATAGGGTCCCTTGGTTTTTTATACATATTGACCTGGAGCAGCAGTGTCTCAGCCCAAGATCATAAGACTCAGAATAAAACTCAAACCAAATTACTTAAAAGGTATCACTCCCATTTCCAATCCTGGTCTGAGCTGTCATTCAGGCATGATGCTTGATTTTCAAGGCATCTCAGCACCCATGGTGACAGCCTGAGAGAATTGTGACCCCATGCAACCTTAGAATGAGAGAATGTCCTGAGTTGGAAGGGACCCACAGGGATCATCGAGTCCAGCTCCTGTCCCCGCCCAGGACACCCCAACACTCACACCGTGGGGCTGAGGATGTTGCACAAACCCTTCTGGATTATTGTCAGGCTGTGTCTGCTGCCCTGGAAGCTGTTCCAGGGCTCCAGCACCCTCTGGGGGAAGAACCTTTTTCTGATGTCCAACCTGACCCTCCCCTGGAATCTTCTTACTGTTCCCTCAGGTCCTGTCCTTGGTCACCAGAGAGAAGAGCTCAGTGCCTGCTCCTCCTCCTCCCCATGCGAGGAAGCTGCAGAACAGGGTTAGGTCTCCCCTCAGTCTCCTCTTTCACGGCTGAACAGACCCAGTGACTTCAGCTGCTCCTCACACAGCTTCTCCTCTAAACCCTTCACCAACTCCATGTCTTTCTCCAGACTCCCTCCAGTAGCCCAAGATCCTTTTTATCCAGCGGTGCCCAAAACTGCTCCCAGCGCTCAAGGTAGGGGGAGAGCAGAATGGGAAAATCCTGCCAGAGGTTCTGCAGAGAAAGATCTTTACTTTTACAGGAACTGTGAAACACCATCAAGTACATCCACAAGGACGCAACGGAGAGAGCAGGGTTTAGCTGTAAGACACGGAGGGGGAAACAGCCGCGCACAAATCTTCGGACTGCAAATCTGATCACCTCATAAAATCCATCTGGAGCCCAGCACTGGGCCCAAATCTAGTTCTGTCTCAGTCGCAATAAATAAAAGAACAGAAAACCCCAGGTTGAGTACAAATCCCAACTTGTAGTGAAAAATTAAAAAGGGACTTCAGTATCTAAAGGTGTTCTTTTTCATCTTTTTTCCTTCTTTCTTAATAAAGAAGACAGCCATCCACCAAGAACCTGAGTTAATACTCTTTGAAAGCAATTTTCCACTGAATTTCACAAACCTGTGGATATTGCTACTGGTGAAGTTGGTAGTTTCAGGAATGGTACCTTCATATGCACAAGTTGGATGCTTAAGTGTGCTCCTGTAATCACTTAACCAGCCGGCATCACGCAGGAAAAAGTCAGCGCAGGGTGTCAGCACCCACAGATGCGCATGGAACACGATCCCTCTGAAATCATAGAATCATACATTCATAGAACAACCAGGTTGGAAGAGACCCACCGGATCATCGAGTCCAACCATTCCTATCAAACACTAACCCATGTCCCTCAGCACCTCGTCCACCCGCCCTTTAAACCCCTCCAGGGAAGGTGAATCAACCACCTCNACTATTACGTCGGACTCTGCTGTTTTCCAAGGCAGAGGAATTCAGTGCCCAGTCAACTCTATGAGGTTGAGCAGAGAGCTGGAGGAGGCGGCAGCTGTCCCTGCCAGGCAGTTCTTCCCATCTCCACCATTTCAGGCATGGCCGCATGCCCTGAACAATGTTGGTACCTTCCAGCTCCTGCCACGAGAGAGGAAGGAGGCCTGGAGACAATAAACGCTGAAACCAGTGGGGACAGACACTCCCCTCCTTTGGGATAAATGGGAAAAGCAACGGTGGCCGATGACCAGAGTGTGGCAGATGCTGCTGAAATAAAAGGCGTGTCCGTGTCTCGGCTGCAAGGTGGGAAGGTCTGCAGCACAGTGAGGGACAGCACGTGTCTGGGAAACCGAAGACCCCGGAGAAAGTGAGAAGAAGCAGAAATACAAAGCAAGAAGCTCTGAAATTGGAGAAAGCCCAGCCCCACGCAAGGACGGCACGTGCTGGGCTGAGCAGCCACTGCTGGGTGAGGTTTAGAAGAGTAACTAAAGCAATTACCTCCTCCGATTCCTTCTGCATTCAGAGGAAAAGCCCTTTGGGCAGTGACAGATGGCCCCTCGTCAGTCTTGCTGAGTCGGTTTGAGACTCTGGACGTGTCCAGCCAGCCCTTCTGTGCTACGGCCCTACAGCAGCGGTGTGAGCAGAAGGTGACCGAGGGCCAGCACTCACAGCTCAGACACATCCCGGGTGGAGAACACAGGCTCCTCACTTAAGCTGCCAATGGAGGTGGTTTTCATTCAAGCACTGGCCAACAAAGCAAAGAAGCTACAGCCTGAGGGGACTCTGCTGGCAGGACAGGCAGCTGGGAGGTGGACACATCTTAAACAAGTGCTGAGGAAAGCGCATCATAACAGGGCAGCCTAAACCCTCACAGACTTACGGATAAAGAAATGCGACTGGGAAATAGAATCACAGAACCATTTGAGTTGGAAGGGACCCTTAAAGGTCATCTAGGTCAACCTGGCTGCACTGAGACATCTTTAACTTGATCAGAGTGCTCAGAGGCCCGTCCAAATGGACCTTGAACGTTTGCAGGGACAGGGCTACTACCACCTCTAGGAAATCTGTGCTTCACCATCCTCATGGTAAAATATTTCTTAGAGAATCACAGAATGGTTTGGATTGGAAGAGACCTCAAAGCCCATCCAGTTCCCCCCCTGCCATGGGCAGGGATGCCTCCCACTGGATCAGGCTGCTCAAAGCCCCACTCAATCTGGCCTTGAGCATCTCCAGGGATGGGGCATCTAAACAGTACTAATCCATCTCTCCTCTAAGCCAAAAATATTTCTAAACAAGAATTTGTGCAATAGTTTAGATTAAGAAAGGCAGCGATACTGAGGATTTGCTCCAGATTGCACGGACACCACCCAGGCGCAGAAGAAAACAAGTCCAGAAAGGAAAAATCATAGAATCGTAGGACAGTTTGGGTT
>WAAB01009347.1:0-15434 GCA_013389865.1 Piaya cayana
CCGCCTGGCACCCGGCTGCCTGGACATCCTGGGACCCCACCGCGTGACTTGTCCCAGACCTCCAGCCACATGGCAACTGACCCCCTCCCCATGCTTCTATTTCCTCCTGGCTCCACGTGAGAGCCACGGGGGGGAGGGTGGGGGAAAGAGCCGACTTCAGGGGAAAGCCATGTGGTCATAGTGCCCACTGGACAAAATGTTTAAGGCAAAAGCATTCAGCAGACTTGACATTCCACCCCGTGACTTAAACATTTGTCACAGGAATCCAGTAAAAAACTCAGACCCCTGTTGTCCATAGTGGTGACACTTTAGGGTGCAACTTGCTCAGCTGAACATGCTGCTGCATTGCCTACACCCTACCGCGGTCAGCTCTGGGCCCGGAGTCCATCCAAGTGAGAGAGCACGATGCCCGCTCCTGCGTTGTCCTTCTGTTGAACGCGACACATAAGCAGGTAGTCTTCAGGCAAAATGGTTAAGGCAAAAACAGTCTTACTTCACAGCAATGAAACTGGTGAAGGGGCTGGAGANCCACTGTGCTTCGGCTTACCAGGTTATGGCAGTCATGCAGAACCGGAGGGGGATTCCTTTCAGCTGAAGCTAAATAGGGATGTGCACAAGAGCACTCCAGAAGCTCATCCAGTGCTGGCAGGCGTTCTGTTTACAGGTCAGAAATAGTCTGTGGTAAAACCTCTCAAAACACACATGACACAGATATTTGGCTTGGGCGTTGTTTTGCTCTGGTTGACTACATTACCTGCTGAGGCAGCCTCAATGGTCTCACCCAGGGTGCTATGGTAAACTGGAGCATGCCAGCAGGAACCACCATTTGCCCATCTGCAGGATCTTATTATATTCATTACTTGTACAGCAGCATACAGAGGGCATACAGCACATGTGGAAGTAAGGTCTCAGCCCATCTCTGCTTTTCCTCTTATAGTTTTACTCTTGCACTTTCCTGCTCACAATTTTTTCTTCTTTCCTACTTCTCTCTTTATTCATTTTAATTGTGCTCTCATTTTCTCTTCATCTCATTTTTCTTTCCTGTTCCCCGCTGCAATCTTCTAGTGTCCAGACTCCCTTCTGTTCTTGGTCTTTGCCTTTTTTCCCCATTGACTTTTATTCCTGTCTGTTTGCTTTAAGTTCCCTACAGTGTTTCAGTTGTTTACGAGAAATATTTCAAAGCAACTAATTGTCACTAGAAAACCCCAGTTGTGCATCAGGTCCCATAGTGTTGGCTGGTATGTACTAAGATGGAGCATTCCACACTTTACAGCCCAAGTGTAGCACTTCTCTGTCTCTGTGCAATTACTCCTGTTTGCACTGAGCTCTCAAAGAAAAAAAAAAAGCCACACAACAACACTCATGTTTAAGCAGGGGATGGAGGTTTCCTACCACAGCTGGGCAGGGAACAGGGTATCTTTAAGCAAAGTAGATTTTGTAGCTGAAAGCAAACCAGAAACTGATGGATACTGAGGTTAGCCCTCTCTCTCAACCTTTAATGCTGAGCACATTAAATAGGAAAGTTAAATAGGCAAGTCTGGTATTTCCATAGGCACCCAAAAGGTACAGGAAGGAGCAGCATATTACCACTGCCTCCTGAGAGAACAGGTGTTTGCTCTCCACATTTATTTTAATTCCTTCAGTTTTGCTGCAGTTTCATAAGAGACAAAAAAATCATTACCAGATCTGTATGAGAGTTTTCCTGTTTCAGCTTTATCACAGAGAGTGGGGACAGTGCAAACAAGACAGAAAAAATAGAATAAATAAATCAAGCAAACTCTGAAAACTAACACTGTGGGAAGGCTCAGCAAGCGTAGTGACTAGAAGATTTATAAACGTGTGTGAGAGCACACTGACGAAGAGTATTTCAGCAGACTCACCAGAGACTCTCTGCAAACAATTGAAGCCTCTTTGAAGGTAACTAGGTATTAAAAAGAGACCTATACCCTTGTATTTCTTACTATTTTCCAATAACCATATAACACTCCTGTGGTAAAGTAAGAACATGAACTTATGTTGACCTTTGATATCTGAACTCAGATCGAAAGAGAATAGGAAATACCAAGTCCATGAGCGGCCTGAAGTGAATGGGGCCATTCATAACTGCATGCTGTGGCAAGGCTCACCAGCAGTGGCAGACCCTAAACCAGGACCCATACTGCAGTCAATACCCTGCTCTTCCTCACAGGAGAGGCGTGGCTGGCATTTACTGGACAAAACACACCATCATTGTTGCCTTCTTCAATACTGACATCCAGGATGCCTACAGATGGTGTTATTCTCTTTATTCCCCCCAAAGGCCAGGGTGCATGTTTGTGTTAGGTCATATAATACAGGTTGCATAGCCCCCTATTTTGACACAGTGCTAATGCTGCCTCTAGTTGGGCAGCACATGGGTGCCAGTACAGTTAGGTCATTAAAAGGGCACTTGTGATGGCAGCCAAAGAAAAGTGTTAGCTTCAAAGGTGAAGCACTTCAGATAATTTTCATCCTGCATTCTACCCTCATTTAAA
Organism: Piaya cayana; assembly: GCA_013389865.1. Lineage (NCBI taxonomy): Eukaryota > Metazoa > Chordata > Aves > Cuculiformes > Coccyzidae > Piaya > Piaya cayana. The sequence continues at coordinate 2,514 of WAAB01009347.1, forward strand.
GAAAAAAAGTAAACAAAATAGAATAATCATGGTGACACACAATACGTCTGCTAACCCTAGGCTTCCAACCACCAAACTAACTTTTCCTCTTGCAGGTACCTCATCTGAACATGCCAGAGAAACTCTTCAAAAGATTCTTACAAGGAAGACTTGTCTCATTTAAACTGAAGGTACGTGGATCTCAAGAGGACAAATCAGTCAAACTCAGTTTCACATCTGATCACGTTTATATGTCCCACCAAGAGCTTTTGCTACAAATGCATTTGAAGTTTTAAGGAAGCTTCCTAGGGGCTCAACACACACACAAAATAAATTAGCCAATGGAGATGCACCAAGAGAAAGATAACTGTAGAGGGAAACGAAAAAAGATCTTCTGAATACTGACCACGGGATGTGAACTGCACAAAAAAATGCTCAGAAGTTTCCTTTATAACCTTGTAAAACACTGGAGAAATCAGAATTTAGACAATTTCTACTTATAAGAGGAAAATTTATTCCATTGTAATTCAAAATGCAATCCGCGTTAAATTTATAGACTCTACATTTTATTCAGTTGTAAAATTCCTGCCCTTACTTGTCAGAACTTGTCTGAGACCTTAGCCAAAGCCCACAGCAGCACAGTGGTGTTGGCAGGAAGCTGCAGGCAGACAGACACTGCAGCAGATCAACACCGGGACCTGCCTCTAGATTAGCCTACCACACAGGAAAATGATAAATTAAACCTATATTTCAGCTTTCCCTTTGACAGCTTACCCCAGGAAAAAACAGGATTTTCCAGTAAATCGGTTTTCATGCATCCCTACCAGTTGCAGTGCTGGCAAGGGGTGGGTTGGAGGGGAGAGAGAGGGCGGAAGATGCAGTGAGGGCTTCAAAGGTTGGTGGTCTCCTCTTTGCTGTTAGATTAAAAACAAGGTAGACTACAGCTCTGTAGCAAATGCAAGCATATTTCAAAAACAAATTGGATTACTTGTGGGCAAAGCTTCCCTAGGGGGCATGGTCTTGCAAGATGGACTGTTCTGGACATTTAGTTCACTTACCTCCAAATCAATTCTTCCCTTGTGGGAGCTCAGCACTACCACATGGTGTCTAGAGGTGCTTGCAAAGTCTGTAGAGCACTCACATTACAGGTCAATATTCCCAAGCCACTGAGCAACATCAGATGTCTTTAGTGACAGTGCTGGAGATGCAGATGTTCAGACTTCACACAATTTTTAAACAGCATTATCAAACTTCACTAAAACTATGAGAGTATTACAACAAATACAAAGGTGAGATGAAAAAATATGCATGATAAAAAGAAACAGTTGGGTTTTCACACACCTAGAAAGTGGGGTTTCTGTTGCTTAATTAAGTTCACAGACCCATGTTGGTTGAAACCTGGTCATCCCAATACTAAGCACTGCAGCCTCAAGCCAGTAAACATTATTCTTTGACTCATGCTGTCAAAAAACTGTTACCAAAACTGTCCATTTAAGTCTGTCAGGCTGATCTTCTGATCTTCATTCTGATCTTCTCTGGATTTATACTGCTGAGTCTTTATATTTAACTTCCTAGGACATGTCTTTATTTTATTTTATTAAATGAGAGAATAATTTTGCTGTTTGTTAAAGGTGACATATTCTTAGGTGGACAAATAAAGTTCATGCACTTCATTCATGATCTGAGTAGTTCTTTGCAGATAATTCAGTTTTCCAGTCAATCTAATTACAGTCTGAAGTTATTGCAGCAACGACGTTCAAGTACAAAGCAAAGAAAACCGAGTACAAGTGAAAGCTATTCATTAATCCCAGCTGGCATTGGTAGGAGTGGCTTGTGCCCTCGGGCTATTCTCCCCACCTTAGCATTCATTTATCTTACCTATTACATGAATGAGATGGTAAATATTTTACTTTCTCTAAATTATAGTAACCCTTACAGTGATCACAGAGATAGTTTATTTTGTTATATGAATTTCTTTCTTCCCATCTAAAACATTCCTGAACAAGATCCCCAAACAGCATTAACTGACACTGGCAATGATTTACTGAGCGGATGGGAATAAGAAAAGAAAGCCCGTTCATGAGAAGAATTTCTTCCTCTGTAATACCTTTAATAAAAAGAATAATCTATTCATCTTTCTTTACTTTTCATCATCTCTCCCTTATTTGAAGAAACTATATCTGCCACATCAATTGCTGCTGGAATCTAATTTTTAAAGCTTCAAGTCATTAAGATCACAATGTAATTTTTCACTGACAGATGCAGAACCTTGCCACTTTGGGCATGATTTGTACAAGAACGGTGGGGGAAACCCAACCCAACATCCAAACCCTGCAGGTATGAATTCTGCCTTTTCCTTTGGATTTTGCAGACCAGACAGTCTGTCTTCTAAGATGCAGCCTGCCCTTTGAGAGGAAAAATGTGAGCCTGCCCAGGCTAGCAAGGTCCCTGTGTAAGCAGCCCTCTCAGGATGGCCACCTGCCATGTGCTCAACCTTGATTCTCTGAACAAATCCATAGTGTTCTGAGGGCTTCCTGTTCAATACTATAGCCAAAGGCTATTCCAGAAAACACTTCACCTTTCCAAACGCAATTTGCAAGTCTTCTGCAATTCTGCACCCACAAACCAGCTTATAAATCATAGCAGAGCTGGTGGAGTATTAATAGGTCTCCTGAAGTGCTGGTACACCAGGGTCTGTCTGAGGCCAAGCATGGAAGGCTTGTGAGTCCTCGCACCCTGTGCTGGGCATTGCTCTGGAAGGCTGACTGTGGGCTCATTGCATCAAGCTGCATTCATCTGTCCAATAAAGGAGCAAAACTGCTTTATCTCCCTCCTCTAGAGGAGGGTATCTCTTTTTTGCAGACTTACAAAATGAAGACACAATGGTTGGCTTTGTGGGGAAGCATGAGGCAGAGTGGATTGAAGCTGGTGCTCGATAGGTGTGGCAGAACCAGGAGGTGCCTCAGCCCTACTCCTGGTACCTTGCCAGTACCAAAGTGAGGCCACGAAGGAAAACACCCACCAGGGCCAGCAAGGAGATCCCAGTCTCCCCTGCCATCCACAGCCACCACAACAGCAGTGATGGTGAACATGCTGTAGCCCAGATACAGGCTGTGGTAACCTTTTATGAATTGTCAAAACACAAATTATGCTTGTGGGGCTGTAGCACGATATCCCAGACAAAGTCATGACATCTTATGTCACAACTTACTGTTCTCTTCAAATGTTGGAGGTCAGCACCAATAGCGAGGGCACTGCTCTGTTTCAAGCTATGAGCTGCATGTGCCAGTGCTGCTGCCGCCACTCTCACTGTTTGCTCCCATTTCCAAAGACAGCAGTCTCCAGGGGATATTTAAGATGATCAAAGTGGCCGTTGGTTCCCAGTTTGCCAACAGACCCATCAGGGACCAACACCCATCATGATTCATGGCCCTGACAGTCTGCCTGGTGCTTACAGTTAACTGCATGATGAGAGGGCTGTTAGAGCCTGGTCCCCTGTGCCTGGAGACAGCTGGGCAAAGCCGTGGTACAGTCAGCAATGAATGAGGTTTCTGTTCACATTATATCCAAGGAATGGCCCACCTGTGTCCTGCCGGTCACCGCTGCCCTTCCTGCAGGACCCCACAGAGAGTGAGCTCTGGTACAGACTGGTTGCTGAAAGCAGTTTGCCCCAGGCTGCTGGCCCCAGGGATGGTGGCAGGAGGTAGCGACAGTCCCTCTGGCAGAAGAGGTGCACTGGACCAGTGCTGGGATCAGCCAGGCTGCAGAGGAATATGGTAGGGAGGCAGGTGGCCAGTACTCAGATACTTATTCTGGCCTGCAGCCTGCTCCCTTTCCTCATTTACAGAAACTGTTCTCCTTCCCAGTGGTTTAAGATCCACTGCTACCACAGTACTGCTTTATGGGTGCCCAGTGCCAAGGGTAGGAGGTACCTTGAAGCAAAGCACTTGGAAAAGGCCACCACTACATTTCTAGTCAGTATCAATAATCCTCGCTCCTACCCTCCCAGCTTCCAGGCTCCTATGTAGGCCCCTAACACTGCCCTATCAACTGCCCAAAGCTTCTCCCCCTCCTCTGCTCCCAGTAACAACAGTGGCTTTGGCCATCTGCATGCTGCGCACCCACTGCCAAATACTGCTCAGAGCTGGAGAAACTCTTCAGCTGAAGACAGAAGCATCTGTTGCTCTTGACCAAAGCACTTATTTTCAAAGGTGTTGTAATTGAGTGTAAAACATGAGAGGAGACAGAGAAACTCGATACAGTATTTGTTACCTGCTGAGCCATGTTCCGTGCTAATGTTGCTCAATGTCGTTTGTGCTGTACTCTAATATTAGTCTACAGTTCGCTTCTGCTGAAGTAGGAGTCTGGCATCTGCTATCCAAAAGGGAAGGGATTCCACCATCCCCCAAACAAATTCAGATATGAAAATGGATAGATGCTGATACTGCCTTCGGCACTGAAGCTGCAATATGCTCTGCGTGGGCAGATCCCATGTCAGCAGTGTTCATGGTAAGATCACAGAGTAATAAAAGGAAGTCAGAATGAATGAAGGGAGAATGCCACATCTAGGCACATAATCTAAAAGTCCAACTCAATTTCTGTATGGGCTTTTATAGGGAATTTTTGCTTATTTCATCTTCCAGATGAAGATTTTTATTTAAAGCAGTGTTCTGAAAGACAGCATTGATTAAATCCACTCAGCTCCTGAATCCAGGCTTTTTCAAAATTCTCTCTCTTGCGACCCATTATTCCCATATAGTAGTCTCTCATTATTTGTTCAGGAGTGCATAACAGTGCTCTTTCTTTTTAAAATTATTCTCACTTGATTGCAGTGATCAAAACCCAAGAAATATAATGAGAATTTCTCTATTTGGTAAATATAGATAATCAGCAAGATATGCCATAGGGAATTTTTTTTAGCTAATGCTCTAAAAGGACACCAAACCACCCTGTTTCAGACTGGGTCTTGCAGAGGAACTGGGCAGGACTCCCAGCGAGTACAGACAGCATGGAGCATCTGCCTGCCACTCCGCTGGATGGGTTCCCTCTAAGGCAAGATGATGGCTATGTGTGCACACAGTTCAATGTCCACAGTGACACACTGCTGCTTGGAGGGACAGTATCCCCATCACGCTGCCTTGTCGCCTTTCAGGCAGTGCAGCATCAACAACGGATACGTTGCACTTCATAACCACCTCTGGTATGGGAGGCAAAGGGCAACTGAACCAAAGCCTGATCCCATCAAGGTAAACCCTCCTGCATAGCTTCACTCATTCCTAAATTGTTTTCCAGAAGAAGAATGAGTCCAGTGGAGACCACCAAGATGAGTGTTTACATAGCCCCCCCTTCAAGACCCTGAAAAAATGAGATCTAAAGAAATGAATAAAAAAACCCTCAAACAACCAAAACATCGTATGGTCTAGACCTATCTTTTGTATGTGCCTTCCAGAGTCCAGTGCTTTGGGCTACACCTTTTCTCTTTCTCTCTATCACGAGGGGGTATGATGGTGTGCTTCCTCCCCAGTCTAACCTTTTTCCACAACCCTGCTCAAGCAATAACCACCAGTGGCAATAGCAATGGACATGTTCAGTTGTGATGACTGCATGTGGCTCAACGTAGACTGTGGAGATGCAGGTAACAACAAAACAGCCAAGGGCTAATTATGGCAATGAACCCACCTACCAAAAGTGCTGGTGTCCAACTCAAGCCAAATTGGGAAGAAAGTAACATCTGTAGTCAATATGCAAATATGACTACGAGTCAGTCATCTTGTTCCATAAATAGTGGACAGACCAGAGCCCATTGAGCAATTCTGCATGGCAATGGGCTGCAGGACAGGATGTCCTCTTGAGCACTTTAGTCCCTCAAGGTAGCTCCTTGAGGCTGAGGGGATCCTTACGGCATCAGATACTCAGTATGTGAACTGGGAATAAGCATGCTGAAATTTTGTAATCTTAGCTAAATGATACAAAGGATTGATCATGCATATATAATCCTTTATATCCAAACTGTTGACCAAGTCCGGGACTAAATCTAGATCTGGCTGCACCTAGACTACTCTCTGAAATGGAGTTTAGAATGCAACAGGGTCCCCTCTGAACTGCATGACTCAAGGGGAGAAACTCCCTAACTGTTTTGTCTGACCCTGTCCTCTATGCAGTAAATAAGTGTACCTTGCCGTTGAGTCTTGTTAATTCATGGTCATACTTATTATTGAACTTTGTGAACTTGCTGTCTTATATCAATAAAAGATATTGCTGCTTCTCTCCTGTGAGTGAGGTGCATCACTCACTCTTTCTCTGTGAAAAGAGGTTATGTTTTCTGTTGTGTGAGGTTGAGTAATTGTAATTGGAGTCAAACTTACAAAGCTCCAATCTTGGCAACAAATTGTCTCCCATCTTCAGGCTTGTGATGAATCCTTAGATGTTATCAGCACTGGGATCTACAAGCAGCAGAATACAAAAATCTCCCATTTAGATCCCAGTCAAAGCACAACTATGACAAGGCTATCAGTTGCACATGTATAAATCTGGACTACTCTTCATGCCTTGCTCTCTGCCAGCCTCCAGATGCATGGCTATGTCCACTTTACATAAACATCTACAATTTTTCATGACTGCTCTTCACTTTGACAAGCAGGGCATCCTGAAAAAGGCACCTGCCGTATGAGTTTTGCCTAATAACAGTATTGCCACATTAGGAAAAAGCATTTCATGACCTCACCAAAACAAAACATGATCCAACTAAATCTGAGCTGGCAACATCTAAACCAGAAATATGAATCAAAAGGAAGTAGGAAAAAGTCATTAAACTCATTAAAATGCATGCTCTGGATCACATCGTTTGAAAAAGTAAATAGACAACCTTATTCACCATATCCATAACCAGCATTGCTAAAAGGAACTGATTTCCAGCTTACACACTGCAAAGCCAAGCATATGTCAAATAGACTGATGTCTGGTTTTGAGCTACTAAAACACACCAACTGGAATGAAAATGGTCCAGGATATACCAACTGAATGAATGTGAAATTGATGGCACCGCAAGAAACTGGTACCAGAAGCTCCTGAGCAGGTGCTGCCAGTTCCTGCCCAGTCTGTGGCAGTTTTATGTCAGTGCTGGTCTCCCAGGCACACAATCGTTCTTCTCCCTCCTACACTTTCATTTTCATGGCAAGCGTTTCCAAATGCATTTCCAGGTGATGGAGAGAGACATTTTTGCATTAAATGTGAAGCAACTATGGTGTCTACACTGGTGAGATCTCCTAGACCTTGGGTGAGGCCAAGCAGCAGAGCTCTCTGTGTTCGGACAGTCCCACAGGTAGTGTTCGTTAAGCTGATATATTGAGGAGACATCTTAAGGACAGAAAGGTACAAGATAGCTCCAGGAAGGGGATGTCAGCCTAATAGCAGTAAGTCAATTTGAGGTTTTAAAACCATAACTTAGCGTGTAAAGACAATAGGAGCTAAGTCCTAGCTATTTAATTGGAAAAGCTTCCCCTACAGAGTCTTGCTTGTGCTTCATTTCTGTACAGTGAATGACAATATTTCTCATTCCCACAGCTCAGTTTTCAGTTAAATTCTGTGTCAGTACATGATGGGCTCAGAGAAGTACTCCAGCAGATAGATATATCTAGTGGCTATCCACAGAGAGGTGACTAAGCATCAGCTGTCATCTTCAGGGCCTTTACATCATGACCCTGATCTCACTGACAAACAAGAAGGAAAGTCACAGTGGCTGACTGAAATTCAGCATGTTCCTGATGCTGCCCCTGGTGTGCTCTGTAAGTATCAAACACACACTGGAACTAAGCGGCCTCTAGAGAAACCTTGCAGTCTTGTTTACATAGCCACACAGTCCAGAGAAAACATGGCTTTGCATCATAATGAAGACATAAATTGGCTCTGCATCACTGCACTGCATCTGGCCATCATCATTTGTGTTGTCCTTTCCTGCCTGCACCTTCCCTTTTCTCCACTGACACCATCCAAATCCTTGAGTAAGAGCTGTGCCTACAGATCCCATCTCTTTCCTCCGCAGCACCCTGCACACCCGTGCGGCTCCCCAGGCACCTCTTCATCCTCACAGCCCTCCCCAAGGATGCAGCTGGTAGGAGCCAGCTGGTTCATGGGACTGACTGAAGGACAAGTTGGGGGAAATCAACCAACCTCACTAAGTAATAGATGCACAAATGACTTGGGGGCAGTTTGAGAGAAGGAGTGGCAGCAAAGTGACTCTATCAAGGATTACCCTCAAGAACAACCACAGAGAGCCAACAGCTCAGTGATCTTTAAGTTAACAACTTGCAAGCTATCATAATACAATTCAAACAACAGACGTGGAGTGATCTATATCCACTCAAGATCTCTGCCTCAACACAGAGATCTGATTATAAGCATGTTTAGACACAAAGTAGAGACCTGCACAGTTCCCTGTAACCTTCTATTTCAAGCGGAGTATCAATGAGGCAGCAAATTTTATCAGGAAGAGATTATTTTTCCTTGCTATCATCTAACCCAACATTATAATGTAAGCACTAATAATGTTTTAATTTCAAACTCTGCAATCTCTACTACAAAAGGTTGAGGGAAAACCTTGCTCACTGGGCTGGGCAGCATATATGCATATTTCTGTTTCTAAAAGCTCTAATGACTGAACTTGAAAGCTGCTGGACTGTAGTAAGCCAATGCAAGAACACACCTGAACTGAGAGACATGCACAGGACCACAACATGTCTTATCTTCCCAAGTGTTTTCAAGTAGCCAATTGCAGTCCCCGTTACAGCACCTTACAAAATGAGGAAAGTACAGTTGTACTAAATTTGACAGATAGGATAGGCAGCCTCAGAAGTCCTTCAAAGATAAAACTCACAGCTGAGTTAATCTCAATGAACTGTAACAAGCCCTCAGAATAATATGCAGTTTTGCATTTCATGAATGTTGCATAATGAAAGCATCTCGCCAAATTGGTTGTGGGGTGGCGTAGTTTGGGGGCTGAATTCAAGAGATGGCAAGAACCCATTACTTGTTCTTACAGAGAAGTTGTGGGTGTTAGGCATGCCTTGGGATCAACCCTTAGGAATAGCAGCTCTCCAAATGCATGGCAAAGACTGATGCTGCTGAGGCAACTAGACAAATTGCCACATATGTAGCTCATTAAAAATGAGAAATTAAAAAGAAAATAAAACTTAACCAGCAAAATATATCCAAACCAGTTTCATACCCAAGGAGAGGAGAAGAAATTAAATGAGACATATGCTAGTCATATTGCTTAACATGTATCTGGAAGGTACTCGGAAGCCACACTGACAGCAATATTGAAACCTGAACTGAAGACGAGAGACTGCTGAAGAATCCCATGGAGCATCGCAGTGTAGCCTATGCCCAAGGTCAGAATAAATAAATAACATCTCAACTGACTCCATCTATTAGAAATTGAACAACAGATCAATTCTGCTTTCAGACAATAAAACTAGGAAATCCCTAATTCTGTACCCTTCTGTATCCTGCCTCCAGTACTGACATATTTACATGGTATGCTGATTTACTTGCACACATTGCCCTCATAAATGCCAAGCTTTGACCCCTTGAACACTTGAGCTACTTCAGGATTTCTGAAAGCCATAACCAACGACTACACTCAGGGTAGTGGCTGTCACTTAGGATCTCTGCGCTAATGTCAGCTCCCAGTGGTTCATTATTTGAATTCTCCATTCTCAGGAAGCACGAGTTAAATTGACAGCTACTGCTTTAGCACCTACAAGCACCATCAAGAAGCACGGAAGCAGCTGGGACAAAAGGCAGTTGCTGCTCAGCTTAGATGTCTGAGAAGACTCTTGATAGAGCTTGCAAAGGAAAACCCACCGAACTTGCCAACTTGTCCTTATGGGAACCTTGAAGCAAACCTCACTCCCTAGGACCTCACTTGCTGGGACTTACACCTCTTTGATGTTCACAAGACAAGAAGATGGAAGCTAATGACACTGTTCTCACTGAGATGAAATCTTCACAGGACCCAATGTCAGCCTGGTTCAGTTACAGAAGTCCAGCAGGAGGAACTCCAGAGGCAGGGAAGCAGACAGATGACGTTCCCAACAGGGAAATGTTACAAAAAGAAATGTAGAATACTTCAGCAAACACATCAGAGAAGCTTGTTTGAAAGCCAAGGAGAAGTGTATGAAGAAAAGCCATTCCATTGCTTATAGTAGTTTAATGACTTAAATGACTAATTAAAAATGTGTGCAAAACAACAAAAAAGGACACCAATTTCTAAAGCATCTCAGTCCACATCACTGTGCAGAAAACAGAGTCAAATGCATAGGCCAGATGGCAGATAAAAGTCCCAGCTGGATGAACAGCACTGAGCTTGAGCAATGTCCAAGAACTGATGTTCTTATAAAGTGAATAGGATGTGGAATAAAACAGAACAAAAATACCAAGAAGTACCAATCATCATCCCTTTTCAAAAAGAAGACTTGCAATAAATTTTTAAGAATTCTGACTGCTTATAAGGGGAAGAAAATAGCATATAAATTCATAACATTGGTACTAACTGAAATACAGCTAAATGCAGGAATACATCACAGGGAGAACTATCATTATCGGACTGATGGAAAACGATAAATTCCATGGTCTTCCTTCTTCAGGTCCTCCTTAAAGTCTAAAACTGAAGCTATTAATTGAGCTAAGTAGAAATTAAGAACATTGCTTACTATGATTTGGTTTAAAAGAAAAGTGCTTCTGGAACAGGGATAGAAGGAGGGAGATCCACAATTACTGCATGTGTAGCTGGGATGAATGTGAAAACTAAAGAGTGTGGCAAGGGGAAATCATACTGTGACATAAAGCCAATCAACTCTCCTGCAACTAAAAATCAGAAATTTGGTGGACTTAAAAATTTTAATTTACAGACTTGTTTCACTGCTCTCCTGTGAGGTTTATTACTGAGAGGAATAAGATGGTGTGGATGCTTGGTAAAAAATGTTTTCCCATTGGAGAAATAGGTATTTCTGTCCTCTACACGTGACTTCAGAGCTTTTCAGTTGTTTGCTTGCATCCATGCCCATCTCACAAAAGCATCCAGTGCAATAAATAAAAGGAACTAGAGTACAGGATATGTCTAAATTCAGTGATTTTGATGGTTCTAGTGAAACCAAGAGGTTTTGGTAGTGATTGCCATGTTTCACAAATTTTGAATGTGCTGATTTGGCATGGTCTGCTGACACTCAAGCCTCTGCTGGTCTGCAGAAAAGCTGCTTATAGTTATAACTGTAGTAACATTGAGGACACTGATTGAAGCACAAGAGGATCTCTCACTCAATATCCAAGGAAAGCGCTAGGAGCTACATTATCTTGACTTGACTGATTTTAACAGGAGGTATCAACCCCTACTATCCCAGCCCTGCTGTTTGCGGCTGGAATACTCAGGAAGAGCACAGAAGACTGCAAAGATGGGTAAAGCTGGGAGAAGAGACACCATAAAACTCAAGTCCAAAATAGGTGTCTCTGTATCATGACAGAACAGTGCACAGAGACAGTTACAGACAAGTAAGACAGACCGACAGAGATCTGTCCCCATTGATAACAGCCAGACCCCAAAGGTTGTTCCTTCCAGAGTCATTTCGCTGCCTCTGCGGGCATTAATGTGGACCCTTTAGGTCAACTGCAGAAGATGCACAACTTTGTCTTCCAGAGGGAGTGAACATCCAGAAGGAGTGAACATCCAGAGGGACAAGACCAGGCTAGTTGAGAGTGAGCCTGGAAGTGGAACTCCAATGACTAAGAGATGGTGTGCTGGTAAGGACTGGCAGCATGTCACCACAGAGCAAGTGGGGGTGAGTACATCTGGTAACAGCGAGGATGAAACTGGCACTGAGGCGTCAGTTATTCAAAGGACCAGTCAATTGGGAATGAAATGTATTCCCTTTATAAGGGCTGAAGGTTTGCCAGCCCAGCTGAAGTGCATTTACACCAATGGATGCAGCATGGGTAATAAGAAGGAGGAGCTGGAAGCTGTCATAGGGCAAGGAGACTACGATGTCATAGCCATCATGGAAATGTGGTGGGATGACAGGTATAACTGGAGTGGAGCTATGGTGGGGTATAAGATTTTCAGGCGGGACAGGAAAGGAAGGAGAGGAGGTAGGGTAGCCCTCTATGTTAGAGAGTGCTTCGATAACCTTGAGCTCAATTACAGTGAGGATGGGACTGAGTGCCTGTGGGTTAAAATCAGAGAAGCCCATAAGAAGGTGGATATTGTGATGGGAGCCTGTTATAGATCACCCAGTCAAGAAGAAGCAGCTCCTATAAACAACTGGGGATAGTCTCAAGATCGCTACTGGTACTTGTGGGACACTTCAATCTTCTGGATATCTGCTGGATGTACAATACAGCAGTAAGGAAGCAGTCCAGGAGGTTCCTGGAATGCGTGGAAGACAACTTCCTCACACAACTGGTGACTGGGATGACAAGGGAAGATACCCTCCTGGACCTGCTGTTTGTCAACAGAGAAGGCCTTGTGGGGTACGTGATGGTCGGAGGACACCTGGGACAAAGCAATCACGAGAAGATAGGGTTTTCAGTTCTAGGTGAGGTGAAGAGAGGGATTAATAGAACAGTAACATTAAACTTCCAGAGGACAGATTTTGGACTGTTCAGAAGGCTGGTTGGCAAAGTCTCCTGGGAGACAGTCCTTAAGGGCAAGGGAACCCACGAGGGCTGGGCACTGTTCAAAAAGGAAATCCATGCAGCTCAGGAGTAAGCCATCCCCATCTTCCAGAAAAAGAGCTGGTGGGGGTAAAAACCAGCTTGGTTGAGTAGGGATATCTTGAGAGACATAAAAAAGAAGAGGAATGTCTATGAGCTTTGGAAGAAAAGACAGGTGTCTTGGGTGGACTACAGGGAAGAAGCGAGTTTGTGCAGAGAAAAAATCAGGTGGGCTAA
>WAAB01009351.1:0-12917 GCA_013389865.1 Piaya cayana
CAACCCATTCCATCAGTCTATGTTTGTAAAGCAGCTTGAGGTTCCATTCTACTGGAACTTGTAATATACTTAAACATCAGAATCCTAGATGTTCTGAGAAATGTTATGGGGTTTTTTTCCCACCTAGTGACACAGTTACAAATGCTGATTTGTAGTTTCAAGAGACAATTTCTCCTCCAAGTAGAGCTTCGGTAACCTGTGCAGCACAGGATTATAGTGTTATTGAGAAGTTCCTCTCTTGTGCTCTCTTCTGCAGGTGTTTATTAACACCATGTATGTTGGTGAGCTGGATTACAACACGGTGGAGCTCTTTCTTCCTGAAGGACAGGTAACTGCTTGGGGCCTGCTCACGGGAATGGTAGGTGGATAACGGTGCTGAGACCACTGGAGAGGCAGAGCTCTCAACAAGGCATATCCCACCTAATCTATTTAACTCCTGGTGTGGTAACTTGGGAATGGTTGTTGTACCCTAATTAGACACTATTTCACTAACAAAATACAGTGTTATTTCGCTGCTGAGTGACTATTTGTGACTGGGAAGTGGCTTTTAAATACTTTTCCATAGAGACAATCCAAGTCACAGAATCACCGAATCACTGAATCACCGGGTTGGAAGAGACCCATCGGATCATCGAGTCCAAACATTCCTATCAAACACTAAACCATGTCCCTCAGCACCTCGTCTACTCGTGCCTTAAACACCCCCAGGGAAGGCGAATCAACCACCTCCCTGGGCAGCATATTCCAATGCCTAATGACCCTTTCTGTAAAAAACTTCCTCCTAATCTCTAGCCTAAATCTCCCCTGGCGGAGCTTGAGGCCATTCCCCCTTGTCCTGTCCCCTGTCACTTGGGAGAAGAGCCCAGCTCCCTCCTCTCCACAACCTCTCTTCAGGTAGTTGTAAAGAGCAATGAGGTCTCTTCTCAGCCTCCTCTTCTCCAGTCATTGTAGTCCTTGCTGCACCGAATTTACCAGCCTTCCTGCTGCACCCACAGCTGTAGACAGCAAGTACTGGTGCCCTGAGAAATCCATGCAGGCTTCATCTTCCTGAGGGCAAAGTAGGTTTTAAGGGAGTTTGGGGGCTTCTGCACCTTTTGGTTCTCAAATGAAATGAGAGGGAATGTCAGTTCTAGCTCTGAGAACAGCCTTACCCTAGCAGAGGTGAGCAATAACTACAGGTTTTTGATTGCATGGGGTGTCAGCAGAGCTGTGCACAGCTCGTAGGAGCCGGCGAGGGGATGGATGTACTGGTTGTTCTTAGGACTTGTGGGAGAGCTCTGTGCCATGAGCCTGTGCGATGTCAAACTTCAGTTCTGGCTCTGTGGGTGACAGCAAAGTGGTGCTTAAAAATTCAAAGCCAAAACTTTTCTGAGATGTCTGGGAGTTCCTCAGGGGCAGAACTGTTTGCAGAAGCTGAAAGAGAGGAGGATGCTTTTTTGTCATGTAATCCAGAATTTTAAACAGCTGCCAAAGGCGTTGGTGCCTCCTCCCTTCTTAAACACCTCTGCTGCCCTCTGCTAACCCAGCGATACGGCTGATACAGCCCATGCGCCTCACTGGTCCAGCTGATGCTTTTTTTTTTTTTTTTAACAGGGCTTCAGGCAGCTGAGACTCTTGGTGGAGAACCGTGGGCGTGTCAATTATGGCCTGACTTTGAATGAACAGAGGAAAGGTGAGCAAAGCTCTTTGTTCTCAGACTGTCCTAGATAGTTCTCCTGCGTTCAGGCACTGTAGACCAATCTTCCTTGTGTGCTTTACACAAAACCAAACTGAAGACCCAGCGTGGCTGTCGTGCTTGTAGCCAAGGCTGCCATCTGGGTGTTGGTGGGGAAGGGTCTGATGGAGAGAGCTTATTGAAAACCTCAATTCCTCACCTTCTATCTGGAGTGGTCACAGATGAAAAGTAGTGGCTGCCTGATGGCTTGCATTAAGGCTTCTTATTTTAGAGGTACAACTATACCCAGGTCTATCAATGGATCTGATCGTAGAATCATAGAGGCTGGGAGAGACCTCGAAGCTCATCCAGTCCAACCCCACCTTGCTGACTAAACCGTGTCCTGAATTGCCACGTCTACATGGTTTTTGAACACCCTCTAGGGATGGTGACTCCACCACTGCCCTGGGCAGCCTCTGCCAGGGCTTCACCACTCTGTCAGCAAAGACATTTTTCCTGATATCCAATCTAAACCTCCCCTGGCACAACTTGAGGCCATTCTGATTCTGCTCTAGATGACATTAGGGTACCCTTCTTCTTGCTTTGTGAGCATGTTTATTCCCAGGGAGAGAAGGAAAATACCTTTTTTTAATCTGTGTTTTCCCCTTCAAGTTTGATATTGGAGGAACACAACATTTAAAAACTCACACAGCGTCGGGAGGAGTGAACTGCATCCTGTTGAGCAGAACTTAGTAACGTGTCCAAGTCTGTCACACACAGTTGTGGAGCTGGAAGAGGTTGAAACCCCAGGGCTCTGTTTTTATGCAGAAACTACACTAACGGAGTTAGGGTGGTGGCTGTACTAGTTTTATTTCACTGCAGAAGAGGTGTTTCAAGCCTCCGTGCTGCTTAGGCAGCCTCAGCTCCCATCCTGTGGTTAGGAGGCTGGATTAGGACCCAGGCTTTGCCTGCTACATGGAGAATAATTTTAGCTAAGAGGAGAATGCTAGAGGTAAATTACTTATTGAGGTACTTTAAGATTCTTAGATGAAAAGCACTGGCTCAGCGCTTGCCCGGGTTCTGTTTTGCTGTGCCTGTTACAGAAGTGGCTGATCTACTGCTTTAAAAAAAAATCTATGCGTGGACAGCTAGCTAAAAAACCAACAATAACAACAAAAATCCATCTGCTGCATGTGCCAATGATGTTTTCTGCTTGGAGGGTGTTTAACGGCTTGGTGAGTCGAAGCAAAGAAGAGAGTGGAGAGGCCAAAGTGTAGTAATGTTCCCCACTCAATCTGGATGAGCAATGGGACCATATGGACTCTAATTCCATTGCAGAATGTGGCTGCTTTCCATCTCCTGCTGCTCCTCGCATTCAAATAGGAAAATCTATCAGCTTTAGCTGTTTTTCAACTCTTCATTACCCCCATTGCTCTTGCAGGCCTAATTGGTGACGTCTTTTTGAACAAAACCCCCTTGAGGAACTTCAAGATTTACAGTCTGGAGATGAAACCTGGCTTCATGAAAAGGTTTGTGGGATTTAAACATTTTTTCTTCCTTGTTTGAAACCAAGTGCACCTCCCATAATAAGGAGAGGCTGAGAGAGTTGGGGTTGTTCAGCCTGGAGAAGGCTCCGAGGGGAACTTAGAACAGCTTCCAGTATTGAAAGGGGCTCCAGGAGAGCTGGGGAGGGGCTGTTGATCAGGAGTGCAGGGATAGGATTGAGGGGGATGGTTTTCAGCTGCAGGAGGGGAGATTGAGATGAGATCTTGGGAGAAATGTTTTGCTGTGAGGATGGGGAGGCCCTGGAACAGGTTGCCCAGAGCAGGGGTGGCTGCCCCATCCCTGGAGGGGTTCCAGGCCAGGTTGGATGGGGCTTGGAGCCCCTGATCCAGTGGGAGGTGTCCCTGCCCATGGCAGGGGTGGGACTGGCTGGGCTTTGAGGTCTCATCCAACTCAAACCATTCCTTGATTCTGTGGTTTAAATACTTCCTCACAGCCTGCAGAGCAGGGTGAGATGGGGTAGGAAGGGTGTGGGTTACCTGCAGGGGTGGATTCCATTGCACCCCCACAATGGAGAAGTTCATATCTCTTGTGAAATTAGCAATATGCCTGATATATTTAGTAATTCAAACACGCAAGGGACGGATTAATTCTAGGAAGCTACTAATAGTACATTAACAAGTCCAGATGGCTTCCTCTCTTTTAAGGCCACAATCCACAGAGACTATTTTCAGTTACGTGGTTAATACCAGCAAGCAACACATGTGCATCCCCCGAGACACCACAGCTCTGCGTTTTGTGTAGGAAGGAGAAATGGTTTTTAGAGAAAATTAAAAAAAACTCTACGGTTTGAAATTTCTAAGGACAATCTTACCAGGTTCTGGGTTGGGGGGCACTTGAAGGGTTTTTATGGATGGGGTAACTCATACACCCTCTGACTGAAGGGTTTTTAGAAGCGTATTTCCAGTGAGGAACATTAAAGCAAGCGAACGGCCGTGCCCAAAGAAAAGCACGATTAGTCAACCCTGCCGTTAACTGGCATCAGACCAGCAGCAATGAAACACAATCAGCTTACAGTCACTGCGTAGGAGGATGGAGCGCACGGCATTGTGAAAGGAATTGTCGTAGGTTTTTGGCTGAATAATTCAGTAGCAGTCAAGCTGCACTGGATCAATAACTCCCCGGAATCCAAGAGATGCAGTTCCTAAGGGTCGGAAGGAGCATGTTCTGACAGAAGCTCAAGGCTCCTTTTGGACCTCTGCAGTCCTTGATTTCTCTTCAGTTTGTCTCCTGCTTCCAAATTGTTGCTGCATGTAAGGACTAATGTCAGATCACCCTTAATTCCTGCAAACTTACGGGGTGCCCACAGCAGGGGGATTGGAACTGGATAATTGTTAAGGTTCCTTCTGATCCAAACCATTCTATGATTCTATGGAGCTGTTGGAACAGGTCCAGAGGGGGCTACAAAGACAATCAGAGGGTGGGAGCACCTCCTATATGAGGATGGGTTGAGAGAGTTAGGGTTGTTCAGCCTGGAGAAGAGAAACCTCCGAGGAGACCTTAGAGCAGCTTCCAGTACCTGAAGGGGCTACAAGAAAGCTGGGGAGGGGCTGTTCACAAAGGCTTGGAGTGATAGGACAAAGGACGATGGGTATAAACTGGAGAGGGGCAGATTGATACTCGACATAAGGAAGAATTTCTTCACGATGAGGGTAGTGAGGCCCTGGTCCAGGTTATCCAGAGCAGTGGTGGCTGCCCCATCCCTGGAGGGGTTCAAGACCAGGTTGGATGGGGCTTGAGCACCCTAATGCAGTGGGAGGTGGAAGGAAATAGCAAGTCATGTTGTAACACCATCCACCCCCCCGCATCGTTAGCACTGGTTTACGATGATCTTAAGACCAGTGTTGTGTATCTCCGTGATGCCTGGTGCTTCCTCACTGCGATCGGTCCTTCCCGTACAGCTTGCGACACACTGCTGGGTGGAGCACAGTCCCAGATTACTTTGTGGGTCCTGCTTTTTTTCGTGGGAGGCTGTGGATAGAGCATCAGCCACAGGACACTTTCTTGAAGCTACAGGCAAGTCCTCTTTTCATTCCCCCCACCCCCCAATTTTTTCATGATCAAGTTTTTTTATAAAGCTTATTAGAGAAAAACTTGGGTAATACCTCTGACTGAGCCACGTGTTATAGTCTCTAGTTTTGTAGCCTTCCTCTGAGCTTGGAGAAAGGGAATTATTTGAGGGTGTAGAAGTCTTCTGAAGCTGGCAGATAATTCTGCTCGGTCTGTAATGGTGCTGGGGAGAAAACATGTGCAATGACCCTGCCGAGCTGCTAACGAGCAGTCTTTTTTATTGACATACAAATGCTATTTCTTTTCTAGTTGCAGAGGAGTAATAGGCACAAAAAATAAAGGGGATGCTAGTTTTATCCCTGCCTTCTCAATGGGATATGAAGAGAGTCCCTTGTTTTTAGGCATGGCGTGAGAATTAGCATTCACGTCTTCCTTCTGCGGGAGATTGCTGCTCCTGCATACAACTTAGGAGGAGATATTAAGTATTTTTTGAATTTCCTCCTCCGATTTCTCTCCCTTAGAGCCCAGGTTTGTGCCAATCGTTATTGTACTGCTCGCGTTTCCATTTGTACTTTGTTATAAGTTATGCCAGTCAGTAGCAAGACAGTATTTCTGTCACCTGGGAAATAGGTGAGGGGAGATGTTCTGTGCCGGGGAAGAAATAAAGATGCTGTTCAAAAAGGATGAAGTTTCCCCTACAAGCATGAATCATAAACTGCACATTTTTGAAAGCTTTATCTTTCTAATTAGGATATTAAGGGTAACTCCTCCTCAACAGCGCTTACTTAAATGTTCGTGGCTTCAGGGGGTTGCACGGGGAACGCAAGCAGAAAGCCTGCAGAAAGGGACCTGAAAGAACTGAGTTTCCTCTGGGGATGCTAATTCCCAGCAATTCCGTGTGCTGTCTTGGCTCTAGGGCTGGGAAAAAGGAGTCGTGTTTGTCAATGGTCAGAACCTGGGCCGCTACTGGAAGATTGGACCTCAGGAGACGCTCTACCTTCCTGGCCCCTGGTTATGGAAAGGGAGCAATGAGGTGAGAGGCTTTGGGGGGGGATTTCTCTGTGCTTGTTAGTGTTATTAAAAAGCCTGTTCTGCGTCCTGTCCCAAAATTTTGGAGACATACACTGTATTAATTACTCGTCTCCAGGTGCAAACCAGCGCAATAGAGAGGAAAGGGACTGTTTTCTCCTAAGATCTGTGAAAATTAGGGCAGGTGCTGCTCTAAAGCTGACAATATTGCTCTGACAACCATTAAGACATGATGAGGATGGCAGCTAGACTTCAAAGCACTGCATCACGTCCAAAATCAAGCCAAACCTGATTTGATGCGGGTTGATTTTCTGCATCGCGTGGTGCTGAAGAAGAATCACATTTACTGTTCAGACTCAGATTGATTGATCTCTTTAAGTGATGCTTCCTTCCCCTGCTGTGATCGTATGCCTTCTCCTCCTAAAAATATTTAAAGGAGCTCAGCCTTTGTGTGACGGAACTTTATATATCCCTCTCTTCTGCAGATTGTCATCTTTGAAGAGCGCACTGCGGGACGGATAATCCAATCTGTTGACATCCCTTATTTAGGAAGAACTCAATACGTGGACTGAGGAGAGCTTCCTTCCCATGTTTGGTTCATCTTGAATATTCCTGGTTGCATGTCTGGGGACCCAGGCACTTGGGCATGATGATTTCCACTAGACCCAGGTAAAGGATTTACTCTTTGGCAGTAAGTTCAGAAGAGAAAAAGGGCCCCAGAGGAACCAGAGGTGATTGTTTCATAGACGGATGTGGAAGCTCATCTACCTGCACTGCTGAGGACCCACAGCTTGGATGCCAGTGCATGATGTTATGGACTGTCTGGTGAACGTGGGGGAGTAAAGAGGTGCTGGAGGCAGGAGAGAAAGAGAGAAGAGAGCACTCAGCTCCACACTGACTTTAAAAACGTGTTATTACTGGCCTCCTCGTTTTTATAATTAGATAGGGAGAAAATAGTTGGTGAACATATGAGTAACCAGGTGTGGAAAACCGTTTTGTTGTGCTTCCAGGCAGAATTTAGCAACTCACTCTGCAAAGAGGCCATTACTTGTTCGCTCGTTGGAAGCCGAGTTGGTTGTCAAATGACTTTAATTGGAGCTTTTTTCCCCCACCAAGTTTAACCGTGGAGGTTGTTTCTCTTTCAACAAGGAAAATAAAGTTTTAAGAAGTGAAATGCGTTTTGTTCCCTCTCAGATAGCTCATTCTGTGTTAGACCAGGCAGGAATGAGAAATTTCAAGGAGGAGAAATTATAAGTTATTTGTCCACTCATCCCTCCACCCATGGTTTGACCGTGAAGCTCCTGAAGATGAGATTCCTCCTTGTAAAATGGGCAGGGATCAGGTTCTGGTTGGGGAAGAGATGAAGGGGTTGCAGCCAGAGTTGCAAATGGGAGAGCACATCCCTGCTTTCTAGTTAAACCTGATGGGAAATCATGGGATCCTAGCTTCTGTTTTCTTTTTTGTCCCTCAAAACAGAAGCATGGGATTTAGGGAAACATGCCCTGTTTTCTTTTAACTCACCAGCTCCATAGTCATGGAGGAGCTGCCATCTCCTTAGGGGAGAGGAAGGGATCAAACTGAAGCTGCCAAACTGTTCAGAATCTCTGAGAAGTCACTCAGCCCCTGCTTTCTGATCCACTACCTGGAGGACTCAGGCTACGAGAGAAAGACCAACATGGATGCTGTCTCTGATAACGGAGTTGCAGGGTATTCTGGCTCTTAGAAACCATAATTTTATTTAACAAATTTAAATACAGTTTGTTTAAAACTGAGAACAGACAGTGCAGCTGTGATACACTCCATCCTGGCCAGAGTTGGTCTTACTGGGCATCCAGTCTCCCTGCTCCCCAGGACCACAGTAGCCTCTCCGCAAGCTGGGAAGGCCCAGGTTCACGTGACCAACTTTGAGGAGAGTGGNAAAAGACCAAACATGGATGCTGTCTCTGGTAATTGAGTTGCAGGGTATTCTGGCTCTTAGAAACCATAATTTTATTTAACAAATTTAAATACAGTTTGTTTAAAACTGAGAACAGACAGTGCAGCTGTGATACACTCCATCCTGGCCAGAGTTGGTCTTACTGGGCATCCAGTCTCCCTGCTCCCCAGGACCACAGTAGCCTCTCTGCAAGCTGGGAAGGCCCAGGTTCACGTGACCAACTTTGAGGAGAGTGGAGCGTATTTGCAGGGTTGTGTTCGGGACTCGATCCTTTGCATTATTCTGGAAGTTATTTCCTTCCACGGAGGGGAAGGTTGCAGCCCAGCAGGGACTGAAAATTCAGATCAGTGAAACAAAACATGCAGCTTAGGAGAGGACAGCGGTTAGGAACTGTTTAAATGGTATGAAAACGTTGTAGTCCGGGTCACTGAGGTGACCTGGGGAGGCTTGTACAGTAACAGAATAAATCTGCTGGAGTGCAGAGAGCGACTGGTTTAATACATGATAACAACGCCCATTCCCACAGAGCAGTCGGCAGCTGCGACCATCAAATCCTTTCTATCCAAGAAGCGCTTCAGCCAATGCATCTAAAGGAACATTTTTTGTAAAGGCTATAGAGCAAGGCTTCTGGGACTGGGAATTAAAGAATGCAGCTTTTCCCCAGTGGGTTTGATACACGGTGGGAGAAAATAACTTAAAAAAAAAAAAAATCTTTTTTTTTTTTTTTTTAAACCACAATGCCGTGAGTCCAAAGGGAGGCTTCTGCACTGTGAAGCAAACCATCAAATCTAAAGCATTTTAATAGTTCTGTGTGTTAGGGTGAAAAATAACCAAGTCTGTTTCCAGGATTACATTTTTTTCCCCCCAATTCAAAGGTAAAATTGTGCTTCAGAGCTTTTTGAAAGAACTGGGGCAGTGGGGGCTGATCAAAGGTTTGGCAACAACTGTGAGTGGGGGAGAAGGCAAGTTTTTGTTTCCTATCACAGGGCTGGAGGCAGGGAGAAGGGGGATGTTGTACCTCTAATTTCTTCCTCAGCAAGTCTGTCAATCTCAAAATACAGAGTCAACCAGGGGTAGGAGCACCCAGGTTCCTCTCCTGCATTGCTCAGTCCTGCGTCTCGCTGAGAAGCAAAACGGTTCCATCAGAGAACTCCCTCACATCAGTGCTACCCTGGTCCTTGGATGCTACAGAACAGGGAAGAGGCAACTAAAGAGTTTTTCACCCTACTTCTAAGCCAGGTGCTGAACCAGAGCACTAAGCACAGGCTGCCCTCACAAGGGTGCTGCTCTATCCATCAGAATTGCGTTCTCTAACTGCTTTTCACGCCAGTAGCTCTGCAGTCGCTTGGCCTTGAAAAGGGGGCTGGGGCTGAAGGATACATTCAGTACAACGGTAAATGCTCTAAAATCAGCTTTTATCATTCAATCCCTAATTTTAAGCAGTGAACTTTTAAAAAAAAAAAAAAAGTGGGATTTTGTCTTTATGGAGGGAGCACCCTTTGGGGAATCCACCTAATGCTCGTGTGAGCCAAATGAGGTCTAAACAGAACCAAGATCTGAGCCTGGATGAAGTATTATGGTGTAGGGCCACAGCGATATCATTGAAACCCACTTAACAATTATTTTAGCATGAATGAATAGAGAACCACATGCTGTAAACATAACTGCGTCCAGAGGTATCTCAGCACCCTCTAAACCATGAAAGTAATGAAGGGAAGGAGAGGGGATACAAAGAGAACAGAGAGATACCTAATGGGTTGGTTCTAACCTGCCTTGCTTTTCACCCTCCTCCAAACCCCTCCTGCCTTGTGCAGCGTAAGAAACACTGATTAAAGTAGGTTTGAAATTAAGGGCTAAGGTGCCATCTCGGAAGGCAGCTGTCCCCTCCACGGACAGAGCTGCGTGGGCTGTTGCACACAGAGCCCCAAGGTACGTGTGTCTCCAGAAAAACGAGTCCTCGGGGCCAACACTCTGCTGTGGGCATTCTCACCCTTGCTTCCAGGTCCTGTAAAACAGCCCTCGGTCCGGGCTGCTGTTCCAACTGTGTCTTCAGTGCATCGTGCCCTGCATGCGCTTCTCCCAAACCCAGCGTCTCGTGAGGCAGCTGGTTCTCGTACCAAAGTTGACGTCAGTCCTGTATTTTACTGTGCTTTTTTTCTCCACCTCCAGAGCGTCTGGTTCTGCTCAGAGTCCAGGAGGAAGGGCAGGGGAATCCGGGTAGTTTATGTATGCAGTGTTGCTTGTTTTCAGTACACTAAAACTCTTGGAAGTCAGCAGAGGTCCTGGCTACTGCACGTCTGGCGTGGAGAGAAACCTTGCAGGCTGCGCATGAAGAAATCTTCTGCAAGAGAGACACAACCAGCATGTATATCACCCTTTTGCCTCGCTGCGGTTAGCTGCCACCCCTTGGAAAGATCCCAAAACCCATCTCAGCTCACGGATCTGTGAGTACTGCTGCTAGGCAACTGGGTGCTGGTGAAAAGCAGTTGTGACAGCGCTGAAGAGCTATGGCCTCGCTGCGAAGCCGCTATATATAGAGCAAATAATGTGCAGCGCAGGCTTTCCTCTGCTGTCCTGCCAAGGGGCTGCAAAGGCAGGTCACTGCAGCAGGCAGGGCTCCGGCCAGCTCGCCCGAGGCAGCGTGCTAGAGGAGAGCTCGTTACTGTTAAAAATACACTGCTGCTGAGCCAATCTACCCCTTTCCTTTGCTCTTTTTACCTCTCTATTCAAGAGGGAAAGAGAACAAGCAGCAACCTCTCTCCTCTCCAGGCCTGGTTCTACACTCCGGTTAAAGGGAATTGTGGGTTTTTGTTTTTTTTTCCCCCCATAATAATGAAGAGCAGCAACATAGGCTGGATGCAGATAGAAGTCAACAGCCCATCCTTCATTCCAGCAAACCGATTGCAGAGCACGGTCCCGAAGTGCAGAAGATGAAACGCATGGTGATGTGCAGGTAATTAAAGGTGAGGAGCCAGGGCGTAGACAAACGAGCAGGGAATCAACCATCAGTGTGCGTGTTCTTTCCTCCCCACTGCAGAAGACTCTGTGTGCTCACCTTCAGTAAACAAATACCTTGTGTAAGGTTTATTCCGCAACCTGCCTTGCTCAGCACTGAGTTTATGTGGCTTTGATGTGGATATATATTAAACTCTTCCCCAGGTGAAAGCTTCTGCCTGACTTAAAAACGCCTTTACTGACATTGCTGTAGCTTCCCTCAAGTGTTTGCAGGGGGATGAATCCACATCATTCACCCTCACACTTCAGCGATATTCATACAATAATAAGACCACCTTCTTGTTTCGATGGGTGTTTGAGGCTTTCAGCAACGTAACTTCTGCCTAAACTCTCCCTGGATTTCTTTTCCTCCCAGCCTCTCACCAGGCCTAGAGAAGAGAAGGCTCTGGGGAGACATTAAAGCAGCTCCAAGTACCGAAAGGGGCTCCAGGAAAGCTGGGACGGGGCTCTTGATCAGGGATTGCAGGGATAGGATGAGGGGGGTTGGTTTTCAGCTGAAAGAGGGGAGACTTGAGATGAAATCTTGGGGAGAAATGTCTTCCTGTGAGGGTGGTGAGGCCCTGGCTCATGTTGCCCAGAGGAGTCATGGACATCCCATCCCTGGAGGGGTTCAAGGCCAGGTTGGATGGGGCTTGGAGCCCCTGATCCAGTGGGGGGTGTCCCTGCCCATGGCAGGGGGTTGGAACTTGATCATTAAAGTCCTTTCCAACCCAAACTAACCCATGATTGTATGGTTTCCTCTTTAGCAGCTTGTCTTAAAGAAGGGAGATGAACTAATGGTCTCAAGAGGTCCTGCAGTAAAGGGAGGTCAGACATGGGGAAAATGGAAATTAAAAAGCAGATCTAAAAGGGCTGGGTTTTTTTTTTCCTGTCATTATCTAGTATTTACTTTTTTTTAACCACTGATCCTCATTACTGTTCCCAAACATGAGCCCTTACCTGGTATTGGTCTCCGCTCAGCCGTGCAGTCAGATTTCCACGTTGGGATCTGTGAATCCTTTCTTCCCCTCATTCACCAGCACAGGCTTTTCTGTCCTCGTGTGCCAGACTAAAATCTGAAAGAAGCCAACAGAAGTCATTAGCCGCATCTCTTCACTGCACTAACAAATATTCTTGCACATTAAATCAATAGTGCAATTTAACCATCTACCCTGGAGCCTAATGGCGCATTCACAGCCGAAAGGAGGTTTGCATAAAACTTCATTTAGGCAGGCCCTGCTGCTACCCAAAATGCACAGTGCACAGAAATTACCCATTATACAGTGTACTGTCGTGGGACATTAACCTGCTTCTTCCATGTAGTTATCAACCATCTTCCTCAAAAGGCTTATCAGCCTTTTCAGTGATGTAAAGCACAACCGGAGGACCACAAGCATGTTTTCCCACAGACCAAGTTCCTTACTGCAGTTCCTGGTTGTCGCATCCTTGGCCAGTGTGGAGTTCTTTGCTAGGTGTGGAAATGCAAATTCTTGCCCCTTCAGGTCCTGTTCGGCACTGTTCCTTCGGCACTGGTGAGACCGCTCCTTGAATCCTGTGTGCAGTTGTGGGCCCCTCACCATAAGAAGGATGTTGAGGCTCTGGAGCGAGTCCAGAGAAGAGCAATGAAGCTGGTGAAGGGGCTGGAGAACAGGCCTTATGAGGAATGGCTGAGAGAGCTGGGGGTGTTTATCCTGGAGAAGAGGAGGCTGAGAGGAGACCTCATTGCTCTCT
>WAAB01009363.1:9318-22411 GCA_013389865.1 Piaya cayana
CCACAGCCTCAGCCCCCCTCTGTTTGTTCCACAGGTTCCTGCTGACCCGGCTCAAAGAGTTCTGTGGGAAGTTCCTGAAGAAGAAACTCAACCTCTCTAACTGCGTGGCCGTTCACAGCTTAGCCCACATGTATTCCCTGAACCAACTGGCCCTCAAAGCTCAGGATATGATCAGGAGGAACTTCCACAAGGTTATCCAAGACGAGGAGTTCTACACGTTGCCCTTTCACCTCATCCGAGACTGGCTCTCGGACTCGGAGATCACAGTAGACTCGGAAGAAATCCTCTTCGAGACCGTTTTGAAGTGGGTTCAGAAGAATCCTGAGGAGAGGGAGAGGTACTTTGAAGATCTCTTCAAACTGCTTAGATTGTCTCAGATGAAACCTACTTACCTTACCCGCCACGTCAAATCTGAAAGGCTGGTAGCGAGCAACGAAGCCTGCGTTAAACTAGTGTCCGAAGCCGTGGAGAGTCACGCCTTGCGCTCTGAGAACTTGCAGTCCGGTAATTTACAACATCCCACTTGTCCTGTAGGGTTGTTGCCACGTTTTGGACAGAACATGGATGTGATCATGGTGATCGGGGGTGTCTCGGAGGGAGGAGACTACCTGAGCGAGTGCGTCGGCTACTTCATCGACGAGGATCGCTGGGTGAACTTGCCGCACATCCACAACCACCTGGACGGACACGCCGTGGCGGTGACCGAGTCGTACGTCTACGTGGCCGGTTCCATGGAGCCGGGGTTCGCCAAGACTGTAGAGAGGTACAACCCAAACAGAAATGTCTGGGAGCAAGTCTCCAATCTGATCACCAGGAAGCATTCCTTCGGCCTCACCGAGGTGAAAGGGAACCTCTACAGCATCGGCGGGCACGGCAACTTCAGCCCTGGCTATAAAGACGTGGCCATTTATAACCCCGAGCAGGACAAGTGGCTCAACCTGGAGTCGGCGCCAAAGATTCTTCGGGACGTCAAAGCCGTTTCCGTGGAAGACCGGTTTGTTTACCTGGCTGCTCGCACCCCGGTCGACAGCGACAGCGAGGACGGGCTGCGGGTGGTTATCATCAGGTACGATGCCGAGACCAGGCAGTGGCAAGACGTGGAGTCGCTGCCCCTCGTCGATAATTACTGCTCCTTCCAGATGTCGGTGGCCAACACAAACTTTTACCACACGGCCTCGTGCTGCCCCAAGAGTTACCCCATAGACAACGAGGAGGCCAAGATAAAGATCTCTGGCAGGGCCTCGGACGAAATACTCGAGAGTTTGCCCCCGGAGGTGCTCAGCATCGAGGGAGCGGCCATTTGTTATTACAAAGATGACGTTTTCATCATCGGGGGGTGGAAGAACAGCGACGACATCGACAAGCAGTACAGGAAGGAGGCCTATCGCTACTGCGCCGAGAGGAAGCGCTGGATGCTCTTGCCCCCCATGCCGCAGCCTCGCTGCAGAGCCACGGCCTGTCACGTGAGAATCCCTTTCCGATGCTTGCAGGGAACGCAGAGATACCCCATGCCGCAGAATCTGATGTGGCAGAAAGATAGGATAAGGCAGATGCAGGAAAGGCAGATGCAGGAGATCCACCGGCACTCCCTGAGCCTGCGGCGAATGCCGCGCTCGCAGATCGAGTGCTGATTTCTGGAACGTCGCTCCCGATGAGTCTGGGAAATGCTGTGCCGAACCGTTCCGTTAGGCTCGTTATGTCTTTATAAGACGTGAGGGTGTGGATCGGATTTGATGCGCGAAACTGGCATCTTTGGTGTGTTGAAAATGAAAAAAAAAGCTCTGAAATCCGAGGCGGGTGGGAATTGAGAAACTAGGTGAGCCCAGAGCTGTTACTTGGTGGTATCCAGGGAGAAACCATCGCCTGGAAAGGGCTCTGGAATATCTTTGGGAGCGTTAAGCCTGTTAGTTCTCTGTTGGGATCTTTGTTTTCAAGGTTTACTGTAGACTTAGCCTCTAACAGTTCTAATTTGAAAGTCAGAGATCTCTGAATAATTTAGAGGTTACATTTGTGTGTGCTGGAAAGCACCGGTTTATTTGCACTTATCCATTGACATTCCTTTTTTTCCCTCTCCTCCTCAGCAACTAAACTTCACGTTTATTTGGTGTTTGTGCACTTGGTTCTCCCAAGTCGGAGGCAAGTGCGATAGTTAGAGCTGTATCCGCAAACAAAAAGCACAATCTTTCTTTATAAACTTACTTCAGGATGTTTCTACGTGGATTAAATGTTTTGTACGTTCCAGAACGGCTGCAAGAGTTTGTTTGTAAGTGGATGAGTGATGGGACATCAGACGTTGCTCTGAGAGCTTGAGGCTTGAGGGTTTTTCAGGTGTAGCTGGAGGTGCTTCGAGTTGACGGCTTCGTTAGAAGCTTTCGTTAGCGATCAGCCCGATAAAAAGAGTGAAAACCAGCAGAGTAACCCTCCCGCCAACACCCCCCGTTCATTTCTATCCGTGTGGATTAGCGAGGGAGAGATTGTGTCACAGGGAGAGGTTGAAACCCGAGCTGCTCGTAGATCCTTTCTCAAACGTCGGATGTGTTTGAATTCTTCCGAAAAGGCGATGAGAAGAGCCCCTGTGAGCCTGTTCCCGGCCCGTCTTTGACAATCAGTGCCCCTTGCCTTCGGTTCCGAGTCACTGTGCTGCAGCGCTGCTTAACGGATCGGCACCTGCTGTTCCTCTTGGAGTGAGACAGTTGAGTTTTCAGAAATATTTGAGTTTCTCTACTTACTCTGGCAGCGAGATTTCAGCTGGTTTAAATACCTTGTGGCGTTTCGAGGTGGTTTGACACGAATCGGCGCCCTGCTTGGCGCTGGTTTCCTTACTCCACGGGAACCAGACGTAGAATGTCCCCTGCAACCTCTCACCTCCTCTTGGTCCCTAAACACTCCTCCTCCCCGATCTGAGCTCTAGCAGAGCTGAGGTTCCCAGCAGATCCAGTGCCTCCTTCCTACCTCCCTTTCTTCCCCATCCTTCCCTTCGTTTGAATGTTCCAGGTTCTCCGTGCAGCCTCACTCAGGTTCACAGGGAAGGGAAAGGCAGGAGCAGCCGGCTGTTCCGGCGTGGGAGGATCTGTTGTATCTTCCCTTCATACGATGATGTGCTGGTGGTTTTGATGTGGGCAACTTCTTTGCGAAAGAACTTCTAAACAGTCCGATCTTCTGTTTTCTTTTTTTTTTTTCAATCGTTTAGCCTTCTGAGCTGATAATTCTCATTGTCCAGTTCAGCAGGCAGCCTAGATCGTTATCTGGGTAAGTCTGGCAACCGCACAGCCTGTGGAGGCTTCTCTGGTGTGTGCTTAACTCCACTTTGCAGTCCGCTTGCACCTTTTGATATCAATAACCTGTCTTTTTGTACTAGAATAATCTCACCTTGTTTAAAACAAAACAACTTGAAAATCTTAACAGCTTCGTCTCCGATGACTCACCCGTGGTAACCGGGTTGTGTTTTATTTGCCTGTTGGATGCTTGGGGCAAGATTAAACTGAACAGGGCTGGCCTGATGAGGAGAGGAGAGGGGTGAGGCTGTTGACGTTGAGGGCTGATGTTCAGAAGGGGTCAATCTGCAGAGCTTGGCTCATCAACTCCTGCAACTTGAGCTGGAGTGCTTAGAATTTACTGCCCCTGCAGCAGAGTAGAAGTGTGAAAATGCCTCAGCTTTAGTACGAAATCCATTAATTTAATTTCAATTGGTGGGAGCTGGTTACTTTACCAAGCTTTGCTCAGAAGCAGCTGGGAAGGGTTCGTGGCCTCTGTCCTGCCGGCTGCCGTTGGGGTTTCACGCGCAGCGGGAGGCCCGTGTTCCAACCACAGCTCCATCTGACAACAAACAGGGACAATTTTTAGGGAGAAATACCAAGATTCCCATTTCGGTTGAGAAAATAATTAAACAGTTTAACGTGTGGCAGCACGCAGTGAAGTCAGATGCAAGAACAAACCTCTTGCAGACTTTCTTTCTCTAAACAAAATTCACGTTGCCCTTTCCACGAGAACTTTTGGCTTACGTACAGGCCGAGCAGTTTACTAAAAACATTCCCCTCAAAGACGGTGTCAAAGCAGCTCGGTGTGTGGGTGCCGGCTGCGATTCCATGTGTGATGCACCATCATCTCCGGGTGTTCTGTTTGCATGGTGAGCGTGGACGCTCCGAATAGCACCGGTTTGCTCGAACGTTTGCTGTGCCGATAACACAGAATTTGTAAGTCGCTGGGGTCTTTTCTAGCCTTGACTTTAAGCGGACCAACTGCACTGCATGTGGTTTTTAACTGACGAGTCTATAACTGTCCTTCATATCACATGGAGGTGTTTGGGAGAACCGCATGATCGACTCTGCCTGTGATTTGCCCCACTAACCTGTGAATCCCAATCCAGATTCCTTGGCTCTCGTAGCCTGCTGGGTGTTTATAAAATGATCCTACAAACGAAAGCCTGGGAATTCTTTCCGTTTGTTTATAGTGGCTCATTAGGCGTAGGTAAGACCCTAACGCATTTTCCATATTGGAAGGCCGACTTGTGACCTTCCTGACGTAGCAGAACATCAGGTGGAGGTTTTTCTCTCCCCCTTACGACAATCAAACCCCTGTACCCGCACTGAATACCTGCCACGAGGTGCATGTTTCCTCTCCCCTTGGCGTTTAAAGCGCTGGTGAAGTCAGACTCGTCCTTTCTACCCCTCGGCGGTCATTGCAGTCACTCCTCGGTGCCGTATGCGTCTGTTAGAGCTCCCTGAACGCTCTGTTAGTGCCCTGAGACTTCCTAGCACATAGTAAGAGACGTTCCAGAAATGGATGGAACGTGCCAGCTCGTTAGCATGCATTACAAATAACTACGCCAAGCATCCTGCTGTGCGGTTTTGATAAGAGTTTTTCTCTGTGACGGTAAATGTTAAAATCTGAACTGTTGGCTCGCGTTGTGCGACACAGAAGGGGCCGATCTGCCGAGTCACAGAGAATTGCAACTTCAGGTTATTTTAAACACAGCCCTGTTGATGTTAGAACATTCAGTGGGCTTTAAATCTTAAAATAAGTAGTTTACGGCTCAGATTTATTTCCAGCTTCCCTTCGAGTATACACAATCTCTCCAATTTGGCAGTGCTGAAGTCTGATAACGCAGACGCTCCTGAGCATCTGATTCCGTTACTAATACGAATGTAAAGTGTGGGACTAACGAGATGTTTGAAGACCACTAATAGGCAGGCGCTCCTCGCAGGTCCCCGTGNGCAGCCCTGTTGACGTTAGAATATTCAGTGGGCTTTAAATAAAGCTTAAAATAAGTAGTTTACGGCTCAGATTTATTTCCAGCTTCCCTTCGAGTATACACAATCTCTCCAATTTGGCAGTGCTGAAGTCTGATAACGCAGACGCTCCTGAGCATCTGATTCCGTTACTAATACGAATGTAAAGTGTGGGACTAACGAGATGTTTGAAGACCACTAATAGGCAGGCGCTCCTCGCAGGTCCCCGTGACCGTGGATTATGGCAGCAGCGCTCTCCTTGCAGTATTAACGTAGACTTCACTCGGGGAAGCAGCACTTCGGTACTTCCAGTCAGGTAAAGTGGCGCGTGCGTGCGTGTGTGTGTGTGTGTGTCTAGGCTATTGGAAACAAACCCAACTGTCTTGTTCTTTACCTTCAACACACTGTACTAAAAACCGATTGTAATAAGTGAATTAATGAAAATAAACCTTTTATTTCTCTAGCGCTCTCCTGTGCCTTTTATTTTTCACGTTGCTGTGGCCGATACAGTCGACAGCGATTGAACATGAGCCAGCAGTGGCCCAGGTGGCCAAGAAGGCCAATGGCATCTTGGCTTGGATCAGACACGGTGTGACCAGCAGGGCCAGGGAGGTTCTTCTCCCTCTGGACTTGGCACTGGGGAGACCGCTCCTCGAATCCTGGGGTCAGTTCTGGGCCCCTCAGCGCAAGAAGGATGTTGAGGCTGTGGAGCGAGTGCAGAGAAGAGCAACGAAGCTGNGTGTTTAGCCTGGAGAAGAGGAGGCTGAGGGGAGACCTCATTGCTCTCTGCAACTACCTGAGAGGAGGTTGTGGAGAGGAGGGAGCTGGGCTCTTCTCCCAAGGGACAGGGGACAGGACGAGAGGGAATGGCCTCAAGCTCCACCAGGGGAGATTTAGGCTAGAGATTAGGAGGAAGTTTTTTACGGAAAAGGTCATTGGGCATTGGAACAGGCTGCCCAGGGAGGGGGTTGACTCACCTTCCCTGAAGGTGTTTAAGGCACGACTAGATGAGGTCCTGAGGGACATGGGTTAGTGTTTGATAGGAATGGTTGGACTCGATGATCCAATGGGTCTCTTCCAACCTGGTGATTCTATGATTCTCTGATACACACATTTTGGGGTGCTGTGAGATCTAGATTCGTAATACTGCTTATTCGTTTGGCTGGTGTCAGTTGTTTTTATTTTAGAACAGGCAAAGGCATCCGCCTGCTCCTCAGAAGACTTTGTGAGTCAAGTGCTTTGGGAAAGAAAGGCAGGCAGGCTGGCGGCTGAAGAATAGAAGATGATCTCGTTCGAAGGGTTGTCCCCGTTGTCGTCGCGCCTGGCCACGTAGTCCCTGATGTTCGGGAGCCCCGGCACCACGCAGCAGCTCAGGGCGCTGCGGTCGATGCTCATGTCTTGGACGCTGTGCCACCCGTTGGAGTTGTCGTCGTAGCACTCCACGTTGGAGGTGGTGGTGGTGCCGTTAAAGCCGCCGACCACGTACAAGTAATCGTCCACCACTTCGATGCCAAAATTGCTGCGAGGAGTGAGCATGGAGGAGACGGGGCGCCACGTGTTGGCAGTGGGGTTGTAAGCTTCCGCGCTCTGTAACCGGACGGTCCCGTCAAATCCTCCTACCTGTGAATGCCGAAGGGACAGAGGTGAGACGGGGCCTCCTTTACCTGCGGAGTCGGCTGGAGCATTTTGTGTTCGAGCGTGGTGGCTGCTGGTCCTGCCCAATACATCCTGAGCACGGCTGAGAGCCTGGCCAGTTGCAGACGGCTGCCTTGGGCTTTCTGGAGCTTCCAAAAACACTTGGGACAACTTGTCAGGTTTACACTACAGACTTTAAATGCAGAACATGGGTAGGATACTCAGGACCAGCCTGGAGAAGGCTCCGGGGAGACCTTAGAGCGGCTTCCAGCACTGAAAGGGGCTCCAGGAAAGCTGGGGAGGGGCTCTTGATCACGGAGGGCAGGGAGGCAATGAGGACGAACAATTTTCATCTGAAAGAGGGGAGGTTGAGATGAGATCTTAGGAAGAAATGTTTTGTTGTGAGGGTGAGGAGGCCCTGGAACAGGTTGCCCAGAGCAGGGGTGGCTGCCCCATCCCTGGAGGGGTTCAAGGCCAGGTTGGATGGGGCTTGGAGCCCCTGATCCAGTGGGAGGTGTCCCTGCCCATGGCCGGGGTGGGACTGGATGGGCTCTGAGGTTATTAGCTGTTCTGGCTCTGACTTCCTTGCCTAAGTCTCACTCACAATCACACAGCCAGCCTGGAAAATCTAGGAAACGCAGATCAGCAAAAGTAACTGCTGTGAGTGCTGGGTGGTGTTAGGGCAGAAAGTACGACTGTTCTTTTACCGCGTATACTTCATTTCCATATGCGACCACGCCGATTCCACTTCTTCTGCTCCTCATGGGGGCTATAAAGGACCATTGATTGGTGGTGGGATCGTAAACTTCAGCTGTTATCAAGCACCGCTCTCCGTTGAATCCGCCGCAGATGTACACCTGGGCACGGGAGAGAGAACAGGGTGAGCAGGGCAGCGACACCCACGGCGGGAGAATGCGTCGAGGAGAAAATGAATGGCACGGCTGGACTTTGCGATGGGTTTGGTTTGTTTTAATCGAATTATCATCCTTGGTTTGGAGTAGTTATTGAGGCCAGGAGGATTTCACAGAATCACAGAATCACCGGGTTGGAAGAGACCCATCGGATCATCGAGTCCAACCATTCCCACCAAACACTAAACCATGTCCCTCAGGACCTCGTCTACTCGTGACTTAAACACCTCCAGGGAAGGCAAATCAACCACCTCCCTGGACAGCCTGTTCCAATGCCCAATGACCCTTTCCGTGAAAAACTTCCTCATGTCCAGCCTAAATCTCCCCTGGCGGAGCTTGAGGCCATTCCCCCTCGTCCTGTCCCCTGTCCCTTGGCAGAAGAGCCCAGCTCCCTCCTCTCCACAACCTCCTTTCAGGTAGTTGCAGAGAGCAATGAGGTCTCCCCTCAGCCTCCTCTTCTCCACGATAAACACCCCCAGCTCTCTCAGCTGCTCCTCATAAGGCCTGTTCTCCAGCCCCTTCACCAGTTTCATTGCTCAAACCCTTTAGACCCTTTATTTCCTGAACTACATGAAGTAGACGGGCATGGAGTTTGACCCAAGGCCCTTGCTCACTGTGTTTGGTTCCTTCTCCTGCTCACCCTACTTCAACCATAACTGCTTTCTATAATTGACAGGACGAGAGGGAATGGCCTCAAGCTCCACCAGAGGAGGGTCAGGCTGGACATTGGTTAAAAATATTTCATGGAAAGGGTCATTGGGCAGTGGCAGAGGCTGCCCAGGGAGGTGGTTTAGTCCCCTTCCCTGGAGGGGTTTAAGGGCCGGGTGGATGAGGTGCTGAGGGACATGGGTTAGTGATTGATGGGAATGGTTGGACTCGATGATCCGATGGGTTCATTCCAACCCATTGATTCTGTGATTCCAGCCCGTTTACCTTTTCATGCAGCGTGGTCGCGCTACTGTCGCTCCTTTGCTCCTGCATGGGGGCGATCAGCGTCCACTGGTTGGTCTCGGGCTCGTAGCGCTCTGCCGTGTTGAGGCGCGTGTATCCGTCGAACCCTCCCATGGCGTAGACGAAGTTGTTGAGAACGGCCACGCTGACGTAGCAGCGCCGCGAGTGCATGGGCGCAACCTGCTGCCACTTCTTCCGGAACGGGTTGAAACGCCTGACTTGGTTGAAGTAATCGATGCTGTCGAATCCGCCGATAACGTAGACAAACCCGTTCAAATACGCGGTGCCGTGATAGGCGAGGGGGTTTTCTTTGTCATAGGTGACGTCGATCCACTTGTCCGCACGACTGTCGTACGTCTCGATGACGTTGGTCGGTCTCCCTCTGCTCCAGCCTCCGATACAGAACAAGATGTCATGAGGCAGGCGAGGGCGGCTGAGCAGGTTGCTGAAGTTGGAATAAGAGGGGCCGCGCGAGTTGAGGTGGTACATCTCCGCCAGCGCGTCTATGATGAGGCCTCGGCACTCGTTGTTGTTCTTCACGTAGTCGTGTGTTCTCAGGTTGTTCATGAAGTATTCTATGTCCACCAGTGCCAGTCGGACCTGGAAAACGCAAAGGGCAGTCGGAATATGACGGCGGGACCTGATGATGTTAGGGGTCTTTTCCAACCTTAATGATTTGATGGCGAGTTAGAAGCATAGAATAGTTTGGGCTGGAAGGGACCTTAAAGATCATCTTATTCTGAGCCCCTGCAGGGACACCTCCCGCTGGATCAGGGGCTCCAAGCCCCATCCAACCTGGCCTTGAACCCCTCCAGGGATGGAGCAGCCACGACCTCCCAGTGTCTCATCACCTTGAGCCCCGCCTTGAGCACTGGCTGCAGTTTTGGGTGCCACGTGATAAAAAGGACATAAAGCATCTGGAGAGAGTCCAGAGGAGGCCACAAATTTGGTGAAGGGTTTAGAGGGGAAGCCACATGAGGAGCCGCTGGAGTCACTGTGTCTGTTCAACCTGGAGAAAAGGAGACTGAGGGGGGACCTCATCCTGGTCTGCAATTTCCTCACAAGAGGCGGAGGAGGAGGAGCAGGCACTGAGCTCTTCTTTCTGGTGACCAGTGATGGGACCTGAGGGAATGGCAGGAAGATGCCGGGGAGGGTTAGGTCGGACATTAGGAACAGGTTCTTCCCCCAGAGGGTGATGGAGCCCTGGAACAGCTCCCCAGGGATGGAGTCACAGCCCCAGACCTGACAGTATCCCTGGAGCACTTGGCCAACACCCTCAGAGCCAGGGTGTGAACGCTGGGATTGTCCCACGCAGGGACAGGAGCTGGACTCGATGTGCCTTGTGGGTCGCTTCCAACCCAGGACATCCTATGGTTCTGTGATTCTGATATCCATGGAGATGGTTTACACCTTGGAACCCATAATGGATTAGCTCCAACTCCGGATGACTTTGCTTTCGGAGAACCAGAGAATCGGACAGGTAGGTTTTTAGCTAATCCAGAAACGATCTGATTTCACAGCAGGGAACCTGCCCTGCTCTGGCACGGCTCTTTCTTATGCTCAGCCTGAAGCTGCCGTGGTGCCTGCTGCTGTTTGACCAGTACAGTTTGTCTGGGCAAACGCTCATCAGCTCTGTGGAGATAACAACACCCCGCGTCAACTTTGGCCCTTCCCAGATGTGAGGAACAGTTAAACTTAAGCTCTAAACATGAGGAAAGGAGCACTTCAGGGGTCTGCTCCAACTCCAGGTCTGTGCCCCAGCGCAGTGATAACCTAACGGTTTGAACGTTTGCGTCGCTGTGGGCTGTGCTGTGAGGCTGATTTCCTCGGGTTTTATGAGAACAGCAGCTCTGGCTGAGCCGCCCCAGGTCCGGCTCTGCAGGGCCACCCGTGCTGGGCCAGCACCCACCTTGCTCAGCAGGACTGCGATGTGCTCTTTCCGATCCTGCGGACTGTGAGAGATCCACTTCAGAATCGCCTCGAACACGGCGCGTTCTTCTTTCACGTTGAGCTCGTCCTTCTCGATGATCTGGATCAGCTTGCCGAGGGGGAGCTCCAGGAACTCCACCGACACCTGGAACATGTCCTTGAAGTGGTGGAAGATGAAGGCGTAAGCGGCTTCTCGCAGCTCGGGGACGTGGTAGTAATCGGTGAGCCTGCAGATGCCGATGCAGTTTTCCACGCAGAGCTGGGATTTGAGGAACTCGCAGCACAGTCGGACGATGCCCATGACGTTGAACTGGTCTGCGGCGATGAGCAAGCTCTCGACGTTGTCCACCGTGATCCCCACTGTCCTGGTGTAAGCGTACTCGATGATGAGCCTCATCATTTCGGGTGTGGTGCCAGGGATTTTATACACCCTCTTCTCCGTGTTGTTCCAGCTGCCGGTAAACAGAGCCCTGAAAAACCAAAGCGGTTCTGGGGTTAAAACAGCTTTGCCGTGTTAAACCCTGACCCTAACACCCCCTGAGCCTTCTTGGCAGGGGATTCTCCCCTCCGCTCCGCTCTCGTGAGACCCCACCTGTAGTCGTGGGTCCAGTTCTGGAATCCCCAATATAGGAAGGAGATGGAACTGTTAGAACAGGTCCAGAGGAGGCCACGGAGATGATCTGAGGGCTGGAGAACCTCCAGTACAAGAACAGCCTGAGAGAGTTGGGATCATTCAGCCTGGAGAAGCAAAGGCTCCAGAGAGACCTTAGAGCAGCTTCTACTGCTGAAAGGGGCTCCTGGAACACTGGAGAGGCTCTGTACAAGGACCTGGAGTGACAGGGCGAGGGAGAAGGGCTTTAAATTGGAAGGGGGAGATTTAGATTAAACGTTAGGAAGAAATTCTTCATGATAAGGGAAGGGAGGCCCTGGCCCAGGTTGCCCAGAGCAGTGGTGGCTGCCCCATCCCTGGAGGGATTCAAGGCCAGGCTGGATGGGGCTTGGAGCCCCTGATCCAGTGGGAGGTGTCCCTGCCCATGACAGGGGCTGGGAACTGGATGGGCTTTGAGGTCTTCTCCAACCCAACCCATCCTACAATTCTTCCCAAGGCACCAGTTTGGGCACTACTTCTGGGAAGCCATGGAGTTTATTAATTACCTTTTTAACTATCTCGTCGCTTTAAAAAGGAGTCACAGCTTCCGAGCTTCCCCTTCCCCTCCTGTTGCGAGCACTGACCTGAAGTAGTGGCTGCAGCTACAGAGGATGTTCTTGTGAGCGTTGAATTTAACATCATCCACCATGATGGTCACATCGCAGAGCTTCCCCTCCAGGCGAAGCTCGTTGAAGATGGTGCAAGCCATAGCGCTCATCTTCCTCTCCATGGCTGCGGGGGCGTGGATCATTTATCTGGTGGAGGTCAAGCTATCGTCCGTGCTGAAGCCCGAGGCAGCAGGAGGGTCCGTCCGCCTGAGGTGCTACTGGCCTTTGTCCTTGCCCTTCGCACTGTGACTGAGCCCCTGCCTCTCCTGCTGCTGTGGATCGTGTCCCATGATGAGATCATAGAGGCGGGCGTGACACGGGGTCAGCCCGTTGCATAGACAACGGGGTCCCCGGCCCTCCCGACCCCTCACCCTTTGGGTGCCCTCAGCCCTTGTTTGATCACAGCCCAGGTTACGCTGGGCCCTGCTGATGGCTGCTCGGGGCAGAACCAGCCTCCTGATTGCTCTGCAACTCTTTAATGTCATTTAGTGTGGCTGTAAAGCTCCTTTGGTGAATCACAGAGCAGTTGGGGCTGGAAGGGACCTTAAAGACTGTCTCGTTCCAACCCCCTTGACATGAGCAGGCACCGACTGCCCTTAGCCCAGCCCCACAGTGGAGGCAACTGGGACGCAGACAAGCTCACGTCCATGATGAAGGGGTGAATAACAAGGGGTGAATAAACACTCTGACACCGTCATAGCTGCTGTTCATTTGTAGAAGTTGCTGCCTGGGGGACACAGAGCCCTGTCCTCACTCCTCACCAGTGACCAACTGCTCCTCATGGGACAGTTTGGGTTGGAAGGGACCTCAAAGCCCACCCAGTCCCACCCCTGCCACGGGCAGGGACACCTCCCACTGGATCAGGGGCTCCAAGCCCCATCCAAGCTGGCCTTGAACCCCTCCAGGGATGGGGCAGCCACCCCTGCTCTGGGCAACCTGGGCCAGGGCCTCCCCACCCTCAGCATGAAGAATTTTCTTCCTAACATCTCATCCAAGTCTTCCCTGGGTGTCCCCCAGCATCCCCTGGTCCCCTCTGGGCACCCCTGAGTGCCCCCTCCAGCTCTGGGCATCCCTCAGCTCCAACCCAGGGCCACCTCAGCACCCCCAGGCCCCCCACTCTGCTCCTGGGGCACCTCTGGGGCACCCCCAGCACCCCCCCAGCCCGGCTACCCCGGGTACCCC
>WAAB01009363.1:22873-33316 GCA_013389865.1 Piaya cayana
GCATCCCTGGTACCCCCAGCCTCCCCCCGTCCGAGCATCCCGGGTACTCCCAGCATCCCTCAGTCCGAGCATCCCCGGGTACCCCCAGCATCCCCTGGTCCCGCTCTAGCTCCGGGCGCCCCTGGGCACCCCCAGCATCCCCAGGGATCACCAGTATCCCCCAATCCGAGCGCCCCCGGCCACTCCCGGGACTCGGATCCCCCCCCCCAGTCCCCTCCTCGGTTCCGCCCCCGTGGCGGCTCCTCCCCGCGGCTGCGCGTCCCGGCTCAGCCCTGCCCGGTGCCCCCGAGCGACATGGTGAGAGGGGCTGGGGGGGGTGTTGTGAGAGCCCGGGGAGGGGAGAGATGGGGTGAGGATGGAGCCGGGGGAGTGGGGGCCGTGGGAAGCAGGGATGGGGGGTAAAGGATGGGGTGAGGGTGGAGGAAGGGGAGTGGGGGCCGTGGGAAGCAGGGAGGGGGGGTACCAGGGGTCAAAATTTACAGTACGGCTGGTCCTGAGGGAGCAGAGTCCACAGGAGACACTTATCCCCACTTAGAGGATGGGGTAAGGATGGAGCCAGGAGAGAGGGGACCATGGGGGCATGGATGGGGGGGTAAAGGATGGGTTAAACCTGTCCCCAAGGGAGCAGGGTCAGTGGGAAGCATGGATGGGGGGGCAAAGGATGGGGTAAGGCTGGTCCCGAGGGAGTGGGGTCCGTGGGGAGCGCAGATGGGGGCATTTGAGGGGAGCAAAAGCTGGAATAAGGCTGGTCCCAAGGGAGCAGGATCCATGGGGGGCAGGTTTGGGGGGCAAAGGCTGGGGTAAGGCTGGTCCCGAGGGAGCGGGGTCCGTGGGGAGCGCAGATGGGGGCATTGGAGGGGAGCAAAAGCTGGAATAAGGCTGGGCCCAAGGGAGCAGGATCCATGGGGGGGAGTTTTGGGGGGCAAAGGCTGGGGTAAGGCTAGTCCCACAGGAGCAGGGGCTGTGGGGAGCACGGCCAGGATGGAGAGCTCGGCGGGGCTGGAGGGCATCGGTGCCCTGGGAGCTGCGGGCGATGCCGAGAGCGTCTGTGCCCACAGGTGCCCGAGCTGGAGAAAGGCACCGTCCGCATCCAGCAGCCCCAGCGAGCCATGGGGATAATCGCGGCCATCAAGGAGCAAGGGGCGAACAAGCTGCAGGTAACTGCTCGGCTCTGGCTGCGGTGGGTGAGGCAGCGACCTCGCGCTTGGTCCTTGTCTTCAGCCGCTCTCGCTTTGGCTGCTCCCAAATCCAGGGGGTGAGGAAACATCTTGTTTTGCAGATGGAGAGGGAGGACGAGGCTGTTTGTCCTGTCAAGGTTCAGGCTGGTGGCCGTCCTCCATGGGCCTCTTCCTTCCCTGTTTTGCAAGCTATAAACATGAGCCAAACCCCAAAAAACATAAATTCACCGGGTTGGAAGAGACCCACTGGATCATGGAGTCCAACCATTCCCATCAATCACTAACCCATGTCCCTCAGCACCTCGTCCACCCGTCCCTTAAACCCCTCCAGGGAAGGGGACTCAGCCATATCATCCATGACCCTTTACAGCGCCGCTGGGGGAGATGCAGCCTTGCTGTGCGCTCCCATCCCTCGTTTGCACGCCCGTAGCTCGTGCATTTTGGGCAGTCAAACTGTTAGTTGATGGTCCCCTCCACCCACAGTGAGAATTGAGCAGGATTAAACTGTTTGGTGCTGATAAGGGCGCTGGGGTGGTGCTCGCTGCCTCTGATGAGGACGTGTGGACCTCCCACTGGATCAGGTTGCTCCGAGCCCCATCCAGCCCGGCCTTGAACCCCTCCAGGGATGGGGCAGCCACCCCTGCTCTGGGCAAAGCGCCTTCTCCACGCGCTGGGTCACACGCGGATTTGGTTTCTTCTCCCCTTCCAGGTCATTTCTGACTTCGACATGACGCTGAGCAGGTTTGGCTGCAACGGCCGACGCTGCCCCACTTCGCACAGTGAGTCGGAGCCGTTGTTTTTCCCCTGTTGCCGGTTCGATTTGGTTTCTGTGTTTGTGTTCTCAGTCTCTGTGGCTCCCGTTACCCTTCACCTCTCTCGTTGGCCAAGCCTGACCTCTCTCCCTTTTATTTACTTCCAGTGCAGCTTCGGGCTTTGGCCACTTGCGAATCAGCATGTGCTGCAGGTTCCCAGCATGAGACGCTGTGTTGAGCCCCCGTGCGAGGGTCGATGTGCCACATGCAGCTCGTTTATGGGAAGAGCTGGTGCTGGAGACACAGGGTGGCTGGATTTTAAGAGCTTTTTGGTAGTTCTGGGCTACAACGTGGGTGTTTTATGGTCTTTACAGATATCCTGAATGGCAGTCACGTCGTCAGTGAGGACTGCAAGAAGAAGGTAGGTGCTGTCGTGCTTCTTGCCTCTGTGGGTCTGGTCCCTGTCACCCAGCGTCAGAGGTGACACCTCTCCAGAGAGCAGGGCAAGCGTCCAGACTGCATCGCAGCCAGTGGCGGTGGAAGGAGAAGTTAAAAAAGGGAAATTTAATGAGCTTGCTCAGCTCTGGGGGTTTTTCATCCTGATAAGAAGAAGGAAGGGGCAGCGTTTGGAGGAAGGTGAGGACCAGCCAGGCTTTCAGAGGTCAACGCTTCCTCCCCAGCTCTTCAGCTTCGCTCAGGGTGTGGTTCTCAGTGGTTTTGTTTGCTTCGGGGCAGTCTAGGAAGGCTTATTTTGTTGTTCACAGCCTCTTTAGACTCTGTTCTTTTCCCATCTCCAGTTGATGGATCTGCTGCACTATTACTACCCCATTGAGATTGATCCCAACCGCACCCTGGAGGAGAAACGGCCCCACATGGTGGAGTGGTGAGTGCCTGGATGGGATGAGCCTGACCTTGTCCTGGCCCCTTCTTGCTCCTGAGGACTGCGGGACACAAGGCTTGAAAGTCTGGAACAGGTTGCCCAGAGCAGGGGTGGCTGCCCCGTCCCTGGAGGGGTTCAAGGCCAGGTTGGATGGGGCTTGGGCAGCCTGGTCTAGTGGAACGTGTCCCTCTCCATGGCAGGGGGGTTGGAACTGGATGGTTTTTAAAGTCCTGAACTACTCTATGATTTCACCTGGAGCCTCGTGTTTGGTTCTGGAGTCCTCAGCACAGCAAGGACATGGATCTGTTGGAGCAAGTCCAGAGGCCACAGGGGTGATCCAAGGGCTGGAGCACCTCTTGTACAAGGCCAGGCTGAGAGAGTTGGGGTTGTTCAACCTGGAGAAGAGAAGGCTTTAGGGAGACCTTAGAGAAGCTTCCAGCACTGAAAGGGGCTCCAGGAAAGCTGGGGAGGGGGTTCTTGATCAGGATGGGCTTTGAGATCCCTTCCAACCCAACCCATTCCATAATTCTGCGATCTCTAGGCTTGGCAGCCATACCAGGAATTCTTAGCTCTTGTTCTGATGGCCTTCAGCTCACTCTGCTGCTTTTCCCTAGGTGGAGCAGGGCCCACGAGCTGCTGTCGCAGCAGAAGATCCAGAAAGGTGACATCGCCCAGATCGTCAGAGAATCGGGCGTGATGCTGAGGTGCAGGCTTGGGGTTGGACTTTCTCTCCTGCCGCTGCGCAAGGTCTCCCTGCTTTCACCTGGTGTCCACACCATCCCCGCAGCCTGGTAGATGCGAGTCTCCCTTCCTGGGGCTGAGCTTCGATCAGGAAAGAACCAAAGTCATCACCAGAGCCTGGGCTCGCTCCCCAGCTGCAGGCTGCTCCATTCATGGCTGGCTCCTTCCTGCTCAGAATCCGCTTCCATCCCCTCTTGAGTCTTTCCCGGGAGTAGCTGAGGGGATGGATGATGAGCAGAGCTCCGTCTGCAGTGTGGGGTGGGGGGCAGCTCGCAGCTCCTCTCTTCCAGGAGAGACATTTTCCCCGTGTGCTGCAGCTGCTGGGTCTTATTCAGCCTTCAAATTTCACCCACGGCACAAAAACGTTGCGCTAAAACTTGCTCTTAAAGCTGAACCTTGGCCGTGATGGTCCTAGAATTGCCTCGAGGAGCCTTGGTTTGAATGGGCTGGGCCATGATGGTCCTAGAATTGCCTCGAGGAGCCTTGGTTTGAATGGGCTGCCGGTCTCAGAGAGGAGACGGTGCCGTATGTCCAGGTTTTCATGAGCCCAAGTTCCCCTTCTGCACAGAAATTGTATCTTGGCAGGCTGAGACCTTTAGAGGTTGGTCTGATCACCCTCACAACCAGGGCAAAAATAGGAGCGTGTTCCCAGCCCAGAGTCCTCCAGCCACCTCGTAACACAACCCTGTGTAACAGCCACTTCTGCTCTAGGGACGGATTCAATGAACTGTTCGATCAGCTGCATAAGTACAACATCCCCCTCATCATCTTCTCGGCCGGCGTCGGTGACATCCTTGAAGAAATTATCCGTCAGGCCGGCGTCTTCCACTCAAACGTCAACGTGGTGTCCAACTACATGGACTTTGACGATAACGTGAGTTTCTGCGTTGCGTACGTGTGGTGATGAGCTCACTGAGAGGAGAGTGGTTGGAGGGGTGGATGGAGCTTGGGAAGGAGGCGTCTCGCCAGTGACGTCTCACAAGGGTTAGGAGGAGCGGCTGAGGGACCTGGGGGTGTTTATCCTGGAGAAGAGGAGGCTGAGGGGAGACCTCATTGCTCTCTACAACTACCTGAGAGGAGGTTGTGGAGAGGAGGGAGCTGGGCTCTTCTGCTAAGGGACAGGGGACAGGACGAGAGGGAATGGCCTCAAGCTCCACCAGGGGAGGGTCAGGCTGGACATTAGGAAAAAAATTCTTCATGGAAGGGGTCACTGGGTGCTGGAAGAGGGGGGGATTGAATCACCTTCCCTGGAGGGGTTTAAGGTGCGGGTGGACGAGGTGCTGAGGGACATGGGTTAGTGATTGATGGGAATGGTTGGACTCCATGATCTGATGGGTCCTTTCCAACCTGCTGATTCTGTGATTCTGTGACCACAGTTAAGGGCTGCGATAGCTCTAACAGAGGCAGCGCAGGGTTAAACACTGCTGGTCGTGGGCTCCCACCCCATTTGCTCTCCCTTCAAGGATGGGACACCCCCCCCCTTCGCCCATTCCAGAGAGGCACTAAGGGTTCAGTGCGGCGAATTGCTGCGGTTTCACCTTCTCTGTCCTGTTTGCCCAGGGAGTCCTCACGCGTTTCAAGTCACCCCTCATCTACACCTACAACAAGAACAGCAGCATTTTGCAGGAGACGGAGTATTTCCAGCAGCTGAGCGCGAGGACGAGCGTCATCCTGCTGGGGGACTCCATGGGGGACCTGACCATGGCAGACGGCGTTCCCAGGGTGGAGAACATTCTCAAGATCGGCTTTCTCAATGACAAGGTGGGTGCGAGAAGCTGCCTTGGGGATTCAGGGGCCGCAAGAGCGTTGTGTGGCCTCCCGTGGGGTTTGTGGAGGGAGCTGGGGGGGGGTCCGCTGAGCTCCTGGTGCCCCTGGGGCATTGTCAGGTTGGTTTTATATCTCTCTTCTTGGTGGCATCAAAAGCAGCAAGGGCTGTGGGTGCGGGATCTTCATTCTTCATTTGATAGGAATGGTTGGACTCGATGATCCGGTGGGTCTCTTCCAACCTGGTTATTCTCTGAT
Source organism: Piaya cayana (assembly GCA_013389865.1). NCBI lineage: Eukaryota > Metazoa > Chordata > Aves > Cuculiformes > Coccyzidae > Piaya > Piaya cayana. Next base: position 28,447 of record WAAB01009363.1, read on the forward strand.
TCTATGATCCTCAGCTCCTGGTGTTTATAGTCTTCTCCTCTCTCTGTTTCTACCCCGTCCTGGTGGCCGCGCTGCAGGTGGAAGAGTGGAGGGGGAAGTATTTGGACGCCTACGACATCGTGCTGGAGAGCGACGAGACGCTGGATGTGGTCAACGGGATCCTCCGGCACGTTCTTAGCGAGACGTGAGCTGGGAAGGCAGCGGCGTGGCGCTGGCCTCTCAGCAGGACTCCTGGGCAGGGAACGAACGTCCTTCCCTTGACAAAGCTGGAGCTGATCTGGTACCCGCTGGGCTCCATCCTGACGCTGGGCACGTCCTGAGAGGGGGGAGATGGAGGAAGCTTCTCCTCAACCTTTGCCTGTTCCCAGCTCTGCTGCTTCTCCCTCGGACTTCATCCCCTTCACATTCATCCCCTTCAGACTTTATCCCCTTCAGACTTTATCCCCTTCAGACTTTATCCCCTTCAGATTCGTCCCCTTCAGATTCGTCCCCTTCAGATTCATCCTCTTCAGATCCATCCCCTTCAGACTTCATCCCCTTCAGACTTCATCCCCTTCAGACTTCATCCCCTTCAGATTCATCCCTTTCAGATTCATCCCCTTCAGGTTCATCCCCTTCAGATTCATCCCCTTCAGATTCATCCCTTTCAGACTTCACCCCCTTTAGATTCATGCCCTTCAGATTCATGCCCTTCAGATTCATCCCCTTCAGACTTCACCCCTTTCAGACTTCACCCCCTTTAGATTCACCCCCTTTAGATTCACCCCCTTTAGATTCACCCCCTTTAGATTCATCCCCTTTAGATTCATCCCCTTCAGATCCATCCCCTTCAGATCCATCCCCTTCAGATCCATCCCCTTCAGATTCGTCCCCTTCAGATTTCATCCCCTTCAGGTTTCATCCCCTTCAGATTCATCCCCTTCAGATTCATCCTCGCCACCGCTTGAGGCCACAACAAACCATTTTGCACTTCGGTTAGAGACGTTCTCTACTTGCTTCAGCAGCCAAGCGTGGAAACGGAGGTTGCTCACCATGGCTTGAGGACAGCCCTGTTCTAGGTGGAAGCTGTTTAGTTTTACCCTGTTCCTGTCTAAGAAAACGGGTCTCTTGTCGTGTTTTCTGTGAGCTTCGGGGGCTGAGTTGGTGCGGTCTCGCCAGGCTCAGCGTCACCCAACCCCACGTGCCCCATGGGAACCGTGCAGGTCGTTTGCCCCGCGCTCCAGCTCTGCTCTCCCTCTTGCTCCGTGACAGCTCTTGCTGTTAAACCCAAAGGCTTTCCCAGTCCTCCCTGCAGCTCGTCTGATGCTGCCGCACGGAGCGAGAAGTCGGTTCATCTGCTGCGAGTCGGGCTTGGGGGGCAGCAGCAGCCTGGGTGCTTGGAGCAGCGTTGCAGCCCATGGCCAGCGGCAGCATTTTGGTTTTTATAGAATATTTTATCTCTGTTCCTATCCTAAACATCCGCGGTGAACCTGGGCTCTCAGGGCAGCAGTAGAAAATTAAAAAAAAAAAATCCCTCTTTCCCTCCTTATTTCTGCGTAACCTCTGGGAATCTGAATAAAACTGCGACTGCATCCCCTGGGCATCGTGCTCCCAGGCGCTTGCCTGTGCCCGGACACGCAGGAAGGTTTCATGGCAAAATCAGCTGACACAAGGGGCAAACTCCTTGGAAACCAGTAGAAATTCTTTATTTGGTGCAAGGTAGAAGTCGCCGTCCGAGGGGGGTTCGCCCTTGGCTCTGGGCTTGCGTTTCGTTTCTCTCCGCCCGCACCCAGAAGCTTTCAGGGAGGTGACGGAGCTCGTGCCGCTCGCAGCTGGCAAACCCGACGGCCCCGAGTTAATTAGCTGCATTTAGTCATCAAAATGAAATCGGGCTGGTTTTTCTCAATCGCTGAGGGCTGCGGGGTGAGGAGGGTGTGTGGATGGGGAGGATGGGGAGCAGGGAGGATGCAGCTGGAGGAGACACAGATGGGGGGGGATGCTGCTCCCTGAGGGGCTGGCTGGGAGAAGCTCTTTCTCCCTCCTCACAAGGGGGTTTGTCAGCTCCCGCGCCAGCGATCTCGGGGTGCTCAGGCTTTCTGAAACGGGGATGAGCGTGTTTCACCCTGAGGAACCTGAGCCCCCTCCAGCCTCTCTTCTCAAGGGGGTTGGCAGCAGGGAGCAGCAGCAAAGGCTTCTCTTTATTTCTCTTCTTAATGTAAAAAAACCTCACAACACCCCAACTACTCCTAGAAGAGGAGGAGAAGCCCCTGCCTCCCCTTCTGCAGGTGATGTGCAGTCGCTGGCTGAGGATGAACGGGCTCGGGGAGGGGGGCACCAATGCCCCAGCCCTTCCGTGGGGCGCTGGGAGCAGGGGGCAAAGCTGGGTTTGGGAGCAGAGGGGGCAGAGCAGGGCTCGGGGGTCTGGCTCTGGCACCCCTGGTCCCGCTCTGCAAGCGGAGGAATCGTCCGCAGAGCCAGGGAGCACGAGGGAACAGGCAGGGCGTGGAAACGGGGGCGCTGCCATCCCCGTGGGGGACCGAGACTCCCAGGAATGCGGGTGCTCCCCACTTTCTGGCTTGGGTTTATTACCTGGAGGTCGGTGAGGCTTCCTGCCCAGGAGGAACGCATCGAAAAAAAAATCCCTCGGTTAAATTAGAGGGGAGACAAAAATCAAAAAATGCCCTCCTGGAGGACTGGGGAGGGGCAGGGGTGGGTTCCTGGGGCAGCTGGTCTGGGAGTGCTGTGTTCCAGAGGAGAGCGGGGTCCGCTCCTCAGAGCTCCTCGTGAATCTTCTCCTGGTCCTCGTCTGTCTTCAGCTTCAGCTCCTCCGAGGTGATCTTCCCGTCCTGGTTGCGGTCCTGGTTTTTGAACATGTCGGCGATGACTTTCTCGGGGTCGGAGCTGGGCATGAGGCGGCCTTTGCCTTCTGCCACCTGGGCCTTGATGAAGGTGGAGAACTGCAGCAGGGAGAGAGGGCAGAGGATCAGGGAGCAGGTTGGGTTGGAAGGGACCTCAGAGCCCATCCAGTTCCAATCCCCCATGGGCAGGGACACCTCCCACTCGATCAGGGGCTCCAAGCCCCATCCAACCTGGCCTTGAACCCCTCCAGGGATGGGGCAGCCACCCCTGCTCTGGGCAACCTGTTCCAGGGCCTCCTCACCCTCTCAGTGATGAATTTCTTCCCAAGATCTCATCTCGATCTCCCCTCCTTCAGCTTAAAAACTGTTCCATCTCATCCCAACGCTCCATGTGCTTGTAAAAAGTCCCTCCCCGGCTTTCCTGGAGCCCCTTCCAGCACTGGAAGCCGCTGGGGTGTTTTTCTTGCCCTTCTCCTCAGGTTCCCTTCGGGTTCTGCTCCCCAGGGTGGCGTCCCCTGCCCCCCTTAAGAAGTCTTAGTGGCGCTCGGGGGGGAGGGGGGGCGTCCTTCACCTCGTCGGCAGGGATCTCCCCATCCTTGTTCAGATCCATTTGCTCGTAGAGGTTTTCAGGCGGGTCCCCGTGCCAGATGAAGAGGTAGCCCTCAGGGACGCCCTCCTCCATCGAGACCAGCTCCACCTCGAAGCGAAGCACGGCGCTGCCTGGCACCCCTCGGGCTGGAAAAAACAAACGAAGGTGGCTGCACCTCAAAGCCCAGGACCCCGATGGGTGAAAGCTCCTGGGGGTGACGGAGCCCAGGGGATCAGGAAGGCAGGAGCCCTCTGGTTTGTCTCACACACGCGCGTCCCTACCTCCGCTCTCGCCATGGCCCAGGTGGGGGGGGATGATGAGCACCCTCCTCTCCCCCGCGCACATGTTGAGGAGGCCGCTGTTGAGGCCCTCGATCACCTTGTTGGTCCCCAGCGTCACCTCCTGGGGCTTCTCGTAGTCGTGGCTGCAGGAGGCAGGGAAGACGACACAGGTGAGAAAGCCCCTCGGGGCTGGTCGGCAGCCCTGAAATCCCATATTTTCCACTCACTAAAGCCCCCAAAATCCCAAATCCTCCTTCCTTCCGTGCCCTGAAGTCCTCCACCCTCCACGCCTCGACACCCTCCATGCTTCTACCCCCCAAAACCTTGCAGCACCCGTCCTGCTGTGTCCCCACATCCCAACCCTCAACCCCGTCCCACAGTCCCTTCAGCCCCACGGCTGAAGGATTTGTCCCCGTGAAGGAAAAGGCACGTTCGAGGTGGCCGACGAGCAATATCACAGAATCAGAATCACAGNTGCCATCCAGCAAGGAGCAGTTGTAGTGGTAGCGGACAAAGTCTCTGTCGCGGGTGGTGACGTTGCAGCCTTCGGGCCGGTACACGGTCTCGATCTCCACCGGGTCCTCGGGGTTGTGGAAATCAACGACGTGGACGTCAAAGACCAGCACGGCCGAGCCTGGAATCTTGTCCCCTGGAAGAGGAGGATGCCGAGAGCTGCCGGGAGCGCTCCTGGAGCGCCGCGGGGCCGGTATAAACCTTCTTTTTTTCTCCTTCCCCGTGCTCCGTGATGTGCCCATCCCTCACAGCCCTGGCTCTGCACGCGTTGGCATCAACCATTGCCCTGCTTGAGGCGCCTCCACAGCTCCCACAGCCCTGAGGATGATGATGATGATGATGGTGGTGGCCCCCAAGGTGAGGATGTCCCGCTGTCCGACCCGCAGTGTGTGGGGGCACAGGGCAGGTGGGAGGCGATGCCGTGCAGGTACGCCAGGTCATACAGGTGCGCCAGGTCGTACAGGTACACCAGGTCGTACAGGTGCACCAGGTCATAGAATCACAGAATCATAGAATCACCAGGTTGGAAGAGACCCGTCGGATCATCGAGTCCAACCATTCCTACCAAACACCATTTTATTTTAAAATTTCTGATATTTATACTTAAATTTTAATCTAATTAAAAAACCCGGCTTAGAATTTTTTTTAAA
>WAAB01009367.1:6822-53542 GCA_013389865.1 Piaya cayana
TTTACGGAAAGGGTCATTAGGCACTGGAATACGCTGCCCAGGGAGGTGGTTGATTCGTCTTCCCTGGAGGTGTTTAAGTTACGGGTGGGCGGGGTCCTGAGGGACATGGTTTAGTGTTTGTGGGAGTGGTTGGACTCGATGATCCAGTGGGTCTCTTCCAACCCTGTGATTCTGTGAATTTCTCCATGGATAGGAGAATACGGACTGCTACAATAACTTTTGTATTTTATTAGTTATAATTTTCAGTTTCTAGATCCAGTAAGAAATTTTGGGGGCATTTTAGCTCTTGGCAGGTAAGATATTGTCTGCCTTACTTTGCCTTTCACAAAATGAAGCTGCCTTAGGGTTAATTTTCCCTTCTCTTACATGTTTTTCCAAGAACTTTTTAACTGTGAAAGCCATATGTTCTTTCTCACACAGAAGACTATTAACCAAGCCAATCTTACTGCCAAGTGCCCTAGAGCCTGTAAGGTGCTGTGTCTCTGGAGATGCTTTTCTTTCTCATCATTTTGGTTTCTCCCAGCCTCTCGTGGGGATCTGGCTCTAAGTTACAGATGGTTCAACAAAGAGCATGTAACACAGCTGGAATGTCATCCTCATCTGTTCTAGGAATAAATCACATCCTAGGCCCCCTTATCAGCCCAATGCCATGAGTGCTGTTAGAGACAAAGCACAAATTGCTTTACTACTGCACCAGACAAACTGTGGGCAGTGGTGCTAACTTGTATGCTCTTGCATAGTCTGTGCTTCAGATTGTGACTATGTACATAGGTTCATCTGAAATGGGAAGAAAAGACAAACCTTTAAGACGATTTACTCCCACTAGGTTGAGTTTGCTCTGTGATGTTCTAAATGTTTTGTTTATTCTGGTTCTAGGAAAAAGAGGAATGAAATGCATCAGTTCATACAATTTATTTAATGGCTTTCTGAATTATTACATGTAGAATGTACTAGAGTGCTTACTCAGGATTTTTTGTTATTAGTGAGAAGTGTGTGTAAAATCTTTTAACGGTGATGAATTGATGTATTAGAATGGATGTCTATGTTACTGTCCATTTTAGAATAAGGTAATTCTGGTTCAGAATGAACTGAAAGACTAAAACTCCCTCTGGCAAGATCCCAATAATTTTGTTCCAAGAAAAATTCCATTTCAGTACATGCAGAAACTTTCTGTAACCATTTGACAAAACTGGATGTAGTAATATTTAAAACTGTTGGATAGGAGACCCACTGAAGACAATGAGACTTCACATGAGAAAAATATCTTAGCAGCTTTTGTTGGCAGAACATGGCCTTTGTGTTTGCTCCTGAATGGTGATCTCCTCAGGGCAGGAAAATATCAGTTACTTTAAAATACATCTGTGGTATTGATATTGTCTGATTTTACAGGTTTTGGAGTGTCTTCAATATATTTCCAGTGATGACTGAGAAGATTCTGTTGTATTTTTCTCCTTTTAGCTTCAGTGAGCTAAAAATGAGATGCATGGAGATAAAAAGCAAATCTTTGCATGTGAATGGATTTTTTCCACTAGCATAGGAAGCAGCTGGTGTCTCTGGAACTGATTTGAATGACAATTTGTTCCCTGTTCTGCTGCCTTTCTGAAGTTGTGCCCTGTAAGTCAGGGTCTGCTGTGGGGAGCACCCTGAGGACTTTGCATTTCTCCAGAAACTTTGCATTTCTCCAACCTCAGGCTCAATTCCAAACTCCAGGACTTGTATCTGTCATTCTAGGAGCCTCTACTCTTTACATGGAAGGAAAGTTCTAAGACTGAAAAAACAATCCTTAAACTTGCATGCCTAAAAATCCTGATGTTTCAGAAGTGACGCAGCAGTAGAAAACCCACTAGCCATTATACCAGAGAGATAGAAAATCGTCTGTGTAGGGTGAAGCAGTGAAAGGATCCTCTTGCTGAGAGTGTTTAATACCGGTATTACAACACCATAACATGTGCATTGGCATTCAGTGCTTCTAAAATAGCAGCTTCAGGCAACTTTAAGGTTGAAGCTTTGTCTCTGTCACCTCTAACTTAATTTTAATAAATAACAGTTTACACATGAATGTGTTTTACTTTAGCGAACATTTTTCCTATTTGTATTCCCTAAGTCACTGAGTAATTACTTGCAATTATTTTAATCACTGTTTGCTTGCCTTTCCTTTAAGTACATCATTAATATAGGATTAAAGATCAGGCTAATGTTGCCTGCTTAGTGTCTAGCTAAGAGCATAGAACATGGCTGACTTTAGTAGCTGTTGGCCTTATTCTAACCTTACTCTGTGCATGGAGCTTGGCGTGAATATAGTTGAGCACATGTAACAATTTGAAGCACTTAAATTCTTGCTTGGGGCAAAACTTTAATTAATAAAATGCAATGCACTGGAAACAATTAATGGAGCCTTTACTTGATATGTTTTCTGTCTATCTTGGGAGCTTAGGAACCTGTCAGAAGAAACACAGGAATTTTATTCTTTTTACTGTCCTAAGGCCCTGTATGCTGTGAGTTACACCAGACGTCTTAACACTGTTTCTTTGCCACCACTACCGAAAGCATAGCTTTGCGTCTGTCTCTGGAGAAAATGATGAATTATAGAGGCAAGTCATGTGCTGGATGCTGGATGCTTTGGGCATCTGCACGTTCAGTAACCCTGAGGAAAAATACTAGTTTTCACTAAAACAATTACAGTATATCATGATATGATCTAAGGGAGACATGACTGATATTTCATGGCTAGCTGTGTTTCAGAATAACGTAGGATGCACTATAACTATAGTCTACTAAATAGTCTGTGGTGAGGTCTCAGTGGAATTTACGTAAATCGAGTTGTCTACTGCTGTGATTATTATGGAGAAATTTTGTTAGCCCAGGTTGGATATCATGAGTATCACTGTTTGGACTTCATTTCTAAGGAAACATCTCACAAGAGCTATGTATTGCAACCAGTATAATGTGTGGAGACTGCAGTCCTGGAAGGACTAGCTATGGTTATCACACCAACTTGGTGAGATTTGAAAAAATGGGAGGACATTATTATACATCAGAAACCCAATCGAATCACAAGAAACTGATTCAGAAAAGGATTAATAACACTACAAGTGAAACATATGTGCTTTTCTGCCTATATTTAGGTTTGTCCACTCCTTATTTTGCTTTAATATCCAAGTCTGATGTAGAAATTATGAGCGGAGTCTGATCATTCCTTCAGCTCTGGGTGAAAAAAAACCCAAAACTACTGTTTTGAAAAAAGTGACGAATGAATGTTTTATAAGGCAGAGTATGCTTGGGATGATAGTCTATGAGAAACGTGAACTGAATATCCTGTTAACAAGTACTTTCTCTTCAACAGTTTACTATGCATTGGTGTTGAATCAACAAACTCTCCTTCCTATTCTACAGGAGAAGAGGTGCATTAATTTCTCAGAAGTACAAAGGAGTACTACAAACATATTTACTTTGCCATGCATCATTATTAATATGGCATTTTATAAGCCTACATTCTTCTCACTCCAGAACAAACATCTTCCAGTCAAGTGAGTTTTAATGTATTCATGAGCATCCATTCACTGAAAGGAGTGTATGCAGCGAAGTCTGAGTAGTAAATATTTGTTTTATATAGGAAACAGAAGCTTTGATACTTTCATTACTACATTATTGTTATGAAAATATAACCCATAAAAGAGCTTTCAAATCAGATTTTTAATCTATTTTTCAACTTTCCTGGCTTTTAAAAGGAGCTGACCCACCTCTATGTTTTTAAGAGGTTCTTTTCTTTCCTAAGAAGCATCAGGAGTAGTTGCTCTGCTCTGTGCTTGTTTTGGTGAAGGATTTCCTGGCCCAGTGGAAGCCTCTCACTCGTGTTGTCAGCATGTATTCTTTGATTGACAGGAAGATGTTTCAAAGTGTTAGTCAAACCATTATTACAAATCAGGATAAAAAACTGTTATCAAAAGCTCAGGGAAAAGGCTGAAAAGTTTCCAAAAGCCTGTTTTAACACCCCTTTTGCCTGGATCTTCAGTTTCTTGATTCTAGTGAGAAAATAATTTTGCCAGTTCCCTGTATACCTTAAAGCAATTTGTAGCAGACAAGACCTGGTGTTCTCACCAAAGAGAAGAGTTTCTGCTGCTGTAGACCTCTTTCATTCCCAGTTTCTGTCTCTCTCGTCACTTGCTGTTCCTATTTTTGGGGTTTTTTTTTCACATTCCCCTAAAAGAAATGGCAGTGGATGGAAGAGAACAAAGAAGCAGAGGAAATAGAACTGCAAGCTAGCAAAGTACTACTTTGGTATTCCTACAAAAAAATATTCTGGGGTGGCCCCTTACTCCTGAGCTCCCAGTGCTCAAGGTAAAAAATATGGGAAACACTTTTCTCACAAGGAAGGCGTGAAGTTCTTCCAAAGTAAGCAAATGCTTCAGCAGCATAACCAGCAAAGGATTATGGCACAGCATTAGCATAAGAAATGTGTTTCTTTGCAGTAAGCACTGTTAATTTTGATTTGTTAAGCAATATATTTCTTTTTCTGTTAAACTGTAAATGACTTAACAAGTGTCAACTCTGTTAACATATGCAATTATTAGCAGTTTAGGGCTTTTTTGAACTTTCCTGTCCTGATCCTGCCACTCCTCATCTTTTGGAAATACAGTTTGCAGTGCACTAGGATTTTGGTTTTGCAGGGCTGGAAATGACACAATAATTAGTCATACAGATGGTAACATGGACCTTCTAATTTTATGCATATATTTGCTACAGGGAGCGAAGAGAGATTGTTCTTATTAGAGAATCAAAATATTTTGTGCAAAGCCAGCATGAATAGTTATTCTGGCAGTTACTTTGTTTATGGAGGGTAATATACATGCTCCATATCCTGTTATCTCCAGTATTTGGCAGTGTTCTTAGCAAAACAGGCTTGGTTAATTCAGCAGGATGCAAGCTTGGGGCCCCTTGATCTGTGGATATTCAAGAAGTCACTATCTCAGTTTCAGAAAGGAATGCTGAAAGAGAGGTTGTCCCTTTAAATGCATTTAAATGCACTTCTTATATGTAATTACTTCTGTTTACATGAGATGTTATCTAGAGGATGCTAAGAATTCAAACATCACTGTTCATTTGTGCTTACCAGTAAAAGCTGATTGTAACCATCTGTCATAAACCAGATTCAGAAGTGATGACCTCTGGTTTTCAGTTCTTGCCTGCCCAAACTCAACCTACCAAAATGAGAGAGCAGTGGAAACGCTGCTGCACTGCTGGGTCCTGTCTGGATGCTAGATAGCACTGGGGGGATCCATCAAAATGTGGTGTAAAACAGAAGTATTTATGTTTGAGGGTACCGTGCTGCATATAATTTTTAAATGCAGTTAACAATCAATTTTGCTCACAAAACAGGTACTGCTAATAATATTTCTGTTTAATTGTAGATAAATATGAGGCTTGGATCCCCTGATAAACTCAGAATAGGTGGAACTAGGTATTTTTCAGTAAGGCTCCATGCAAATGCAAAGATCCACCAAGACAAAAATTATTCATTGCAGAACTACAGGTTGGACATTTGACCTGCAGGGCAGGCAGCTGTTTCACTAGTGTTTTGAATTAAGGTAACTGAAGTTTTCTAACCAGAAATGTTTTAGTTTTAATGCACATTGCCAGTAAACGTTTTTAAATGTGTAGACTGTTTAAATGCTAACTCTGATCTTGTCAAATCTCTGTTGGTATGGCACTGTCACCTGAAACACTTCACATCTATCGCTTGCAGTTGAGAGATGTCAAATGCTCAGCACCTCTGCAGCTCATGATGATGTCCAAATGCGGGGTGTATATGCAAATTGACATGTATATAGTATTTGCCCTGTGGTGCTCATGAGACTGAGGGGGTATTCACTGTGGGGGATTCCTGCAGAGAGCAAGGTGCTAAAAATTGTCAGGGTGTGGGATCAGAATGGACAGAAACAGGAATCCAGAGGATTACATCTACAACTTGTATGAAGACTGGAAATCAGAAAGCATGGGTTGAACTTGGTAATATGGAGGAGACAGGACATTAATTTGTGTTAAGAATTTTTGTTGTTACATCTTGTTTGATACCTTCTCCCTCTCTCTTTTTTTTTTTTNCAGTACAGTTTGCACAACCTGTTTGGGCTATCCAGAATAAAAACTCTGAGAAAAGAAGTCTAAAATATTTTGACTAAGGATGTTAATCGATTTACAAAAAAGAGTGGTTGAGCTAAAGAGTCTTTAATCTAGTTGATATGATTGGCTCCTCTGCATTCAATCAAAATCTATGAATCCTACAGAGTAAAGCCTGGTCCTGAACGGTAAAGTCACTAGTATCACTGTTAGAGCTCTCACTGGCTTTAGTGGAGGTGGTCTTCCACCTCAAACCTGACCACAACCCTGGTTTTGTAGTTTGCCTGCATCTCTGTTCGTAACATTCCTGTCAATTGTCTCAGCTATCCTACATGTAACCCAGGTCAGCTTTGGAAATAAAGGCACAGTATTAGAGAGCAATTAAAAAAAAAAGTGTTCCTATTGTAAGGTGTCTTGTTGGTCAGTATCCCACATAGTATTGGAGAAAGAAGGGAAAGACAGGTTGGGAGAGTAAGGGGCATTTTCTGGCCAACTGCAGCTTAAAATTAATAGAAAGTCGACATTTTTTTAAAGTAGAACACTAAGGTCTGGTTAAGAACTGGCCTTAAACTTTAGATGAGGCTTATAAATGTAATTTGTATTACTTCCCTGAAAGCTAGAAAAGTGTGACTAAGCAGTTCTTTGCTTTTGCAAGCTTTAGGGGAGGAAGTTAGATATGTTGGGGAAATAAAGTAGAGAGAGATCAAAGGTGTAAAGGATGTCTTCTAAAATCTACTAATGTAAAGTAATTAACAGGTGATTATTGCTTCCCTCATGTGTACTAAACACCCTCTTCTTCTTCCAACAGCTTTTTTTTTTTTTCTAAATGACACACTAATTTGCATTTTTTTTTCAGACCAGATGCACAAGCAAGATAACAGCATATGTAAGTCACTGCCTTCTTCAGCCACAAGCAAAATGCCATATGCTTGCTTGTACATCTGAGCTAAGTGTTTGAAGGATGAGGTTTAGCTGACATCTGAATTCTCTGTAAAAGTGCTGTGGCAGGGTTGTGAATGAAAGGAGCAGGCTTGGTAAAAGGAAAGAAACACACTGTCAGCTGTTTCTTCATCTTCCACCATTTTCCTTTCATACCAGACTAGCCCACGTTGTTCCCGAGGAAGGACAGCTGTTTGCAGATGTTCACAGAGGTCAGATCTGCTAAGGCTGAGCTTCCTCAACTTGAAGCTCCCCAAGGTCCCACCAGCTCCCACCATATTCATATCTACCATTGGGTTTCAGATTCCTATGCACTCAAACTAAGGTCAAGAGTTTCCCACCATGGTGTTGTGGACCTTGACTTGGGTATCAGGCCATGTGGTCTGTGGCCAATGCAGTACACATGGGGAGAATAGGTCTGTCCAATGTTGGTTTGCACAGATGAAGTGTTGCCCCAGCAGGAATGATGTGACCATTCCAAGGGTCTTCCAGCAGTGGCACCCAATATTGTCACTTCCTTCTGAAGTCAATGTTAGGAGAATGTATGCTATGAATGCATGAATTTAGACTAAACAGTCAGTAAGAGAAAGAAGCTTGAGCAGTGTTTGGATGGCATCTCCTGTAAACTTGGTTGCCACTTAAGTGGCTCCAACCCCTCACTTCTTAACATATCTGCCCCTTCTTTAATATGGCAACCAGTCTCAAATCTATCACGTTAAGTGCGTGGAAATGCAGAGTAGAGGTTTTGTGGGTTTTTTTTAAACAAAAGGAGGTTTTAAAAAGGGCAAACTTTGCTTTGGTTATGCTTTCAATCTCATTTGCTTCAATTACTTTTTCAAACACAATTCTTTCTATATTTTCTTAGGATGCAAGAGCAATTACCAGAATGCAGGACACTTGAAGTAGTGAAATGCAGTATGTTATGAAGACCATGAGCCAAAATGATATCCGTCACCACAGGTAGGAGGTCTTTGATATTGTCTGTGTAATTCCTTTCCATGTAATTACATATGTGACTTAAGCCTGTGATTTAAAAGGATCAAACTACAGCTTTTGCCTAGGCTATTAATAGGGGTTTTTTGATGTCTGCATTGGCCAGTTTTAATAAAGCTATTGGCTGCAAGTCTGAATAGGACAGTAAATTCCACTGGTAATGCTTTTGGCTTCTTTTGATTAAAAATTTGAACATTAGTGAATAGGAGTTTGGTACACTTTATAATGATGATCTACAATGCGCATTTAAATTTCTAACCCTGTGAAACAACTTCAAGTGTGCAGCCTACACATTTTTGATATATGAAAACTCTTTTAAAAGTGTTTTTAATCAAAAGGTATTTAACAAAATGTCTTCTTCAGTTTTAAAAGTCTCATAAATATCTAATGCTATTGTTACAGCTTACAACAGGCTCAACTATTAGGAAGTTAGTGCTGTCAATTATGACAGCTGCCAAGGAAAGTATTCTGTCTCCTCAAACTATGAAAATTCAGTTTTGCAAAACTTCAGTTTCACTGGGGACTGGTTTTGGTCTGGATGGCTAAAGAGCAAATCTTTCAGGAAATGAACCAACAATCAACCATTGGGAAATTCAGCTTATGTTCTCACTACTCACTATATATTTTTCTTTTTGATAGAGGCTTTAATCATGTCAGAACAAAGCTCTGGTATTGTGGATTTAAGTAGACCTTCATGTTGGGTTTCAGTTCTAAACCCTGACCTGCTTTGGCTGCAACCTGAAAGTAGCCTACATCTTGTGTGCTGATGTTGTTGAGAAGCACCAAGGCCATTTCCTCTGATAACCCTGCTTTAGGGCCAGTGACCTCTGGACAAGGGTGGTCACAATCTGCTGAGAGGTGGGAACAAATGGATGCCACTGTAGCGTTCAGTGGGTGCTACAGTAATACTTCAGCTCATTATGTCTGCTTAAAGTTGTGCTTACCCTCCAGGGCAAGCTCCATGTTGACATGGCTGCACATCAGTGGGTGCCAAGTGAACTCATTCAGCATCAACCAGGGAGTGTTTGCTTAGTTTCATGGTGCCGACAGGTAAAACCCTTCTTTGGGGCTTGCAAACACAGATGCCTCTAAATAACTGAGCAGTCTTGACCTTCAGGTGGGGTTTTTTTTGACATAATTCAGTTTGACTCTGAATGCAGTCTGGAAAATGCCATTTTCCAAAGCTGTGAATGTCTAGGATGAGCAATTCAAATTTGGGTGCACACATCTATTCATAGCTGCTTCCTGCACACTGTACTTCTGTTAAGGCTGAGTAGGTCTTTAATAGCTCTGCCAAGACTCTGGGGGAGATGCTTCCTCTTCTCTTTCTCTGTATGGATGGATGAATAAAGTAATTGGATATTTCAGTCTAATACAGACACCTGACATGTGGCCCCAACGCATCCTGTGAAATCCATACAAATATAAGGTTGGGTGAAGCTTGGAACAACTTGATCTACTAGAAGATGGGATGGATCAGTGATTTTTGAATCATATAATCATAGAATTTCTAGGTTGGAAAAGACCTTTGACATCATTGAACCCAACCATACCTGTTCACTACTAAATCATGTTGATAAGCACTTCTTCTACCCGTCTTTTAAATTCCGCCAGGGATGGGGACTCAATCACCTCCCAAGGCAGCCTGTTCCAGTGCCTGATAATCCTTTCGGTGAAGATTATTTTTCCTAATGTCTAATCTGAACATCCCCTGATGCAGTTTGAGGTAATTCCCTCTTGTTCTATCACCTGTCACTTGGGAGAAGAAACCATTTTCCACCTAACTAAAACCTCCTTTCAGGTAGTTGTATACAGTGATAATATCTCCGCTCAGCCTTCTCCTCTCTAAGCTAAACAACCCCACCTTTCTCAGCTGCTCCTCATAAGACTTGTTCTCCAGCCCCTTCACCTGCTTCATCACTCTTCTCTGGACTCGCTCCAGAGCCTCAACATCCTTCTTGTGGTGAGGGGCCCAGAACTCAACACAGGATTCAAGAAGTGGTCTCACCAGTACCGAGTACAGAGAGAGAATAACCTCCATGGACTTGCTGGCCATGCTGTTTCTGATACAAGCCAGGATGCCATTGGCCTTATTGGCCAGCTGGGCACACTGCTGGCTCATGTTCAGTCAGCTGTCAACCAATGTCCCCAGGTCTTTCTCCTCCAGAAAGCTTTCCAGCCACACTTCCCCAAACCTGTAGTGATACCTGGAGTTGCTGTGCCTCAAATGCAGGACTCTGCACTTGGCCTCATTAAACCTCATCCTGTTGTCCTGAGCCCATCAATCCAGCCCGTTCAGATCCCTTTGAAGAGCCTCCCTATCCTCCAGCAGATTAACACTTTCTTCCAGCTTAGTGTCATCTGTGAACTTATTTAGAGTACGTTCAATCCCCTTATCCAGGTCATTGATAAAGATGTTGAACAGGACTGGACCCAGCACCGAGCCCTGGGAGACACCACCTGTGACTGGCCTTGAGCTGGATTTAGTTCCATTTACCACAATGCTTTGAGCCCGGCCAGCCAACCAGTTTTAGCCCAGCAGAGGGTACACCTGTCCAGGCCAGTGTGGTAGTCAGTTCCTCAAGCAGAACACTGTGAGAAAATGTGTCAAAGGTTTTACTAAGGTCCAGGTACACTACATCCCCAGCCTTTCCCTCATCCATCAGGCAGGTCACCCTGTCACAGAAAGTGATCAAGTGAGTTTGGTAGGACCCGCATTTCCCAGAATTAAGGTCCCTTCCAAACCAAACCATACTGTGGTTCTATAAGTCTAGGATGTGTTGGTGGCCTTGAATTTTTGCAGCTTGCTCAATTTCTGTAATTGTGTGCTCTTGCTATTTGAATCTAAGCTTGACTTTTTGGTAGGAGGTTTTCAATTAGGTAGATTTATTTCCTTTAATTGTTTTTTTTTAACTGAGTTGGCCCTCTGGCCAGTGAAGCAGAGAAGCTGAATGACTTTTAACTACCTGTGTTGTTGAAATTTTGAAAAAGAGGAACTAAAAATGAAACCACAACTAGCAGATGTTAATTCAACTCCAGCAGAAAGCGTCTAAGCATTCAAAATTTAGCACAGAGGTTTAAGAAATGAAGATACTAGCTAACCAGTTTGCAAAATAAAAATTCAGGAGTGGCTTTAAAAATAAAACAACATTGATAGTAAAAACTAGGTGCTTCCAGGAGGAACTGAAATGGAACTACAAGTAGTAATTAAAAAACTTGTAAAAACAGACTTGAAAAAGAACAACAAAAGAGAAAGAGAATGAAGAGTTGGCTATAGTTAAAAAAATTGCTAACACCTACATATGTGACTGCATGCTGAAGATTTAGAAAAACTCTAGACAACTCTGTAAACTGTCTAGGTGTTTTGCAATGTGTGTTTTACAATTCCCCTTTCTAGAGGTGGAAGATCATAAAATTAATACAACTCAGACCACTTCTTCAAGACTCTTTCTCAGGCATTCATAAGTTCTTGCTTGAGGATATTTTCCTCCTCTTTGTATTGTCTACTGTCATCCTAAGAGATACTATAGAAATTTAAAAAAGAAGGGGAAAACATCATTCCTTGCTTCTGCTGACTTGACTTAATTGCTTTGCTTGCATAATTTCTTGTCAAGTTCTTGCTGTATTTATCTGTGTGTATATCTGTGACAAACTGGGAAGTAGTTTTTTGGTCCTTAACAGATCACATCTTAACACTAGCATGTTATTGACTAAAAATACCAAAATAAATGTGTACTTTGAGCTCTACAAGATGGAGCTGTGGGCTATGCCTGGTGCCTGGGTTTCAGGCTCTCCTTTTCTAGTGCAGTCTTTCTTATGCACTCCTTTTCTTTTCTTCTTGGCTTTATCTTTCAAGAAGCCCAAGTTGTTCATTCTCTGTATTTTCCTTGATAGTTACAATCCTTAGGTCTGTATCTGTCCACACAACAGTGGATACTGTTTGGGCCACATGCAGGATTTGGTGTTAAAGTAAAAAGATTGCAGGAATTCATGTATGTGCAGTGGCAATATTCTGGAGAAATCTGAACTTCACTTTTCCAGTTGATAATTTAATTTATTGCAAGCAAGGATCAGATCTGGTGCTGTTATAATTCAAATAACACACCTTTGTAGATTTCCCCAAGCAGTATACAGGTTCATACAAGCTGAGTTTCTTTTCTTCCCATATCTCAAAATGCTCCTTCAATTTTCCCTAATTAAACTCTCGTTTTAATAATATATTGATTGAATGACAGAATATGAAAATTCTTCAGAAAATATTCTTTTTAGAGGATTATAGCAGATTAAAGCACCATCCTGTGCTCAAAGACTTCAGCATACCTTCAAAACAGTGATTGCAATGGTTTCAGAATATGTTATCACATTTACTAAAACATTGTTGTAAGTAAAAATGCAAACTTCAGAAGGCAGGGGAATTCTTTATGGAGATTAGCATTCTTGGCTTTCAGTCTGGATGCTGTATGTAACGTGTGCAAGGGTAAACACTGGATTATTTCAGTATTCTAAAATGTGTGGATTTGCTGGGGCTGTCAGTTGAGGTCAGAAGGGGTATCAGTTATGTGTTAGTCCTACCTGATTATGCTTCCAAGAAGAATCCTGCCTTTGCACAAGTTGCAACATTCTACCGACAATGAAATAAAATACATGATATAATTAGGAAATAATTTTTTTTGCAATTCTCACATAGTCAGTGGCAGTATGAACTAAATAAGGGAAGTCAGTGAAACTTAGAAACATTAACTGAGATTAAAATCCAGTTGTTCCAGCTGTGGTCTAAATGCATGTCAGCAAAAATAAAGGCCCTGCCCCCACAAAGGCTCAGTTTTCAAAGACTGGGCAAAAATGTTCAGCGTCTCATTAAGTTCACTTTGATTGATATCAATTAAAACAACTAAGAAACATTTTCTGAGTGCACTGGTATTATTTTAATGGCAATTGAGTAATATTCCTCAAAGCCTGTCAGTTTGTAGTAAACGGGATAGCAGTTTAACTGTGAGAACAATTCTCCATCTGCATGAATGGGGCTGTGTAGTCTGGGGGCTTTGGTGGAATGATTGCAACAGGAACAAGAGACTTTAAAGAAACTGAGGAAACACATGGGCATTTTGAACATGCATTTTGAAGCCCTGTTGTGAGCATCATCGCAAGGAGTGAGCAGACTAACAGCATGCAACTGTTCTTCATCTATATTGGGATTTTTTTGTAGCCTACTGTGTCTGACTACATTTTGAATGTGGAGATTTTAACCTTTCTCTCCTGTACTTCTTGATGGGGAAAAAATTTACTTTTTCTATACCTTATTAAGTATATTAAAGAAAAGTCCAGCTCTTTACAAATTGGAATCTAACTATTTCCTCTATTAATTAACCTACAGTTCCTTCATCAAGTTCCAGTCTAAACTCTGCCAAAGTTGTTACTTTTACAGTGATCAAGACCTCTTTATGCTGCATGTAGGCCTACTGGTTGTCTCAGGAAGTAGTGGAAAAGAGTTCATCCTAGTCATTGCTTGTAGCATCTATGTGACAGGCCAGGCAGTCCCCAACCTCAAAAGTTAGAAATGCTGCTGGTCATCTTAGCTGCTGCCAAGCATTTCATACTATGCTACCTGAATATTTGAAAAAAACAGTCTGTAATTTTTTATCATAGATAAGTAGTGTACAGCAGCAGCCTGGAAAGGAAATGGGAAGAATTGATATCTTTGTAGATGCTGGAAGCACAAGTACAAGTATTTGTAACTATGATCTCTAGAAATGAAATTCTGTAATGAAGCTTAAACATGCAAGCATGCCTTTTAACGCTGCAGAAGATGCTCTTCAAGAATGGTGGTACCCTGAGCTTCTCTTCTTACTATGTTTTTATGTATCTCTAGTATCCTGATCCAATGAGGGACAGGCTACCTTTGATGGTTGCATTGTCCAGCCAGTGGCCATGCTCCCTGCAGTGAGGCTGTCCTGGAGGGCATGTAGAGAAGTTTCTGTTGTGTGGCCAGCTGTGCCTAGTCCTTCTCACATCTCTGAAAAGAAACTATGGGTATGAAGAGGTGTTTTCATGATTTGCAGCATATATGCTGATCCTTATAATTCTGTAATTTGAAGAAACCTTAGAAGTGTAGATGAGCTCCAGGTGTGTTCAGGCCAAGGATTGTAGGGCCTGCCAAGATGCTGAAGTCCTTAAAGATGTCCATTCACTATTCCTCTGCAGTGACTGAGAGTATAACCCACAATATTTACTGAAAATGCTACTCACCTTTGCATCAAACTTCCATTTCAGACAATATTCTGTATTTTGGATCTGCATGGCACAAAGCAAGTGTTTTTGTGCTGCCTTGTTGTAGGGCTTTTTATTAGTTTGTTTTCCCAGAATGCCATTCTCAACTTTATGTTTAGCACTTCTTCTACAGTCAAAAACGTTAATATTTTGTCATTGTGGTCAAGGCTATTATACATTGCATGTGTTTTCTAGTGAAGTAACTGGCAGTGATACCGCAATGTTTAATCTCTTGACAGCTGTGCTCTATATTAGACAATAATACATTAGAGTAATTTCATTAGAAGTTATGTGAGATTAATAAAGATTCTAGTGCTAATAATTGTCACATTACAATACCTGGCTTTACTTCCTGGAGCTGTATGCAAACCTGAAGTGGATTAATTTTAGACACATTCCTTACCAGTACATAAGGGTCAAATAATAGTTATTTCTATTATTTGTCATCTGTAAAACAATGATTTGTTTGTATTGAAATACCAGACATTTAAGTATTTTTCACAAATTTGTGGAAGATATATTGAGTTTAAGTCACTGAAAAGAGAGAAGTTTTAAAAAATAATGTCTGTTACTGACTAGATTCAGTATGCACTTGATTTTTACTCCTCTTGTCCTTTTCTTTTGCATCTGAACACCTAATGAGTGATCACAATTCCCAGCTGACTTGCCTGCAGGGCACCATTACAGAGCTATGCTTCCTTTTACTTGTGCAGGAGCAAAGGAAAAACACAGCAAAATTTTCAAATTTGCTTTGCTGAGAACTGGAAAATGAGGACAATTGCAGTGACTGTCTGTGAGAATTAACACTCACAATGAGCATTGCCATTATTACAGTGAATATTAGGTTGAACTAGATGATCCCTTCCAATCCAAACCTTTCTGTGATTCTGTAATTTGAAACAAAACCAGAAATTGCTCCTATGAGTCTATCTGCACCAAATGAGGAGAAATGATAGTTGTGCTAAGGTATAGGGCATATAATTTCATCATAAATTCCACAAAAGCACGTGATGTGTCCTCACTTGATCCACAGGGCTAGCTGTAAAAATGAGTTACATACTGTACCAGCCTTCCTCTAATAACCTCACATGTTAAGGACACAGTTATGGAAATTTTAGGAGAGGAAGGCTTTGCAAATATAAGTCAGATTTTGTAGAAACACTGTCTTTCCCAAAGAGTGATTCATCTAGATTTCCAACTTTATTAAAGAAAAAAGTGTTATTTGCTGTACCATAGGCAAAACCTAATGCTTTTACTCTCTTTCTCCCCTTTGTTCTTTGCCAAAAGATGACACCGTTTTAATCAAAAGGCTACACTTATTTAGGAAGCAATCTTAGCAAAAAAAGATTGCTTTTCCCATTATATATGAAACAAGTAGTATTGTTATTCTCTATAATTTGTTCTAGTTGAGCGTCTCAGTGTTTCACAAGCATACACCTTGACTCCTGAAGAGCAATCATGCCTTTGAATAGCTTTGATTCAGCTTGAGCATCAATAGATCAGGGCAGTTTAACATGACCTGGGGTGAGAAGAGTTTTCGCTTGACAGGAAAACTGAAACATAAAATGCTTTCCAGGAAGCTGGACTAAAGCTTTTGAGCTGAAACCAGTACCCAGAATTTCTAAATTTAGATGTTATGCTCAATCTGGTTAATAATTTGACATGCTGGCATGTCTCTGCAATGTTCATTACTTGTAAACTGAAGGGCAGCTGTTCTTACAGAGATTCTCCTTGCTACTTAATCCAAACTAAATCTCTAATGCAATTTGAAGTAAATAACAATAATTTTTCTGCTTGTTTGAGGCTTTGCAGCTGGGTAAATACAAGCTTCCTTGTATTTGGTAAGTAGCTGTTGTCAGTGGCTTGGATCTGGGTAACATCCCATACTCCCTGAAAATTAACAGCTTGCCTTTCTATCACTTCAGTGGAAGTGTATGTAGGTTAAAACTCCCTTTAGGTCACACTTTTTACTTTTTTCAAACAGCACAGCAATGTCATGGTTCATAAATTAAGAGGTCAATTGTTTGTCACTGGAGCTGAAAATATCTCCCTAAAGGTTAGGCCTCTGAGGCATTCTTTAAAATGCTGGCAAGTTTCTGTGACAATAGCCTTTTGAAAAGAATGTTTTCTGATGCTTATCAGGAAATAAACATCAACAGTGTGATACCTTATCATTTTGGACTCATTAGTGTAGAAACCTCTGCCACGCAGTTTGTAGTGTTGCTTGACATTCCCAGGAAGAGTTAAATGTATGTCACATAAAACTCAGTAGCACTGGTAAAATATAATTTTCAGCATTTTTCTTTCTCAAGGACTAGAATGGTTTTGTGAAATATAACCAAGCCCAATACTCTTCACTCACACTTCTGTACTACTGTATCTCAGGGGCTGCTTTGTGGCATGCCCTTACTTATAAGGGTGTAGGTGTCATCTGAATCTCTGGGCTGCCAGGCCAACCATTGGGTTCTTTGTGAAAGTCACCAAAACTGCCCAGGACTATGTGTAAAATTGTGAGGGTATGTAGGACACATGCTACACAGAGTCTGCAGACTCTAAGGTTGTACCTGATAACCAAGAGGTCCTCAATCTCCTATGAGAGAAATCAAAGGATTTCTTGGATAATAATGCTTGGTAATGCTCAGAAAATACTTTTGGATAAAAAGAGGAAATAGCCAGCGGAGTGTTTCATTGTGAGTGTCCTTATTAACTTATTGCTTATAAACTCTGGGTTATTGTGGATGAAGGTGGCAGGCAGAAGCAGCAGCATTACTTTCTTAATTGTGGTGGTGGTACACAGTCATGCAAAGCATCCCCAGGCATTGACCTCAGCCACAAGTCACATGGTAGTCACAGATCATCCTTGTTTCCTTTATGGAAAGTGTACTTTTTCTTTGATGGCATGAACATGATTATCGTGGGAATCACTAGGCAAGTCTCCTCCTAGAGGACTGACAGCTCTTGCAGGGTCAGCTCTCTGTTAACATATCAACCCTTACTCTACTGTTCACTATCTGACCTTGGATTGCTGATCTTGAATATTTATATTTAGGAAGAACATAAATTATTGCACTCATGGCCCTTCCCACAACTGTGATAGCCAGAACGACAATAAATCTTTACGTCAGACTGTATATAAACTGAGGAAGGAGAAGAAATTAAATTTCATACTTCCCCATTTAAATACGATCTTTCACCCTGTTTTTGTCAGCTTGCATTAGAGACTGAAGAGCAGACTGCTGCATCCACATGCTGTCATTCATAGAATAAAATTTCTGTCATATAGTAAATACTTGGCAAATAATTCGGCCTTTTTCCCCCCAACAGTTCAGCAGATCTTCCTATGAAGAGCCTTCATGTTTGGGATGAGCATGAGTCTTTTGTTACTTAAAGAACTTCATTTTCTTTACAGGAGTGTTGACTGAATATGCAGATGACAGAAAATGTGTGGTTTGGGCTATTGCTTACCAATGCAATGAAAGAGAAAATATAAGGAGGTGCAATGGCAGGGTTATGATGGGGTGTGTGTTCTTGCTGTGTGCTCAGGTACAATTTTTTTCTTTTCCAAATAAAAGCCTGGAAGGTGCTGATTATGTCTACACTTTCTTAAAGAAAGCTCACAGAAAACATTTGACTAATAACCTTCATATCAACAGTCTGGACTGCACAATTTTAGCTAGTAATTAAGAAGGAACACATACCATGTTTAAGTTTCATTCACAGAAAACTGAACTATTCTTTACATTATGGATGAATGTTGAAATAAAAAGAGTATGTTTGCAAAAAGCATGTCTTCTCTTCAGTGCTCTGGCATTTCTTGAGGCAAAACTTCATCAATTTTAGTCTATCTTTTAGCTAATGTGATCTTGATAGACTAAAAAATTAATTGTATTTAAGGAGTACAATAAGAAATAAGATACCAAGTCATTGTTTGATTAGTCAAACTTGTTTGAAAAGAGCTTCTGTAATTACGTGTTGGATTAATGGATCAGTCATTATACTTTAAAATAAGGTACTACTTCTTAAATTGCCCTGTAAGTACAGTTATGTTGATGATCCTAACCAGACTACTGCACAATACAAACAGACCATTTATCATGGTGGATTAGAAGCTACATTCCTGCAAGCACAAACACGAACACACAAAATAATCCACAGCCATCTACATGACTCAGAGTGGATAAATACTCATTCCAAGTTTTTCTGAAATTTGATAGAAATTTAGGATTAGTACTAGTCTGAAACCCAGGACAGCATACCACTCCGATACTAGTATCCTCAAGGTAATTTTTTGTTTGCCTACTATTTTTTCAAAAGCAAATACATCTCAGGTTGTATTGTATTACACATGGTATAGTATTGGGTTCATTTTAATTTTTAACAGTCATCTGTTTTCTTCATCTCTCGCTAAGTCAAGCCACAGGGACATCTGGTCTTTCTTTTCTTTCATACTATTGACTTTGCTTTTGCATTTTTGTAGTGTGAGGTTTGTTTCCATATGAGAGTTAAAGTCAGCGTGCTTGGTAAAAAAAGGGTAAGGGGAGGCAACAGGCTGCAGAGTTACAGTCATGCTGTATTTGGCTCCTGCTTACACAGGGAACTTGAGAATCAGTACCTCTTGTCCATGTTATCCCTCTGCCACTTGTAATAATGCCATGTTGTTGGGCTAAAAATCTGTTTGTCTCCTACTCTTAAAAGTGCTTTTTGTCCCTGTGCTGAGACAGGTGTGGACTGGTGTGGTCTGACCCTGTAATTCTGTCCCTGTATTGTGACTTTGCAATACAGACTCTGCTCTGAAAATATGGTCTATCAAGTTCACTTCTCAGGATGCACACATGAGGAACTGTGTGGTAGCACATTTTAATTAAGCACCCACTAGCAGTTAAATCTGCAAATATGATGTCAATCTTGTGACAAACAATGTCTAGAATTCTATGAGGTATTAAATAATTCGTGGGACTTGGCCTAAATTCTTCCTCTTGCCTGCTGTTCTTATTGAAAAAAAATACTCTGGAGTTTCCTTTGTTGCAAATGCAATTAATCAGTAAGATAAGTACCTATTAATTTGAACATTTAATACTTGAACATGAAATGGGGTTTTGGAGAGCATACAACCAAGTATTTCAGCTTGTAAAGTGTACTACATTTATAAGTAGGCAATATAAATTACTATTAGATTGATAATTCACATTATTTTAAATTAATCAGCCACTCTGAAATAAGATTAAACCTGCTTTGCTATCGTCTTAGGGATGAAATTAATCATGTTCAATAAAAACTCTTTTCCCCCTTCTTGCTTGATCTGAAAGATTTTAGGTTACCTCTTTGTAAATCTCTAATACATAAATGAGTGTGCTTGTTTGTGTATGTTGAAGGAAACAAATTGGCAGAAGGGGATAAAAAAAATAAGCAAGCCTTATTAGCAAGACCTCAGTTTTTATTCCAAACAGACTTAACTAGCAGAAGAAGAAAGGAAGATCTGGGGCTGGCTGCCAGAGAAGCATTGCTGGCTGTAAACTCTCCAAGACATCTTGGAATGCCCTTATCAGGGAGCCCAAAAGTGTTTGCACTCTGGGACTCTGCAATCAGCAGCAGTCTTGCAAGTAAAGAGCATTTAGAGTAGATTTGTACTACAGAGAAAACTACAGCCAAGCTGACCAGAAAGACCGGAATTTCATCTATCTTTACACACACACACACACCCACGCACACACACACACACCCCGCCTTCTCCCTGTCGCCCACTCATTGGATTTCTTTCTCTGCTAGCATTTTAAACCAGAGATTACTGGGTCAGTGACATTCATTATTCCTCTTATTCTAGTATGATCTTGTATTCAGCCGCCTGAAGAAACATTGCTACCTGTAAGTATCTGCTTCAAGTTTCTTATATATAATGAATGATGTTGTGTATGAGGTTGTAAGAGTGCTTAACAGCTTGCAACATTCAGTTTGCTGCTGAGTGTTGCAGCAAAGAAGTCAAACAGTAATTTTTGTACTCAGGGTGGATTAAATCTCAGTTCTAACTTTGGAGGAAAACATCCACTGGTTCTTGCCAGTAGTTTAGTAGAAGTTAACTTGAAAGTTAAAGGTACCAGGCAACTTAGTTTATCCTGATGTTCAAGTTGATATAGATTTCTCAACTATGTTGGCTTTCTTCCATCAGCTCTAATAAAACTTTGTGGTTTTATCTTTTATGAGAGCCTGGAAGCAGTAAGCAAGATTTCTTTTCTTGAAATTGTTAGTTTAGAAAAGCACACTTGGAGAGGGAAGTGTGACTAGAAGTACTGAAAAACATCATGAAAACTGTCAGTATTAGTGAGTCTTTTTAGAGGATGTATTTTATTTAGGCGGTAGAACTTATATTTTAGGTATGTGTCTTAAAATGGTAGACTTTTATTTTGCAGTAGAGATCTGTGAGAGTTTTTGTATTTTCATGTGCATTCAGACAGCTGACTTCATTTATCTGAATTAGATGTTAATTCATCAGATACGTGTATAAATGTTTGCATGTGTTTCTGAACACGAATATACATGCTTGCACAGTTTTTACATTTCCTGCTGATTTTATGCATTTACCTAGAAAAAAAAGTCTAAAACATCATTTTTTGGTTGCTCTCAAACATCATTTTTAGTTGGTCTCAATTTGTGTTGTGCTGACACACTTCAAAAAATTCCTGTATATAATTATACGCAGTTTCTTGAAACCGTTATTAAAAGAGGATTTTGCAAGCTACATTTTTGCTAGTTAGAGAATTGCACTAGTTAGTTTATCATCATAGCAGCTAACTCAGGGCACATTACCTTAGGGAAAACAAATCTCTGCTGTTGACATGTGTCCAAGGTGTCTGTGGGAGGCATTGGCATTGTAAATCACTGGGTGCTTTCACAGTTAAAAGAGGCACACGTATCTGTAGAAGCTGTCCCACCTCTTTTTTCTTAGTTGGGTTTTACTACTGGTGCCTGTGTTTTCTTCATAATTCTTCCCTATGGATTATTTTGCAAGCAGCATGACTACATGCAGATATTTTTGACTTTGAGAATGAGGTGATTTGGATCTGGGTAGGTTTCGAGTATTTTTGCCAGCATAGATCCCTGCTCTGAGAAGAGTTAGGCAAGTATAAAACCAAATGATTAAACAAGTCCCTGGACAGTGACTTGTTTTTTTAAATGAAAGTACTTCATGCCTGTTCATTTGTTATATTATTTTTCTGCAGTCCTTAAAGAAGTCCTCATAATATTGGTCTATGATAAAATTATTAACAGCATAAGTGGCCTTGATAATAAGTATCAATGTATATATGTATCTATCAGTTACAGTACAATAATAATTGTGGCCACTGACTTCATCAAGCTAACAGTGAATGTAGATGGCAAAAGCAGTATGTGTAGTAAATATATCATGGTAAAATAACATATGCTAGTCAAATAGTGATACATTGAAAGAGCATTCCACTTGACTGTACCTGTTGAGAACAAAGGGAGTTTGAGCAGATCATTTCTCATTAATACTTTAACTTTACTTCTGCCATTTTTTGAGATTCTGTGGCAGCCAGTTGTGGACCCTTATTAAGTTACCTCATGTTAATAATGGCTAGGTGGGCTACAGTTATTGTAGAGAGGTTGTTCATGCACAGCTTCATGCTTTCACACTGTTCAACACAAAATCCTCAGGTTAATTCAGCTGCATTTTTTGCAGTTGAATAAAAAATACCTGAACAGACTACATCTAGGCAGCTGTTAAATCTCCCTAGTGAAATATGTTATCGCTGTGTCTAGTTGCTATCATTGTGAAGCCTGCAATAAATTTTGAAAGAACTCTAATAGCTGACTGTGAAGATAAACTGTAGCTGGATTGTTTGCGATTTTGTGACAAATCTTGTTTGAAATCATTATGCACTTACATGAGCTCACAGGTTGTAGCTGCACTGGGCAGGCATCCTGAATGCATAAGGATATACTTTTATTAATGAAAAATGTTTAAAAAACGGGACCTATTGTTTCAGGTATTTTTAGCAGTTATAGATTAATTTTGATGTGTAAATATTCAATCTGGTGCATACTCTTTGTCTATCAAGAATAGCTTGAAGGCAATCATACTGCATCTGAGTAACTCTCAGATTTCACAGGAGACCCTCAAGTAATTTTTGATTTGTATGTAGGGAACGTCAAACTTCCAGTGGAGTCCCCTCACATACTTTTTGGAAACCTAAATTTGTCTCAAGGAAGAATCTGTCCTCTTTCTCTTAGATAGCTATATAAACAGGAAGGAATTATTCATTGTTATCACAACTTTTGCTCCCAGGATATACCAAGAATCCTGCTAAAAAAACCCCAAAGGAACATCCCAAGTTTTGCGTATCTGAGGTGCAAAGAGGTGAACCAAGCCTTTGTGTTCGTGGGAAAGTATAAATGATGCCAGCTCCCAGCTGTTAAAATTTAAGCGTTCAACAAAACCCTCTGTGTAGCATGTGCAACAGATCACATAGCTTCTGTTCAGCACTGTGACATGCAGCATAACCTCCAATGAGCTTGTTTTTTTGTGAAGAATAGTCTGCAAAGTCTTCCTTCTCAAAAATTAAAAACCTTTGCCATTACCTGCAAGGTTCCTTAGCTTAAAGATCAGCCTTCTCCCCTACACTCAGTTAACCAGCCAGCCAAAAACAGTGCATGAAGAAATTACTATAAAACCACCAAAACTACATGTCGCACTTCAGCTAGTTTTCTACCTGTAAGAAGGAGTCTGCGAGAGATGGAAATGCATTGCCATTTCATTGCTCTAGTACTTCCATGTAGAGGAGGTGGGTGTTACCACATTCAGCTTACTAAGTACACGAACAGAGGCATAACACTACGGAGTAGTGCAATATATCAGTGATACTGCATTTTGCCACCACTGCCTGATAATTCTTTCACAGAATCATCAGACCTTTCAGTTGTAATAGTATAATGAAACAATATCATATTTGGGCACATGACTGCATGTTCTTTGACCGTAATATTTTGCCTTGCTATTCCTTGCATAGAAGGGTTTTCCTGCTCCTTTTCCAAGGGTTTTCACACCTTCAGTCTTGTGGGTCAGAGATGTGCCCACTCTCTGGTAGAGTTGCTCTGCTGTAACTCAGGGCCATACGGCACCTCATGCATAAGATTCAACCACAGCTGGCAAAGGTCCTGGAAAAGTGGGTCTACATTACTGGTGGCCTGTACTGTCATGTTAGGTACTGAATGCAATACCGTCTTTTGTGTCTTCACTAGACCAAGCTGCGAATCAAAGTGAAACTAAGAATTCTGTCCTTGTAACACATGCACAATTGTCACTGACTAATCCTAGGTTGCTTGCTGAGTTTCACTAGTTTCTTTTCGATCCATTACTAGTTATTTGCTAAAATTAAATGTCTTTCCAAAGAAAAGTTATAGACTGCTCTTCTCTTTAGAAGGGTAGGCCTCATTCCATCTCTGCAGTGCACAGATGAAATGATAAACATAGTTATTCTAGTCCTTTAACTTCACTACTTTCACTAGTTTTCCCTTCCTTTCCCCATAAATAAGAATCTCCAGTATACTCCTTTCCCTTCTCATACAGGAAAAGGAGAAAAATGAGAGATCAGACATGCTTCTGACCTTTACAAATGGGTCATGCTCTTAGGGGAGTACCAGTATGACATTAAACTACAAAACAATGACAGTAAAATAATGCCGTATAGTGGTTTGTGTTAACATTTACACTGAGAAGTAGTCTACTGCCTTTGACTGCTAAAACTCCAACCTTCTGTTGTACTTCAATAGTCAAAAGAAAATCCTAAGTGGAAATATTAAAACCTTCAGGAAAATGTATTAGTCCTGTAAATGGCAAAGAAGTTGGTTCAGCCTGTGCTCCCCATGGGCTGGCTTGACTTTCCTAGCAAAGAGCTAATCTCTATAGCTTTATCCTTCCAGTGGGAAGATTGGAAAACACCGAGTACCCAGGCCCAGGAGGATAAGACTCACATGCAGGATAGTAACCTATGGATAGCATCACTGGAAGAACCTCACTGGAAACTGGAGTGTTTTATGAACTTCCTCAGACAACTGTCAAAAAGATGTAATTATTTCTTTTTCTTATCTTCATTAAAACAAAGGCGAAGATGATAAGAGTTGATTTTATTTGCTTTTGCAGCTGTGTCAATATAATAGTATCTGCTAACAATGTGACCTGGATCGCTACCTTAAAATTTAAAATATTTCTAACAATGTAAGTAGATGTTAACATTTAAAAGGCAACAATGCATTGTTTTCAAGGTGATATTTAAGGGACAATCACAATCAGTAGCACCTTTCTCTTAGTCTCAGTCCAGGAGCTGCACTGCTGTGCTTTTTGAAAAAACTGTGTCTGATTGAAGATCCCTGCTCTTGACTGTTTAGAAGTCTTCCTCTCAGTGTTTCTATATCTCTGTTTTCTTGTCCACCACTGCCTGAGCAGCACCCTCCTCTCCCTTCCCTGCATAAGGTTTAGCTCTATTTAATGGGAAAGAGTGAAGCACTGGCCTTTTATTCTGGTTGATATAGAAGTGGGTCTTAGAAGGAGTAGAAATTAAAAGGGTTCAGCAAGGGCTACGGAGGCACCTAATGAAAAGAATAATTCAGTTTTCAGCCTTGCACCAGGCTGCAATACTTGGCATTGCAGTGCAATAGTGTTTAGTGTTACATTCAGATTTTTCTCCTCTACTACTTACCTGCCTTTTTGTAATGTCAAATATGCTTTCTCTGTTATGCTGGCACATAAGAACCTGGGGATCCTTCTGAGCTCAGTTTCCACTACCTAATCTTCTAAACTTCAGTGAATCGTAATTTAGTGTGAACAGTGACAATATCACACTGACAGTGAACATTTAAGTCAGAAATAATGTCTATAAATTAAAACTATACTAGGTATGAATCTGATAATCACTGTTAAAATAACTGTAATGTGAATAAGGGTAGAATACAGAAAAACATTTTTCAATTATATAGTAATCAGCTTTCATATAACAAATAAACAAAGAACAACAAAGAAGTGTTAATAAGCTGGATATATCTGATGTGCTTCACATCCTTCAGCTATTTTCCCTGATGAAGAAAGGTCTATTCAATGATCGTGCAATGAAACATTTGTTTCCTTACTTTCCTAAGAAGTGTACAGGTTTTGTCAAAAAATGCACAGGAATTCTGTTCACAGACCAAACCTGAGAAAGCAAAACAGAAAAGGAACTGTTACATGCCATTCCCTAACTCTGCAAATACCTTGCTCAATACTTATTTTCTATGTGACCTATAATCCTTGTTTGTAGTACATAGAACAAAAACATAAAATAGCAAACAGTCCAAGGGGTGCATGTGTTAATTGCACATTCTGAAGTGACAGGCCTCTAATTTAATATAATCCTTTAATTGCCCTGGGCTCTGTTTTAATTGCTGTAATAATATTCATCTTGTTTCCTCAAAATCGTGGAAGGCTGCCATTTGTTTTCTTTAATTTCATCCTCTCCAAAAAAGAAAAAAAGATCCTATGTTCTCTCTGTTTCTTGTAAACTTTGCCTGGTGTTCATTAAAACAAATCAGTCTGACTCCCATCCCACACCAATCATCCTCCATAATCCTCTTCAAGATTTGCAAAAGAACAGGGCAATTTTGGATGTGGTTGGTCACTGAAATCTCCTCAGTAACCACAGATTTTGTCACACACAGCAAAACTCTTAAGGTCTCATCCAAATCCCATTGAAGACTCTGGATGTCATTGGGAGTTGGTTAAAGGTCACTCGTGATTACAGATTTGTTTAGTCAGATTTTATGTACTACAAATGAGAGTTATTTGTGCTGTTTCTGATCTTATTTTCTGCCATTTTGCACTGGTAGGTAGTTATCTAAATGATTATGATTACTCTTTATTTACATCATGTTAGACCTTTGTGACTTGAAAATAAAGAATAAGTGCTGGAAACCTTCCCAGATATGTAGTAATATTAGAATCCTTTGAAGAAAATTTCATACATGGAGGAGTTGTATAGACAAAAGCCCTAGAAATTGTCTAAAATTTGTCATATGTATCTAAAGATGCACAACTCAGAGCTTCTACATGCAACTCTGGATGGCCCTGCACAAATGTATGTTTTGTCCAGAGTCTGCTGTTGGTATATCTAGCTTTCAATAACTCATGGACAATCTTGTGGACTTAACACAGTTCTCCAAATCCCTGAATGCACACTTGAAAAACTGGGAAATTTTGTGAGCTATTTTGTGATGATGGTAACGCTACAAAAATATTATAAGTTCCTTTTGAACTGTTTTTATTTCCTCTTTTTTTTTTTTTTGACAATCTTGAAAACCAGTTGTATTTAGTGAGAACGCTGATGTTTGTAATTAGCTGTTGCATCATTTCTCAAATGTTCACCAGCAGCCCTGAGGGAAAACTAATTCTTATGTTGTTTGGAGGAAATCCCAGCCTAGTCTGTCCTACTATTAACTCTTCAGAGTCACATCCATAGCCCCTTCAGAGGTCCCTTCTCCATATGCCTTCTCCCTTGGTCTTATCTGTAGGACGGAGTATGCCAGCAGATGAGAAGCTCCTCAGAGGTCCCCTTGCTGAGTGTCCCTTGAACAATCACTTGGACAAGTCTTCCAGAGCCATGTCAGGGGCAAATAAATCTCTAAATAATGGAAGCAAACTCCTTTTCCAGACCACCAAATCTCAGAGTCAGCTTGGCCAGTCTACCTCTAATTGTGGAAAACTACCTCTTCCTTCATCACCACATTTTAAGTTGGATTTCATGGGAATTACTGGACAGTATGCAGGGTACAATGCAGTGTTTTGAAAAATACATCAGGTAATTAATGTGGGTCTTGCAAGTGAGACAGCTCTGTCATTTAAGCTTAGAGTCATCACATGATTTAGATTGTGAAAGACTGGTAAATTCTCCAGGTAACTTTTCCCACCCCTTGCTCTCAGCTGTCTTTTACAGCAAGTCCAACTGCAAAAGCAGCAAAACTACATCAGGCTGCTCAGGTCCTGATTAGCTTATTTTAAAATATCTCTGAGGATGGAAACTCCACAGTCCCTCTGGGAAACCTATTCTATTGACCATGCTTATTGTGTCTCCTTTTTTTTTTCTTTAATATCTAATGTGAATTTCCCTTGTTGTGAATTTTGTGGATTGCAACTCATCCTTTTGCTGTGTGCCTCTAGGATCTCTATACTCTTCTCTCAGATGTCTAAAAATAAAATTAGGCCTTCTTTTATTCAGGCTGAACAAACCCAGCTGTCTCAACCTCTCCTCATAAATCATGATAAATATTATCCCCACTGAGGGGCAACAACTAATATATGATGTTTCACTGAACCAACATGAATACTTTGCTTCTAGGACCAAAGCTGGTAGTTTTCTATGAGCTTGTAGGTATATCAGGCACCTGGAGATGGTTCAGGTGTTATGTCATACAGACAAACTCTTAGAAAGTCAATGAGGAAAGGAGCTAGTTAAAAACACTGATTCTCCTAACACATTGTTCATGAACACTGTTATTTCTTTAAACCTCTAAGCATACGTGAAATGTTGTGGTGCATTTGAAATTGAATAGTGCCTCAGTCATTTTTTTGATTCTTGATACATCTGGTACATCAATGAACAGTAGAAATAATTCAGACTCAGTTGTGATATTAAAGGTAAATATATAGGACTTCTGTAAAGAAGTTCAAAGTAGCTGCAAAATATGGCAGCGGCATTGCAGGCAGTTGTAGAACTGCCAGGGAGCAAAGCATTGTCACTGTGGACCAGAGTAAGTTCTATGTGGTACACCCATGATTTATTGAGGTGGTGGCCTTTTCCTCATAGAGGGGAGAATGCTACTCTGATGGCATTCACTACAAAATGTTCTCTTTTAATTGCCATTATATGCTGACAAGATCTTTTATTATCTCATTTTGCTGTCATTGGATAAGTGTTTGAGAAAGTAAGGTCTCAAGATCTTCACTTGGCTGCACAGGAAACAGCCCTGCAGCTAACAAGTAGGGGCTAATTTCTGTAACACGTGGGGCAAACATACATAGTGTTACTGGAGCAGTACCTGCAAGCAAAAGCACTCAAAGCTAAACTCTAATAAACAGTGACAATATATGACCAATTTTCTAGCAGAGAATGGCTTGCATGCCCACCACGAAATTGAATAAAATGCCCCTTGGTCTTCTTGGAGTGTTTCTGCTGTTAGTGTTTGATATAGGGTAAGAAAAGTCAGCAGAGAAGCCAACACCTGTGCCAGAGACTTATACCTGCACCAGGTGCTAGGGTTTAAGAAGCAGGCAAAAGAACCCAGATCATGGAATTCGTGAGAGTTGGAGTACAGATACCTCTGCATGAACAACAATAGCAGGTTAGAGAGAGAGAGAACTCCCTTTCCCTTCTTGCAAACACAAATGTAAGATGTAAAGAGGACAATACCCTTCCTGACCCTTGACATTCCTGAACTGGTGATTCAGCTGTCTCTGAACCATCACATGTGTTTTTGTGGTAGATATGCAAGTGGAAGTGAAGAAAGTAAAAACTTCCCAGACTTCAATTTTATAAGTTACCCAGTGCCCTGTGAATAAAAGGAATTTTGCACATCAATGTTGCGATTTGGTATTATGGAGCACAAAGTTACTGGCATTACCACAAGCTGTAAATCACTAGGTCTGTGCTTCAGAGTCATTGACTACCTCTTAGTGCTTTGTGACTTCCTAATCAGAGTTTAAAATTCCTAATCGTTCTCTTCTTATCTGAGCCCCACTATGGCTTAAGAAACTGGGTCTTCTCTGAAACTATGACTTACTCATTCATTGCTTCTTCATCAGGGGCTGGAGTAAAAGGATTTAAAATCCATTGCAGTCCCTGTGTCAAGAGCTTCTTGCTGGCCAAGAAACCTGGTATGTCTTAAGTTGTAGGTGACATTAGGCAGAGCATCTTGAGACAGATATTCTGAGTAAAAGGGTGCACTTCTTTCAAACCATACATCTTCACTTGGAGAATAAAACATAATCTGTTTTCCTCCCACTCTTTCCAAGTTGTCCTTTATAAGGTTGCAGATTATGTTTTAAAACTGAATTTTAGGAAGTTGGGTGCTGTCTCAAATGTGCTCATTTACATGAAGCATCATGCACATGCATCCCACTAGAAAGAAGCAAAAATTAGCAAGTATGCTCACATATTTGGATTTTAGCAAAAGTTGTCTGCCTAAGTAAACTTCTTTTAAATTAACTGAGATTTTGATTTGTTTCTGGAACACGTGAAAAAACTTTCACCAATGAATTTCATTCCTTTTCCTATTGCTAGAATTCCACATTTTCTCTCATATGTTGTTCAGATTGATCTGGCTGCATAATTTTAGATGAAAATGGAAAGATTTTCAGATAAAAAGCAAGAAAACTAGAGTTAATATTTGCAACTTGGACAACACAGTCAACATGCATCTAACTTTAAGCATATGTTAGACCCAATGTCTTTAATCTCGAATCTGGGCTGAAGTGAGTGGAACTGTCAGTTAAAAGATGGGTGTTACTTTTAAAAGTGAATAATTTAAAAGAAATTCTTAACTGCTGTTAGTTGTTCAGTTAAAGATAAATCTGTGGGGATATGTGCACACAGCTATAGACTGTTCATCCTTCTGGAAACAATAGAGACAACACTTAGTTGTTAACTATAATGAAGGAAATAAAGAGCTATATGATCATGTTTTTTAAGGCATTTTCAAGTGGCAGGGTTGGGATTAAATTAAATTGTGCAAATAAATAGTCAATCTAGTAAAAATTCACAAGAAACTGAAGGAATGTTGATGCTTTACTAGCTTGAAATTGCTTATAATCTTATAAAATTTAATTAAATCAATACCATTACCTGCTTTTTGGGTCATAGACTCAGTTACTTTGGAGGGTTGCAGAAATTAAGGACTCATAAGGATTTCAACAATTCCTGTTCGATGTCAAAATAACTACACTTTTCTTATGAGTTTATAAACATGAAATATGAAAATTGACTGTAGCAGTCTTGAGAGACCTGTGTAATTCTATTTTCTGCATTACATTTGTTCCTTATTTCCACTGATATTGCCTCAGAATGATCACCTGATGATTTCCGTGGAAAAGAAAAAAATCAGCTTTCCTGTGCCATACCATAGGTTTCTGTATTAATGTCCTGGAATAGTTCCTTACTATAGCTTGAAAAGTAGAGTGGCTCTGGCAAGGTATTTTCAAGTAAAGGCTGAATATTTTGCCCCACTTTCAACGGCAAGCCAAAACCAAATTTAACAAAAGGCCACTCTCCCTTTATCCCACTTACAGGTATATTGAATCTGATCAAATGCCTTCTCCTGAACTTTCAAATTACTTGGATGCTCATATCCTTTTATTAATAACTATGTGATCCAGAGGTAAAAAAGAGAAGCAATGAAGGATCCTACACAGTGAGTGTTTGTATGTGCATCTGGATCAAAGGTGCCTGGAATTCATATTTAGAGATGATCCATTGAGGGAGAAGTCTCACTGGTGCATAGCTAACTTTCTAACCATATGCGCACGTAACAGTATTCAAGGGTGAAGTTAATCCACTGCTTGAAATGAATTGCAATTGTAAGAAATGGCAAAAGTTTTTTGTGTGGTTATTTATTTTCTGCAATAGTTTCTCAATGCCTCATATCTATTTTCTTTATTTTTTTTCAGGATTAACAAACATTGAAAGTACTCTGAGAACACATTCATCACTTCTGGCAGGCTTGATCAATGAATTTCATAAAAACTCAAGAATATTTTGAAAAGCTTCTGTTCCAATTTCAGTCAAGATGTGCATCTTAATGGAAAATGTGGTAAATTGTTACCTGCAGCTAGCATTTTAGTCTTTCATTACATGGTGAAAATCTGCTGGTGGAGGAGAACACCTCTTTTGTAAAGAACATTTTCACAGGTGGAAAAGACTTGTCATTCCCACATAATATGAATCTCCTCAGGAAAAGCTGGTTGTTTCCACTGCTGACTGTTGTATTAAGAGTTGTCTGCTCCTCCTTTATTAGTGTTAACCTTGGTGTGAAAGTGATGAAGGGACAGTCTGTCTTCCTGTCAGAAGATGACCTCAAGTTTTCTATTCCCAGAGAGAAGGATGTCTGCAAAGTACAAGTTGTGATTAATGAACCAATAACACAGAGGGTCGGGAAACTAACTCCTCAGGTATGTGGGTCTGTTGTGCTGCTCTTAATGACCACTTGTGCACAGATGTGGGAGAATCTAGGACGACCTGCTCAATAAAGAGTTTTGGTTTGGTTTTTTTGGGTAGTGACTAAAAGGCATGAAACTGACTGGCCTGTGAGATTCAACCTTTTGCTAAAAGTAGACAGCTGACAGAGAACTGCACCCCTGAAATCCAAAAACTGAGCTCAGTATCATGAGTGTTGTAATACAAGGCGGTTTGGTCAGAGTTTCCTTTCACAAGCACAAAATAGATTTTTCAAAACTTTTAGATATTCTCCTGTCTCTCAGCTACTTGTTTAACCATGAGGTTAACCAGTGCCCCTCAGGCAACCAACAGCCTGCTACAACATTTTGCATTTTAGTCACGCAGCCACTTGCAGGGAGCAATTAAGAAAAAAAATCATCACATAAAATAAGCACATTGTATACATAGTTGCTTGCTCTCCCCTGCAACAGCTAAATTGCTAGCAGATGGTAAAAACATTAAAAAAAAGTTTTCTGTAAGAATTTTAAACTTGTAGGTATAGTGAAATGTATTTCACATGTTCTGCTACTCATTTGCCTCACAAATTGACTACCTGAGTCTTAGCAGGAAGGAGCTGGGAGTAACTGACATGAAGATGTAATGGTAGAAACAGAAGATCAATTAAACCATTACCAAACAGTTTCTGTTTAATTTTGAAAGCTTTGTGAATTGCACCATGCAACATCTACTTATGTATGCTTTTTTTTTTTTTNTTTTTTTTTTTTGTATTACATCCTCTTGTCAGGTTTCTGGTGATGACTATGAAGGCAGATGCAGGAGCACCAGTCTCAGTAGATTTTTCAAAGTTTCTGGCTTGATCATTACCATTATTTTTGCAGACAATTGAGGAGTACTTCAGCTGAACAAACACTTGGAAGGAGCAGAGGCATGCCAGGGGAAACAGGACATGATGAGCAGGGCAGTGTGTGATCAAGAACTGCAGCACCTCTGCTGAGACTTCCCCAGTGCTTGCTCAAATCTACAGTCTGTGACTGTAGTCCCTCTGCCCACTCCCCCAGTCTAGTTTGGCACATGAGAATAAAAAGAAATACCTACATGTCTCATTGCTAGCAAACTTCTTCTGTAGGCAAGCCTGCCAGCTCAGTGAGTGACTGCTTTCAAATTCTGCCTCAGCCTCTATGTGTAGTAGGATGCGGGTATTTTTAAAAGCTACTTTGTCCTTCGTAACCTGACGTGCTTCAACGACAGAGTCAGAGGCATTTTTTCCAGAGACCCCAGGAGATGTGTACTCGCCACACCTTGTCTTCCAAAACACTTAGGGTCCTTGCCTTTCACTTCTCCCAACCCATCCTCCATTAAGTGCCCATCCTCTCATGGCCCAGATGCAGACAAGTGGGACCTGTGGAGGCTGCAGGCACACCTGATCTGGAGTTGTGAGCTCTGATGGGCAAGTGGCCCTGGGGTATCAGGCTGCAGAGGGGCTGTGGCTGTTGGCAGTGTATGATATTCCTTCCCTGGATGGCTCTTGGCATGAGTGCCATCCTGCTAGAAAAGGTGTCTAAGTCTCCCTCTCTTTGGAGAGCTGAGAGTGCCAGAGACACACTACCACATGGGGTTCTCAAGTGACACTGCCAGCAAGGTAGGCAGTCTGATCACCTCAAGTCATATAAACTTGCTGGGAAAGAAAAAGGTGGTTGAAGTTTTGTCTTTTAAATGATAAAATCCTGAACAAGACACTGGAAAGCATGAACTTTTATAATTTCTGAAAAAAGGTGCTAGCGTGTGACCTTCCTGGTGCCGTGCATGCATTGTCTACTAGGAAATCTTGCAGCGAGAAAATGGCTCTGGTCTGATCTGTTTTACTGCTATTAAAGTGAGTAATGTCCTAGGAATGTGACAATTTAATTATAAATCGTAATTGAAAAGCAGTTGAAGTAGAAAAAAACAAAGCTTGACAGTAATTAGGAAAAGATTTAGATCTCCTTTGTCTCACCCAGTGAATTTACAGACAATCAGGATTGCCTGTTCATATAAAAGGAAACATAAAACAGATGTTTCTTTTTGCAAAGCAGATTGTGTCTTATACATACATAAAATGACAGTCAGTCAGTGGTAACAGACCTTTGTGGAAAAATCCTTAATTTTCCACATCCTTTGTTATCAATTAAAAGATGGGACTAATGATGTCTTGCAAATGAATAAATTAATTCCTGCTAATATAAACCATCTCTTCTACTCTAGGTAGTTACCTCTAATATGAACAGGGATGTGTCATCTGATCAGTATCTCATTGTCAGGTACACACCAGACCTATATGTCACTAAAATCCCTATTGACTTTAAGGGCTCCACACTGATTTACATCAGTAAGAAAATAATATTCAGTGTACAACATTAAACTACAGGAAGTTGTAGTGTGAATGACTTTTGTATACAACGTATATTTTTTTCTTTAGACTAACACACCATCTAACTACTTTTTCCCTTTTTCATAGGATAACACTCAGGACTAAGTAATTAATTAATCAATCACCTCCCTTTATGTTAGCTGGTACTAAGAAAGAAAAGATATTAAGTAAGAAAAAACCGTATTTGTTGTTTGATAAAACTGACAAATAACAAAACACATATTTCTGTGACATTTGGAAACAATACACAACAGAACAGCCATAACATAGTCAAAACATTCATCATATGAAAGCAATTCTCTTTTTTCACAAACTGTTCCTGTCCTTCCTTCCTAAGCAGTCTCAACAAATACAATCAATCATGTTTTCTGTAACACCATATCTTATGGATTATTTCAAGATTATTGTAGCCAATAGGAAAAGCAGCAAATCCACATATATGTATCTGATAATCAAATAACTCATTACTTAAAAAGAAAGACTTTGTAGACTATATTTCTTGACTAAAGTTAAAAGCAGCAAAACATTTTAAAATCACTATGAATATAGAACAATTACCTCATAGCTTAATTGTCAGAGAATAGCTCCAGTGGAAAGCTGATAAACTCAAATTATTTTTCCATTACAGAAAGATGCATGTTCTAATCCTCTGTAGTAGTTAGGAAGAAACAAAGGTCAATAGTTTTAAAACCATTTAATGTAAAACCACAAGGTGGTCATAATGCATTTTAGTAATCTACACATTCACAACTAATTTAGGAATTTAAGCATTACTTAACTGTTACATGGAAAATCAGAGTATTCAAGACTTCCACTATGCATCTCACTCCTAGCCAGCATTTCAGAACCTCACTAAAACCCATTTCTATTTCACTGTTTTCCAAAATTATTGGGGATATGTAGGTAATTCAGGCAAGCCACTTGATTTTCATGATTCTTTTGGTGTATTTTATGAAGTGACTGGTAGTAAGAAATAATTTCTTTTCTGAAAAAAGATGTGGTTTGTATGTCAGCCAGATCCATACATTAATCTTCATTAGTTATAGCCTCATCAGGTCTGTTAATGATTGCTGGACAGATTTTACTTTATTCAATAGAAGAACTAAACATGTATAAATACTGTCCATCAAAACTGAACCCAAACTGCATTTAGAGTCATAGTGGGGCACTCAGGAAATGCAATGTTTAGTCCTTGCCTTCTTACTAACAAGAATGTACATTTTCTCTCTGCAGATACGAAACACGAGTATCCATCTATGCATGGGCTGTGTAGGAGTTCCTGTTATCACAAGGATAACATACATATGATCTTACTAATACTAGGAAATTTCAGATGTTAATCCCTATAAAGAAATGTAACTACATGAGAACTGATACTTGCCTGACTTGCAAATTAGCTTATGTTGAGAGCATGAAAATCCTGTGTCTCAGAATACAAATCACTTCTCCAAAGAACGTGTATGTCAGAAGTCTTCAAAGCAGTCTTTTGTCCTTTTAAGACAGACATTTTTCCTCATTGTTTCTCTTTTGCAAGTCAATAAACCATTAAATAAAACAATCAGCCTGAAACAAATATCTGTTTTAGACAGCAATCTTTGCAAAATTTGACCTATATTAAGTATGTCATAAGAATTAGTCTCTTTTGAATTAACTGGTGAACACAATATAGAAATTCTGCTTGCTTTTGTGCTACGGGATTACACTGGCATTGGGACTGGATGTTGGTCTGGTACAGAGATGACATCTGATCTGTTAAAGGCTACAGGTACAAAGTCAGTGCTCCTAAACCATGTAACAAATCCAAGCTAAAAAGATTACTGATGGAGAAGTTTCATAATATCATAATTTTGTAGTCTGGTGCTAATGACCACAAAGCAGGATTTACTATATAACCAAACTATGTCCATAAGTAACTTAAAAACCTAATAAATATAACATTATGCTGGAGGAACAGTTGGCTTTTCAGATTCACCTCAGTTCTCCCACTGAACACAACTGCATCCCTAAGGCTGCAGAGACAGAGAAGTGTACATTAAACTATTTGCTCTCCTGGAGGAGGGATTTTGCAGCCAAAATGATCACATCTATATATCCCATTCCCTTGTGGAGTGCCAGCAGCCCTGCATTAAAGTGGTTACTCTGCCTCTCACCGAAAGACCACAGAACAAGTGAATACCTATTTAAGGAAGTAAACTACAGATTAGTCTGGTGCATTCCTGGCAGTCAGTGAGAAGAGGAACAGAGTTGTGAAGTCAACAACCTTGACAGCATTGTACTTGTCTATTCTTTCTCCATAGGTTTTTGACTGTCATTTCCTTCCTAATGAAGTCAAATACACCCACAATGGCTGCCCAATTTTAGATGAAGACACAGTCATGCTTAGGCTGTACAGGTAAGCAGCAGTTGAAGGATCACAGTTCATTGTGATCTCCTCTCACATGAGGAGAACTGTTGCCCTCAGGAAGGGCAAGTAATCCATTTGCCATGGTAAAAGCATGTTCTGTTGTACATATCATAGCTGCTTAGACTCAGTAGAAGCATCATTAATCAACAGGTGACCATCTGTTCACAGAAATATTTCTCACAATGCATTTTAGATGTGCTTAAATAATGTGTTTGTTAGTGTTAGCAAATATATATTGCTTGTTTATTACTGAAAACCAGTAATTTTTCTTATTACTATTGGAATTGACGACAGTAGTTTCAGAGCACTGTATATTTTGTGCTGCCCTGCTGATGTGGACACAGACCATTGCATATACACAGAGAGTAATCTCTTCTTTTGCACAAACAACTTTTTTACAAGTATGAGGAGGTGGGGAACAGTGTCTAGCACCTCATGATCTCTGCCAGTCTAGGGTTTGAGGGCACATGAATCATAGAATCATAGAATCACCAGACTGGAAGAGACCCGTCGGATCATCGAGTCCAAACATTCCTATCAAACACTAAACCATGTCCATCAGGACCTCGTCTACCTGTGCCTTAAACACCTCCAGGGAAGGTGAATTAACTACCTCCCTGGACGGCCTGTTCCAGTGCCCAGTGACCCATTCCGTAAAAAACTTCCTCCAAATCTCTAGCCTAAATCTCCCCTGGCGGAGCTTGAGGCCATTCTCTCTTGTCCTGTCCCCTGTCACTTGGGAAAAGAGGACAGCTTCCTCCTCTCTACAACCTCCTTTCAGGTGAGAGCAATGAGGTCTCCGCTCAGCCTCCTTTTCTCAAGGCTAAACAACCCCANCACTGTTGGCTCATGTTCAGTCAACTGTCGACCAACACCCCCAAGTCCCTCTCCTCCTGGCAGCTTTCTAGACAGACTTCTCCCAGTCTGTAGCTCTGCATAGGGTTGTTGTGCCCCAAGTGCAGGACCTGGCATTTGGCCATGTTAAACCTCATGCCATTGGACTCAGCAACGGGAGAGCAATGGGTTCAAGTTGCTCTCAGCAATGAGAGCAATGGGTTCAAGTCATTCAGTTTAGAAAGTGAGGCCAATGCTAAGCTGACAGAGAGACAGAAGATGCAATGAAGTATGATTAATTTCCTTCTATCACCTGCAGGTTTTCAGAAATGGAAACATTTGTAGA
The DNA here is from genome assembly GCA_013389865.1 of Piaya cayana. NCBI lineage: Eukaryota > Metazoa > Chordata > Aves > Cuculiformes > Coccyzidae > Piaya > Piaya cayana. The sequence continues at coordinate 44,334 of WAAB01009367.1, forward strand.
AACGTTCACCCTTCATGTGCAGTTACTTGAGCCAGACTGTAACATCATCAAAATGCGCCCCCATGCCTTGGAGGTCCCTGAGTATTATGGTCTGTCCAGAGTCATTGACAAGAATGTCCTCAATTTTGACTATGACAGGAAGATAAATCTGGATTGTACCATTTCCATAGCCTCTTCGGAAACTCACCTGCCTGCTCATGGCCAGCTCATCACCAGGGAAGTGCAGCAAGAGCAGCATCATGGAGATCAGCTACAGAGCTTCTTCCCTGGCTCTAGTATGATGTGTCTTAGTTCTTTGTATTAGCAAGTTCAAAGAGACTCAGCAGATTAAGTCTGTTATTAGGTTTCTTCAGATGTTCTGGGTAAGAATGGGTCATGTGAAGTTTAATGAGCAGCTTGAGCTATCACGGAAACTGAAAGGGACATGAATTTTGTGTGTGGCACAATGCAGATTATAGACTTGTGTTAGTAAGTTTGTGAGTCTAGGTTTTGCTCCTAGACTTGTGGACTAATGTGATGGGTTTGGGAGTGTCTAGATTCAGTAGAAACAACACAAGGAGTCAGAGGCAGCACTTTCCAACAGAGCAAGGGAGATGGATTTGGAAGATGTCAGCTGAAAACAAGATCCTGTAGGAAAAGTTAAGTTAGGCAATGAGTCCTAATTCTGATCACACAGGCTTTTTATCAGGATTAGATTAGTTACATGGGCAGGCTTCCCATAGTAACTGTTTCACTATTGCTTCTGTTGGGTTATAGAGCACAACCTGGGCCAGGAGTGTAGAAATGGAAGCTGCATGCTGGGACTGAGAGTTGTTCACAACACAAAAGTGAGCTGTGAAGAATTTTTGAGGATGGGCATTCGATATCAGCACCTTGATCCTCCCTCACCAGACATCGATTATGTTCCTCTGAGGCTGGATCTCACAGACAGTAGAAGCAAAACTCTGCACAAGGTAGGCTTTTATCCAACCTTTAAAAGCCTAATTGTCTCCCTGTTTTTTTTTCAAAAAACTTAAATTCACTGTTCATTCTCATATTTGAAGAGAAACAGCTATCCTGAAAGTTTGTTCAGTTCTTACAACATTGCCAGCTGGGCAAATATAAGGTACCATCTCCATGCCTCTATACTCAGATTATTATGGCTACAGATATGGATGCAGAGAACAGTTCTGGTTGTTTACTGGCAGGCCTAAGTAGTTTAGCCTGAGAACAAAATTAATTCTGGCACAATTCACTCTTTTTTATGGAGCATGAGACACACTCACTTTAATGTATACAGTAATTAACTGTGTGAACATATTCAGTTAATAATTAATGATGTGTTCATGTTTCTGTCAGGTAAAGTTATTCATTAAACTCACATCAATTAAACAACTTGTTTCAGTCCAAAATTAAGGACACAAATAAGACTAGTGAACCTGGAAGACCTTTTCAGGAGGTCTGAATGTTTACTTCAGGTGTGTTGTCATTAAAATGATTTGATTTTTCTTTTCAAACTAATTATTGCTTCAACATGTACACAATATGCTGGGGGAAGGTAATGAATATTGCATTTATTTTGTGTGCTTTACTTTAGCTTTTCAGTTGTCTCCTTTTTTCCTATTGTAGACTGAGTATGCATGGCTCCCTGTTCTGATTAAAGGTGCTATTCCAAATCAAATACCCAAAGCTACCCCAATGGCCAAGTACATCTTGGAAGTAGATCAATTTATTTTAACACCCATTACAACCACAATCATTGATGCTGAAGACAATGAAACTCCAAAGTCCCTGCTTCTATTCAACATTACCAAACCACCTCCATGGGGGTTCATCACTCATCTGTCTGACCACACAAAAGCCGTTGGCTCCTTCACGTGGAAAGATCTCAGTGACATGCTTATTGCCTATCAGCCTCCAAATAACAGCCACACGGAAAGGAGGAATTATGAGGTAACAGTGTAAACTACTTGCTGCTTTTCATTGCCTTAAGATTCAGTTAGCTGTAGATAAATGCATTCACTTGTAATGGATATATTTCAGAGAAAAACCAGCCCAACTCTAACCATATACATGCAGAGCAGGAATAGAGGTAAAATCTTTTACCACTTTCTCCCATGACTTACCAGCTTAGCTCTCTAACACAAATCAGATATTTGTTACTCACTACTTAAAAATTTCTTTGCACTCAATTTTTATCCTTGCTGACAGAGAATATATAAAAAGGACTTTTTGTTCTTTTTTCATTTTATTTATGTGTTTTTATTTATTTTATTTTTGATAATTAAGGGAACAGGAGAATACCACTACTTGTAGCTCTAACCAAGGTTGTTGGAAAATATCAGTAGTGCCTTTTCAACACAGGATTTATCTCTATGTGACAGTACTAATCCCTGTGACCCATGGACAGGTGACATATTTAAAGCCATGAAAGACAGACCAGCTAAATGTCAAGATTACCATTTGATAGGAATGGTTGGACTCGATGATCTGGTGGGTCTCTTCCAACCTGGTGATTCTATGATTCTATGATCTCACACCTTGCCTACTGTGGAAGTGGTGGTATAGGGATAACAAAAAGGGACTCCAAAAAATTCCTGCTGGGAGTAGTAAAAGCATGACACTAACTTAAAAAACATGAAGCAGGCTGGTATCTGCATGGTCAGGAGTAAGCGAGTAAGCAAGAAGTGACACTATGAGAAACCAAGGCTGCAGAAATACATTTCTGTTTTATGGGAGTGAACAGAGAACTAACTTTACCACTTCCATGTTGGTTGCTGGAAATTTTTCTCCCTCCAGATCTGCCAGAGAGTGCTGATGGTGAATGTCTCCTACTTTGGGTACAGAGTATCTTTAGTTTTTCAGTAATCAGTACATCTAGTTATTTTGTGTAGTACAATAGCGTGCCAGCACTCTGAGAAGTAAGCATTAGCCTGAAAAAGGAGGTGGGAATCAGCAGCAGGGATAGTGAGTTCTGCAGCTGAGTGCTAGATTGAGGGAGAAAGGCTGTCCCTGGAGTGAGGGAAGACCAGGAGGGGGCTAGAGGTGGATGGCTTCTGACTCCTAGTAGTGGCAACTTGCATGTAGACAGCTGACATGAAGGGAGTGTTTCCAGAAGCACAGGCAGGAGATTTAAATGGCCCATAAGCAGCACCAGCAATGGGAATGCAGTGAGCAGGAGCAGGCAGACAGGTATGTGACACATCCAAATGGCATGGTGAGGAAGTCTGGGCAGGCAGTTGAGCAGGCAAGGGTATGGACAGGGTGCTGGACCTTGGCCAGAGGGACCAGAGAACCATGGTGTCCACTTGGCAGAAAATTAAGACCTCCCCAAGCTCTGCACCAGCTGTGACTGATGCAGCCTGCCAGACAGAGCCCCAGTGGTTGTACGCTGCCTCCCAGATGCCAGGCTTCAGGGCACAAGCCTCTCTTGCACTTAGTATTAGACTCCAGTGGGGAGTTCACCAGCAGGAGTTGTGCTTGGGTGGGGGAACTCCTCCAATTGATGATTAAATTCATGGAGAAGGTGAGCAGGTGGGGAATCATCAGGGGGTGTGAGAAGGAGGTTGGCCACTGGAACAACACCTTATGCTTCCTCTCTCACACCCAACGGGCAGGCATGCCTCCTGTGACAGAGGACTCCCCACCCTCTCTGTATTCAACTGAGCAGAGAAATTTTGGAGGTGGAACAGAACAGCAGCAAGTTCCAGCTCAGCAGAGCAGGCATGTCTCCCCTGTGCCAGCCTCAACCTCCCAAGTTCCCTTCCATGATAGATGTGAAGCTTTGCAAACCTTAACAAGGGTGATGGGTCTTACAGACTAGAAACATTTCCAAGGTTAAGGTACCCTAGACCATCTATCAAAATGACCTCTGTTAAGAAGAAAAGAGAGGTCATTGTCATAGGGGACTGACTCCCTTCCGAGGGGAGTAGAAGGCTTCATATGCAGGCCAGGCCCATTACACAGGGAAGTCTACTGCCTACCTAGGGACTTAGAGGTGTGGAAAGACAACTTCCAGCTCTGGTCAGGCCCATGGATTATTAATCACTGTTGATTTTCCAATTAGGCAGCAACCAGAACGCAACAAGAAATCTGAGGGCAATATAAAGGGACTTCAAGGTCTTGGAATGAATGATGAAAGAATCAAGTGTACAGGTGGTGTTCTCACCTGTCATCCCCATCACAGAGAACGATGAGGAAAGGAGTAGGAAGAATCAGGAAATAATTACCCAACTCTGAACTTGGTGTGAGGAGCAAAACTTCGGGTCTTTAGACCATGGGTTGGCCTGCACAACATCTGGCTTGTTGACAAATGATGGGGTACACTTTTCTCCAAAGGGTAAAAGAATAATTACCAAGAAGATGGCAGAGCTCATCAATAGACCTTTAAACTAGATATGAAGGGGAAATGGGACAAAACCAGGCGTGATAGAAAAAACCTGGGACTGGCATTCCAGTATCTGAGAGAGTGTGGGCTAATGAGGCCCTTTGGTCTGCCATCTCAGAGTAATGGGTTATAGTATAAGTGGGTTATAGTACACCAAGTGGCAGCAAAGCTGCAAAGGTCATTGATGGGTTAGAATTAGATGGCTCACTGCAGTGAGCAGTCACTTAGGAATTAAGGCCATTCCACTCAGGAGTGTGGTGGGATCAATAACTCAACTGAAGTGCATATACAGCAGTGCACGCAGTATGGGTAGTAAACAGGAGGAACTAGAAGTCATTGTACACCAAGAAAGCTATGATATAATTGCCATCATTGTCTGTCATGGGAACCTCCTTTCTTTCTGTTCCCTTAATATAGAGATCAGCCATCTGACCAAACCACCTGCTCCTTAAGTGCCTCTTCTCTGTTCTGCTTTCAGAGTTGTTTGATTAAAGATTCAAAGCTTTCATAATTCAAGCGTTTGACAATTCAACTGTTTTACTTTTTAAAAAAATAATTTTATTTTTCTCAGCCAATTCATATCTTTTCTTTCACAATTTTTTGTCCTACCTATGTAAATGAATGGGAAAGGCCCCCATGTTAATCTCTGAGTTAATTGTACACCAAACAACAATTTCCACCCATTGTAAACTAACTTTCCCACCATTCACTGTGAAGAGCACAAAAGACCAATACTTAATTAAGTGCAGAACCCCAGAGGTTCTTCTTAGAAGCTAAATCATGTTTCCTTTGTCAGCATTTAATGAGAAGACTTTAAGATTTCTCAGGTAACCACATGCTACATATGCTTTGAGGTACAGCCGATTTTTGGTCTTTTTTCCCCGAACAATTTTGTGTCTGTTTTCACAACAGGTGGAATTTGAGGTTCATGACTTCTACTTTGAAAGGAGTTTACCTATCACTGTACAACTTTCTATCAGAACAACAGAGACAAATACTCCTCGGGTTTCATGGAACACAGGTGAGATCTCTGCCTCAGTTTATATTGCTACAGACTTTATCATGCTTTGACACTTACATTTGTCAAAGGTCTAAAATTCAGACTTATGCCTGGAGTTTAAGGATCATTAAATGGAGGGATTGTAAATCTATTTTTTCCAATTATCTATTTTGGGTGGAACGTGTCACAACTTGAAAAAATCTTTGGTCCTAACTGGAATGAAAAATAGAGAATAAACTGAGTTGCTATAAAATNACTGATGCAGCCTGCCAGACAGAGCCCCAGTGGTTGTACGCTGCCTCCCAGATGCCAGGCTTCAGGGCACAAGCCTCTCTTGCACTTAGTATTAGACTCCAGTGGGGAGTTCACCAGCAGGAGTTGTGCTTGGGTGGGGGAACTCCTCCAATTGATGATTAAATTCATGGAGAAGGTGAGCAGGTGGGGAATCATCAGGGGGTGTGAGAAGGAGGTTGGCCACTGGAACAACACCTTATGCTTCCTCTCTCACACCCAACGGGCAGGCATGCCTCCTGTGACAGAGGACTCCCCACCCTCTCTGTATTCAACTGAGCAGAGAAATTTTGGAGGTGGAACAGAACAGCAGCAAGTTCCAGCTCAGCAGAGCAGGCATGTCTCCCCTGTGCCAGCCTCAACCTCCCAAGTTCCCTTCCATGATAGATGTGAAGCTTTGCAAACCTTAACAAGGGTGATGGGTCTTACAGACTAGAAACATTTCCAAGGTTAAGGTACCCTAGACCATCTATCAAAATGACCTCTGTTAAGAAGAAAAGAGAGGTCATTGTCATAGGGGACTGACTCCCTTCCGAGGGGAGTAGAAGGCTTCATATGCAGGCCAGGCCCATTACACAGGGAAGTCTACTGCCTACCTAGGGACTTAGAGGTGTGGAAAGACAACTTCCAGCTCTGGTCAGGCCCATGGATTATTAATCACTGTTGATTTTCCAATTAGGCAGCAACCAGAACGCAACAAGAAATCTGAGGGCAATATAAAGGGACTTCAAGGTCTTGGAATGAATGATGAAAGAATCAAGTGTACAGGTGGTGTTCTCACCTGTCATCCCCATCACAGAGAACGATGAGGAAAGGAGTAGGAAGAATCAGGAAATAATTACCCAACTCTGAACTTGGTGTGAGGAGCAAAACTTCGGGTCTTTAGACCATGGGTTGGCCTGCACAACATCTGGCTTGTTGACAAATGATGGGGTACACTTTTCTCCAAAGGGTAAAAGAATAATTACCAAGAAGATGGCAGAGCTCATCAATAGACCTTTAAACTAGATATGAAGGGGAAATGGGACAAAACCAGGCGTGATAGAAAAAACCTGGGACTGGCATTCCAGTATCTGAGAGAGTGTGGGCTAATGAGGCCCTTTGGTCTGCCATCTCAGAGTAATGGGTTATAGTATAAGTGGGTTATAGTACACCAAGTGGCAGCAAAGCTGCAAAGGTCATTGATGGGTTAGAATTAGATGGCTCACTGCAGTGAGCAGTCACTTAGGAATTAAGGCCATTCCACTCAGGAGTGTGGTGGGATCAATAACTCAACTGAAGTGCATATACAGCAGTGCACGCAGTATGGGTAGTAAACAGGAGGAACTAGAAGTCATTGTACACCAAGAAAGCTATGATATAATTGCCATCATTGTCTGTCATGGGAACCTCCTTTCTTTCTGTTCCCTTAATATAGAGATCAGCCATCTGACCAAACCACCTGCTCCTTAAGTGCCTCTTCTCTGTTCTGCTTTCAGAGTTGTTTGATTAAAGATTCAAAGCTTTCATAATTCAAGCGTTTGACAATTCAACTGTTTTACTTTTTAAAAAAATAATTTTATTTTTCTCAGCCAATTCATATCTTTTCTTTCACAATTTTTTGTCCTACCTATGTAAATGAATGGGAAAGGCCCCCATGTTAATCTCTGAGTTAATTGTACACCAAACAACAATTTCCACCCATTGTAAACTAACTTTCCCACCATTCACTGTGAAGAGCACAAAAGACCAATACTTAATTAAGTGCAGAACCCCAGAGGTTCTTCTTAGAAGCTAAATCATGTTTCCTTTGTCAGCATTTAATGAGAAGACTTTAAGATTTCTCAGGTAACCACATGCTACATATGCTTTGAGGTACAGCCGATTTTTGGTCTTTTTTCCCCGAACAATTTTGTGTCTGTTTTCACAACAGGTGGAATTTGAGGTTCATGACTTCTACTTTGAAAGGAGTTTACCTATCACTGTACAACTTTCTATCAGAACAACAGAGACAAATACTCCTCGGGTTTCATGGAACACAGGTGAGATCTCTGCCTCAGTTTATATTGCTACAGACTTTATCATGCTTTGACACTTACATTTGTCAAAGGTCTAAAATTCAGACTTATGCCTGGAGTTTAAGGATCATTAAATGGAGGGATTGTAAATCTATTTTTTCCAATTATCTATTTTGGGTGGAACGTGTCACAACTTGAAAAAATCTTTGGTCCTAACTGGAATGAAAAATAGAGAATAAACTGAGTTGCTATAAAATNTATTCAACTGAGCAGAGAAATTTTGGAGGTGGAACAGAACAGCAGCAAGTTCCAGCTCAGCAGAGCAGGCATGTCTCCCCTGTGCCAGCCTCAACCTCCCAAGTTCCCTTCCATGATAGATGTGAAGCTTTGCAAACCTTAACAAGGGTGATGGGTCTTACAGACTAGAAACATTTCCAAGGTTAAGGTACCCTAGACCATCTATCAAAATGACCTCTGTTAAGAAGAAAAGAGAGGTCATTGTCATAGGGGACTGACTCCCTTCCGAGGGGAGTAGAAGGCTTCATATGCAGGCCAGGCCCATTACACAGGGAAGTCTACTGCCTACCTAGGGACTTAGAGGTGTGGAAAGACAACTTCCAGCTCTGGTCAGGCCCATGGATTATTAATCACTGTTGATTTTCCAATTAGGCAGCAACCAGAACGCAACAAGAAATCTGAGGGCAATATAAAGGGACTTCAAGGTCTTGGAATGAATGATGAAAGAATCAAGTGTACAGGTGGTGTTCTCACCTGTCATCCCCATCACAGAGAACGATGAGGAAAGGAGTAGGAAGAATCAGGAAATAATTACCCAACTCTGAACTTGGTGTGAGGAGCAAAACTTCGGGTCTTTAGACCATGGGTTGGCCTGCACAACATCTGGCTTGTTGACAAATGATGGGGTACACTTTTCTCCAAAGGGTAAAAGAATAATTACCAAGAAGATGGCAGAGCTCATCAATAGACCTTTAAACTAGATATGAAGGGGAAATGGGACAAAACCAGGCGTGATAGAAAAAACCTGGGACTGGCATTCCAGTATCTGAGAGAGTGTGGGCTAATGAGGCCCTTTGGTCTGCCACTCTCAGAGTAATGGGTTATAGTATAAGTGGGTTATAGTACACCAAGTGGCAGCAAAGCTGCAAAGGTCATTGATGGGTTAGAATTAGATGGCTCACTGCAGTGAGCAGTCACTTAGGAATTAAGGCCATTCCACTCAGGAGTGTGGTGGGATCAATAACTCAACTGAAGTGCATATACAGCAGTGCACGCAGTATGGGTAGTAAACAGGAGGAACTAGAAGTCATTGTACACCAAGAAAGCTATGATATAATTGCCATCATTGTCTGTCATGGGAACCTCCTTTCTTTCTGTTCCCTTAATATAGAGATCAGCCATCTGACCAAACCACCTGCTCCTTAAGTGCCTCTTCTCTGTTCTGCTTTCAGAGTTGTTTGATTAAAGATTCAAAGCTTTCATAATTCAAGCGTTTGACAATTCAACTGTTTTACTTTTTAAAAAAATAATTTTATTT
>WAAB01009368.1:0-25165 GCA_013389865.1 Piaya cayana
TATGATTCTATGAAATAAAAGGTACCTGAATTTCAAATTGTGTGCAGATTAAAGTATTGGCTATTTCAGTTACAGGCATTTGAGACTTTGCCTGTGATAAAAATAACACAATATGAAGGCTTGTTTTAGATCTACATTTTGCTGGCTTTCACCCAAATAAGACCAAAACCAGTGTAAAGTGTGTATACAACTGTTTTTCCGAATTAAGTATGTATTGCATCGCATCACAAGTATCTGCCCACAGCAAATATGGATGTGAACTCTAAAGTTACGGTGATTTTTATATTTGTTTTAGAAATGAGGAAGTGACAATATTGAAGTCAGTATTGCTTAATGACTCACTTTGTTTTGCAGTGTATATTTTTGCCTATATGTGTATCTGCATGCATGGCACCACTTAGTGTCATCTGTTGTAGATACATAAATGACATATGAAGCTTTGTCTGTGTATTGGTAAGTTCTTTCATTTCTGTATGCAATAGGAATTCTTTGATAATTCCGAGCAGCAGAAAATGACTGTAAAGGAACACTGGAAACTTCACATTGTGTAACAAAAAATATTGTCAGTGTTGTAGTATTAGAAACTTTGAGATATCATGGTGGTGTAGATGGAACTTATTTTCTTCTGTTGACTTCTAACTTTCAAAGAGCAGGACTTGTCAAGACTGTCTGGGAATGGTAGAACCATATTAGGGCGAGGCATTGGAGATCATTGCAGTGCTTTTTGTGGTTCCTAGCAATGCCACCATTTATTTTTGCTGTTGTGATGCCATCGTAGTATTTGCATATGGGTGATTGCTCCTTATCAGAGGAAGTCTAGCATTTTAAATATATCTGAAGTGATTTCAGGGTAAAACATAAGTTTTTTACTAATCGTTAAAAGGCCTTTCTTCTTGCATTTTAGTCTGAAAACCGGATTCTTAAAGTGGAAACCAGATTATGACAGTGCAGCCACCGAATATGGCAAAGCAGGTATGTATGGCTCTAAATATTGCCATATAGTTTAAGGTTTCAAAGTATTCTTTAAGCTTAATCCCTGAGAAATTTTATGTATTTTCAGTACATTGTGTTGTGCAAGTAAAAACTCTTGCAAAGATAAAGTAGGATGAACAGTTGTCAAAACTATATTTTTTCAAGTTTACAACTTCTTTGCATATCTCTGTGTGATAAAAACAAATCTTTACTTCTTTCCCTTGTTCACCCCCAAATCCTATGACTTTACCTGCAAAAGAACAAATATTCAAGCTGGTTTTAAAACTTCGCTTTTTTAAAATCATCTTATGAAGTATGTCCTCGTAAAGACTTTCTTAGTACGGTAGAGAGATGGCTTTATGGCTTTTTTGCTTCTTAGTCTAGTCATTCCTGCTCATTCATTTTAACCTGAGTAAAAGATACAGACTTGGAAGATCAAGTGGAGTATCTGTAAATTGAAATTTAATTAAATTAAAATTTTAATCCTCCTTTGTTGTCCTGTCATTGTAAGAGAGATAAAAATACGTATCTGCTCTGAAGTTGAGGAAGTTGTTGTAGGTGTGCTTTGTTGATGGTACACTTCTGTTCCTGTCATGCTGATTTGGTATAACCTGTAATAATTAAAACTATATACATATGTCATCATGCAGTTCTGCAATTAAAATATAGAATGAGTGAGTTCCAAATCCAGCTAAACATATTGTGCATATGTGTAGTACAATGATGATGATGTGGAAGTATAATTGACAATAGATGTTTCTAATGGTAACTAAGTGACTAATAAAAATGGAGGGTTGTCATGGAAATTTTTGGAAGAGCTTGGTAAACTGTAACCATTCATTTAAACAGTCCATTTGCATGTTTAGGTGGCTAAATTCTTGAGCAGAAATGCTGAAGAAAGAAAAATGGCAAGCTGTAAATAAGAACTTTATTTGATTTCTTGCAGCTGTTGCTTTTAAGAATGCCAAGCAGTTCGACCAGGCAAGGGAAGCCTGTTTACGAGAAGCTGAGGCACATGAAAACAATAAAGCGTATCTTTTTATTGATTGTTATTCTTTTTTCCTAGGAACTGACACTTTGCTACTTAGAATTTAATATTTGCATATTGTGTTAATCTACAAATTTCTTCTTAAAAAGACTATTCCTGTGTGCTCTGAGTGGGAGAACTAAGGAATTCTCTAGATTAGAAAATCTGGGTTGTTTTCAATAACATCTGGAGTGATAAGGTGCTGACCAGTGCCTGATACGTCTAGTTAGTGCTCCAGAAATTATTGTTGGTTGCTTCTTTTTTTAAATACCTACAAATGAAATAAATATGCCTCTTGCAGCTTTATGTTGTGTTGCATTTATTCTGTTATTTGAAGAATTTGTTATTGACGCTTTGCCTAGAAATGTAGTAGGTTCAATGTGCCTTTATGGGATTCCTTGTTTTGAAACTAATATAAGATTTTGTACGCTACTATTTTTTCTGCATTATATTTTTGTGGCTTTTGTCCTTGACTTTGACAATGTTACTTCCAGTCTCTTCCATGCTGCCAAGTAAGTACAGAAGCACAGAGTAACCTGAAATAAATTTTCTAACGTATGGTACAAGCATTAACTCTCCTTTAGATCTGTAGTCATTGGTGTAGTTCAAGTGATTTCTGTCTTTCAAAATAAGTTTAATGGAAGTGTGGGCTAGGAAAGTCTGAAAACCTGCATTGCCCATCTGAAGAAATGACAGTTTTGACATTATTCAGTGACCTTTGACATAATATATTTTTTCTTAGATGAATCTTCTGTCATTTTGAATTCTACACTGTTGAGCTTATAAAGAAATTTTTAATTATAGTACTTCAGAGCAAGCAGATGACAAATAATAAAATATTACCTGTGGGTCAGATCATAAGAACAGATTTTTAGTCAGGAGTGTGGTTTGAGGTACTTCATTTGTGGAAGGTGATGTTACACATGCACTATGACGTTAAGTAAAACACTTGAAACGTCTTCAGATCTTTAAAGATTAACTGTGAAGTGATAGCTAATGGATCTTAACTTGTGCTGTGTAAGTATAGCTTGCAGAAGATGCCACATCTAACTAAATGTAATTTTTTTCTCTGCAGAGCTTATGAACAAGCTGGCATGATGCTAAAGGTATCTTAATTTGCTAGTTTTTATTTTAAAATTCTATTTTATTGTGAAGAATATTGTGCACTGAACCATTTTACAAATACATGTAAGCTACTAGCGTATTAAAGTGATATTTTTCTGTTAACTTATAGTTCCCAGCAATACCTTCAGTAGGTTAGGGAAGTGGCATTTGTAATTGAGGGGAGAGAAATTGTTTTCCCTTTGCAGAAGAAAAGGCGAGGGCCTCATGTCAGAGGGTAATGGAGGAATAGTGCTTCTCCTCTAAACTACCACAAATTTGTGCCTTACTTGGGAGTTTGTTACTTACAAGTGAATTTTATGGACTTGGTGCTCAACTTCCTCTATTTCTACAAGTTTGTAAATAAAAATTGGGAGTCTTATCAAACTGTAATATCTTATTTTGTTTCATTGAACATCAGCACAATTCCTGATAGCAGTGTCTCCATGACTATGGCTTTGCAGGAGATGCAGAGACTCCCTGAAGCAGTTCAGCTGATCGAGAAAGCCAGTATGATGTACCTGGAGAATGGGACACCAGATACAGCAGCGATTGCACTGGAACGGGCTGGAAAGTAAGTTTGCGATATTGGTGACTAGAGTGCATGCAGGGCACGGATGTGTCTTTGGTTTTATTTCATATCTTTTTGGTGCTTTTAAGTAAAAAAATACTTTCTCTTCACCAGAAGATAAATTATTTATGCTTTTTACAGGTTAATAGAAAATGTGAACCCAGAGAAGGCTGTGCAGCTATATCAGCAAGCGGCCTCAGTGTTTGAAGTGAGTGGGGGTGTTTGTTTCATTAGATTTTTTCCCCTTCCCTACTAGCAAAGAACTCTCCAGTCCCAGAAAGTGTACAGAGTATTATGAATTGGTGTTTAAGCCCAGCTATAAAGTTAAGAAAAAGCTTAGCTTTCTCCTTCATTTCACATGGCTGGCTGAGTAATGAAACTGAAGGCTTCTTATGCTGTGCAGGAGACTATAAAAGTTAGGATTCAGTTTGCTTTGCATTTCTCTCCATATGGGACTTAACCTGAACTTTGTATGTCGTCAAGTTTTCTGCCTCTTGTTGGGCAGCCCAGAGGGTACGGAACATAGCTGCTATTTTGTTCTGGAGCATAAAAATAGTTTGTAATCTGTGAAGGCGCAGAAGAGAAGGGTTTGCTTGATGCTTTACCTGTCCCATGAGCAGATGATCTTCATTTTTTCTGCTGCTTCTGGCGTACTTCTTTATTGTCAGTTGTCATGTGTTTCCAGATTAGCAACTTTGCACTGATACTACTTTACTCTATAGATCCATAGGGGAGCTGGTTGTAGGGCTTGGGTGCACCAGTGCTCTTCATATTTTCCTCTAGTGTGTGAACTGCTGATAATTAAGAGTTATTCTAAGTTACAGATGATATACTTAAAGTCTAGCAATCTTAATTCTGTGCATATGAAATAAGAATACATTAATTCTTGTTCTCTAGAATGAAGAACGTTTACGGCAAGCATTAGAAATGCTAGGGAAAGCATCAAGACTTCTAGTCAGAGGACGCAGGTATGACTTTATGCCCTTTTTTAGTGTAATCAAATCCTAAATAGTTACTTTGTAAAGTAACTTTACAGTCTTTCTGTGAAAGACTTGGTTGTTCTGCTGCTTTATAGTTCATGTGCTATTGCCGATTTTTAGAATGCTAATATGACTAAAAGAGTATTCAAACTATAAGCGAATTGCTATGACTTAATATTGATAGTTCATGGATATCAGACTTTTAGCTTATAGTACCCTCATGACACACAGAAATCTGGTAAGAGTACGTAACAAGGCATTCATCTTGTCATTGTAATGAAAAATGAGATTTCTCTGAATGAATACCAGAGATGTTCTTTACCTACCTGTCCTTGGCTAAAGGAGTTACTGGTTATGTATTTCTTTATCTACTCTGTAAGTAAGATCTGCTGCTGTTTTTCACTTTTTTGCTTTTTGTTCCAGTAGACTTGCGAAAGTATTAGTTAGCCTTGGGTTCATTGTGCTGTGTTCCTTTTCCTGGCACTGATACACCTAAGTGTGTTTTTTGATTGATTGGTTTGGTTGGTTTTTTTGGTTTTTTTGTAGGTTAGATGAGGCTGCATTGTCTCTTCAAAAGGAAAAAAGTATTTATAAAGAAATTGAAAATTACCCAACATGCTATAAGGTAAATTTTAAGTGATAATTTCTGATGATGCATTTCGGGGTTTTTCTGGGTAACTAATGACAGCTGGCATCTGGCTGGCAAGATGTAGCTCTTGATAAATGCTGAGAATTTGTGGCAGTGCATATTTTCCCAATGTATGACTGTGCTCTTCCACTACTATAGTGTTGAAGGTAATATGCTGTTACCTACAGGATCTGTCAGAAACAGCAAATGTCAGAAATAAAGATGTTATCAAAAGTAATAAACCACAAAAACTGTTGCTTGATGCAACAGTTCCTTACAATGTTATAGGAGATGAACTGTTTCATACCAGTTGAGCATATGGCTTTATGCTTTCTTGTTGTTGTTCTGACCCTCTTACGTCAGTATGTTAGAATCATTGCAGATTGTTGTGACCTCTTTCATGCTAAATACTAGCAGCCAAGAATTTTTCTCATGTTTTATTGTTCATTCCTAAAGAATCTTCAGGTTGAGTTTTTTTGCTTTTGTCTAGAAAACCATTGCTCAAGTCTTGGTTCATCTTCACAGAAATGATTATGTTGCTGCAGAAAGATGTGTAAGGGAAAGCTATAGGTAAGCCTACTTCATATCCTATAATTTTAAAGTGGGTTTTTTCATTAATGTAGGTCTGTTTTTATGAAAAAGTAGTGTAAACACTGTCTGCCAATAAATTTTAAGGCTGTTTGTCTCTTGACTTAGAGTACAGTAATAGCATTCCCTGGTTGATGGTTATCAGAAGAATTTTTCTTCATTCATAACAGATTTAACTGTGATTACTGTGGTGACTCTTCATAAAGAATTTAAAATAACTACTTCTTGATGACTAACTTTTTATGTGTGACAGGTGAAATGAGATAAAAATTAGAAGTTCTTTTTTTTCCCCTTTGCTCAAAGCTGAGCAGAATACTGTTATGGCTGAGATTCTTGTCTTACTGATATCCTTTGCATTGTGTCTTTTTTTGAAACGGAACAGAGATGGATTGGCTATTGTTAACAAATGCTTATGACCTTAAAGTG
Source organism: Piaya cayana (assembly GCA_013389865.1). NCBI lineage: Eukaryota > Metazoa > Chordata > Aves > Cuculiformes > Coccyzidae > Piaya > Piaya cayana. The sequence continues at coordinate 6,294 of WAAB01009368.1, forward strand.
AGTTTTTCCAGACATTGCTAACTGAACTTTTACAGAATCTTTTTGCCGTGTCATGTGGAGGTGATTGAAAAGAATTTCAATTTGTCATGGTATTTTGTTACCCTTTGAGGATGGAAATATGGAATCCAGTCTTAAAATGCACAGTAGCAGCATCCCAGTATAATGAATTAATCTATCTAGTGTGGTACTTAGATTGAGTGAATGATTAATATAAACATTTTTGTTAAAGAAGAATTTTCAGTATGTGAGTCTCTACACTTCTGGTTATGTTGATCTAGGATGACTTGCTTTTGTCATACAATGTAAGAAGAAAAGCAAGATTTCTACTTTTTGTGACTTTTAAAAGATTTTTAAATAGTTGATTGAACTGGAAGATAATATAGGAAGCAGAGTAGTCCAGCTGAATATATTGAAATGAAGAATGCATTCTATATGCATCTAGAAGAAAATTTTGGTGTCTAAGTCTGGATTTGTGTTTAACCCTGCTTTCAGACGTTTCCCAGCAACTCTCCATTTCACCTTTTCATTATGACTTCAGTGACAAAATTCTGAAACAACATTACTTAAACATTGTTTTTAGTGAAATGACTTGAACATATGTAAGTTAAACTGTACTTTTAGAAAGAATTTTTCAAGATCAGTCTTTAAACATCTTGCTTATATTTTTCAAGGCTTCAATTTCTTTTTATATATAGAAAATCTCTTTACATAATTTTTTGTATGTAAAGTGGAGAATTTACTGACTGGACAGGAAAAAGTGAAGAATAATATTCTCTTTTTGTCTTGACTGTGACTGTGGTCTTATTCTTGGAATGCAAACTAATATTGCTGAAAGTTTTAAATTTTATGGATATTATCTATATACCTGGAAAAATCGAAGTGGTTATAGGCAGTTTTGTGGAATTATCAATCCATCACATTCTTAGAAGCTGTTTGCTCTTCAGGTATTAATCATCAGCTTAGAGACAGAATAGGTGAGTGTCAAGTAGGTTGCTGAAACACCCTAAATGAACTCTTAATTTCCTTCAGTATACCAGGATTTAATGGAAGTGAAGACTGTGCAGCTCTAGAGCAACTTCTGGAAGGGTATGACCAGCAAGATCAGGATCAAGTTTCTGAAGTCTGTAATTTGCCACTCTTCAAATACATGGACAATGATGTGAGTTTGGAGTTCCAGTGGATTCTTTTTTTTTTTTTTTTATTTTGTAGTTGATGAAAATAAAAAGAGCAGGGTTAGCTGCTTGCTAATGTAAATTCCCACATTATTGTTCCTTTCAGATTGTGGGATGACTTAGGTAAAAAAGCAGTTTGTTATGGTTTTGCAGTCTCAGTTGACCAAAATTCAGTTCTTTTCTGCTTGGTTTCTTAGGGGCCAGAACACTTCGCTGCTTGTGCTTTATCTCAGAAATATCATATAGCTGATATGTGTGTATAAATATTACAGAATATGATACCTGTTGAATTATTTTTAGCACTTATTAATTCACAAGTTACTAATTACTGAAATAATTTTCTCTCCAATTTAGTATTTGTCTCATTGATGCCCCTCCCCCCCTTTTTTTAAAATAGTGCTTGCAAATTTTAGGAATTATAAAGATAGGAAAGGTGTAAAGTACCGGAGTCATCAATCCATGCCAAACTTTCTAACTGTATTGACTAATTTTACTGTGTTACTGCACTGAACAGTAAAAATTAAGGTATTAGTCTTTCTGAGAAACACTTGTAAGACTTTTTATGTGATCTGTTATTAGCTGCATAATGAAAAATTACTTTTTAATATAAAGCTTGAACCACAGAAGCTGTAGGAGCAAATGCTGTAAAAGCAGTATCAATAGAGTCACATCCCATTCATAGGGAGATTAAGAGGGAAAAAATGAACCAATGTTAGGCTACATTCTTAGATGGAAAAATACGCTGTGGAAGCAGCATCAGTTTGTTTTCTGTACTGAATGTTACCTGCTTGGTTTTTTAAGCATCAGTGAATTTTGTGCAGTGCAAATCAATAAGATTTTACTTCTGTGGTAGTACAGAAATTAAACTTGCCTTGTTATTATCAGTATGCCAAGCTTGGTCTTACCTTGGTGGTCCCAGGAGGTGGAATCAAGAAAAAATCGCCAAATGCTGTACAAGACAAAGCAAGAGGACCAGCTGCAGGAGGCTCTCATGCTGATGAGGAAGAGGATGAATATTCTGGTGGACTGTGCTAGCTACAGACATAGTTTGTATTAACTATCTGACTTATTTGTGATGTTGAATATATCCAAAGGTACCAGATTTACCAGAGCATCATTGCAATTGTGGTATGGAAATGCTAATATTAACTTGGCAGCTTTTGGGTACAGTACAGGAGAAAACGCATGATTGTACCTGTCATCTTGAAACATCTTTGGACTTTATTTCTTACCTGGACAGAACTTCCTCAGGCCCCTGCCTTAAGTTGATGGGGGGAAAAAATGAGAGAATTTTTTACTAAAAGCACAGTTTAAAAGAAACCAAAATCCCAAAAGCACAGGAATAGGGAGAGTGATACAAGACTTTAAATGCAGAATTTCAACAACTTTTGCTTTTTTGGCCCTAGAAATATGTTTGTGATTGTTTCCAGAGTTAAATATATGCTCATCCATCTGGCTATTTATCTCCTGTTTAACACTATTTAAGACACTGTGCCAGGCAGGATTTTTCACTAGTATAAGCACTAGGGGGAGCATCAGTTTATTTTCAGTGTGGTTTTACTCCACGGGGGAGTATTTATTTTAATACCTTATTCTTTGCCAAACAGTATCCATGTGGTTGTGGGAAAATACTTAGTCAACTACTTTGAAGCTGTTCTTGCAAGCTTTAAAGTACCTAAGAATCTTTCATCTTAAGACCTTCATTGACCTGAAGTCTTTGGAAATAATTGTGCGCATAGTGTTTGTAATGTACACCCTGGGAATAGGATGAGTGCACAACATTTCTTACCAATCTTTCTGAAGCATGCCATGACCAAAAAAAGAAACTGATGGTAGCAGGTAATGTTAAACGTTGTCTTCAGAGCTTTATATTCAATGCACAAAAACTTAGAAGGAATGTTTTAATTATATGTTTGAGTTCATAAGTGTTATATGTGTTTATTTACCGATCAATACACTAGTTTATGAAGACATTTCATTGTTTCGTATTTTCAAAATATAGAACAACTATCTCTTATAAAGAGCATTTTTCAAACTAGCTCAGAATCCAAAGTAACCAAATGTTTATGTATCTTCTCCATTTGGTTTTAAGTAATCACATGTTTTGCATGCTTCTGTAGTGTCTTAAAATGGTTTGACCATTTTATGCTTAAAAGTTGATGACACTGGAAGTTGTACCTGTGGTCTGTTTCTTCAGAATAACCTGATCAAGATCTGCAATAATGTGAGATCACTCGGAATTCAGCAGGGATTTGTGTGTGATGCATGCTGCCCAAAGTTCAATAAACAGTAAACCAAAAGCACAGTGTTAAGTGTTGGTACAATTTCTGACATACTAGGGAATTGAATGTCTTCAGAAACATCAAACCTCTGACAGGATCTCGGGCATAACTGTAAGGACAGTAAACTAGAGGGTTAATAATCACTTTCCGTGGGGTGGATAGTACTCAGTAGCATGGTAGCGGGTGAACAAACTACAACATAATTAGCAGACAGGGCTGCTGGAAAAGTCATGTTACTCAATTTAATGGGTGTTCAAAAAACAGTTTTGTCTTTTTATTATATAATAACATTGTACCTTAAAGCTTTTTGAGACTATAGCTTTACTACTTTCTTATCTGACAGGTAATTTCCCTTTGCTATTAATGATGGGCATAGAAGTTTTTGCTCTTCTGTAAAATAATCTAAAAGAAATTTTTGGAAATGAGTTGCTTTTCTCTAAAAATGATTACAACTATACAAGAAGGATGGGTGTCAAGACTTTGTACCCTGGAGCAATTCACTCCAGTTTACTCCTGCCTTCTAGATTTGGTCATGAAGGTGAGCATGCACCTTTTATGAGAAGTCTCAAGTAAACAAAGAAAAAACTTTGCATGTATAGGAGCACCAGCAACACAAAGTATTCTTCAAGCATTTCCTGCTGCTTCCTATTCTGAAATCAGTTTTCTCGAATGTTCTCAAGTAGTCAGCTTTTTTGTGCATGTGAACAATTTCATATATCTGAGAAGATGATGTGTATAAGAAGAAATATTGTGAGCCTTGTGTGCTTCTGCAAAGGAACTTGCAGGCGTTGTTTAAACTGTGCTTGTAACACTAACAGACCCTTAAAAAAAATTAAAATTATGCATTAGATTCTTAAAGCATACTTTTCATCTTGCCAAAAAAATAAAGTAGATGTGCAAGATTGCTTTCCCCACTCCTATAGATTTTTTTTTTTCTCCTCTCCTTGTGCCAAGTGTGGGTAATCTGGGACAGAAGTAGCTTGTACTAAACCTGTTAAGCTGCCATTGAATGGAAAGGGGCTTCTATGAATCATAGGAGTAGAATCTTAATCTTTGGTTGCAATGTTGCTGCAAAGACCAAATCTGCAGAAATGGAAGTGTGTGAAAATAAGATGATCTATTTTATATAACTTATTCTCCTATTTTAGACAATGAAAGTGATAGGAATGTTAACTGCCTTTCAGTAAATGTTTGACTATAGAAGAATCTGTCTATATATTGTGTGTTAGTGTTTGTTTTAACTTGCACAGCAATTTGCACACTTATGTAAATAACATTTAAGTGATTTAAAGTGGAAAATACACTATTTACTGCAAGGAAGTTTCCAAAGCCAATGTTGACTGTAAGAAAAATAAAATCAAATTGTGCATGAAGGCTCAGCAATGGACAGTGCAATGTATATGTAAAATCAGATTTCTAAATTCTCTGTTCCTTGACTTAGTATGCTTAAGTGCGGTGTGAAACCTGTGCTTTATTTATACTTTTTCCAAGTATGTGGTGTATTACAGTACAAAACGTCTTTGTAACAGCTTTACATATGCTGCCTCTTGAGAAGAGGTTATGTGCTTCACCAACATGAAAAATAAAACTTGAAACTAACACCTTTGTGCTAGCTATCCCTGTTGTTGATCAGGTACTGCTGAACACCAATATTTGAGTATTGCTTTTTAATCTCAAGCAGTCTTTTCTATGACTTCTATGTTTCTGTTTCTGTGTTTGCAGATCTTGTCATCAAGCATTACAGGTGTATTGTGGGATCAAGGACTAAATCTTGGGAATCTGCTTGGCCCAAATTTGAGTCTTGAAAGTCAATGTTGTCCAGTCCTTGTTCTTATTCACTAGACATTTGCTTACAGCCCATTTAATTTATCGCGTTCTTGTTTTTCTAACTGACCTTTTAGTACCTTTCTGCTGGCTTTCATAATTTGAGATGGTCGCACATCTTAGACAATTCTGTTTACTCAGACTGAAAGGAATGCAAGTGTTTTGTATCTCTGCTAAACAACTTTGTGGTTCATTGTTATCACCTCAGTTCTCTGAGGTTTGTAATTGGAAAACTGAATTGTTATACTGGGTGATTGTCAGACTTTAACATCTTTAACAACACAAAATAGAAATATTTGATTCTCCAGTCCTGTATCTTCCTCAATTTTGGCTAATTATACAAGGCATGGTGGCTTATAAAAGGGTTTCTAACAGGACACACAGTACTTTGATCTGCTGGAGAGACAAAGTGCTTGTTTCTGCAGTTGGGCTAGCTAAATGTGTAGCAAACTCTTGAAGCCTTCCAGAAGAATACACAAATTGTTTCAAGGCTGCCTGAATATGCTGAAATCCAGAAAGGATAGGAGCAGCAGACATGTGAGAAAGTTTCTTGCACTAGACTGCTTTCAGTATCAATACTGACTGTGACAGATGCTCTGCTGGAGGCTAAAAAGAGATGCCTAAACCCGAACAGCTGAAAGTTACTTGAATGTGGGGGATGCCCTCACCATTAGAACTTCAACATTAATCTCTAGCAGGGGTAACTTGAGAAATAGTATTTGCCATCCAGCAAGAACATGTAAAAGTGATTTAATCACTATTTAGGTCATGAGTTTTTGCTTATTTAAAACCAAGACTTGTGGGTGGGTTGAAAGTGAAGGTTAATTTGGTTTTGAAATGATTCATTTTTCACCCATACAATTTTGCTTATATGCTGAAGTGTCACAAGTTTCTGTTTAAACAGCTCTATAGATAAACAGGTTTTTTTCTCCCAAAGTTTGATTTGTAACTGTTGGAGGGTTGGGGTTCAGAGACTTTCTCTTAAAGCAGGAGGGTTATTTATATTTGAATGAAAACTGACTTGGTTAAAAGTACATTAGGTACATTTCTGTATGTGCTGAATTTGTACAGAAATGGTGAAAAGGAGGGGGTATTTGACATTCTGTAAATGTAAATCTTAAGACTGCTGTGTTAGTTAATTACGTTTATCACTTGGATCAGATGTTCAAAGCTGTTTTCATTTATGAGAATGCAAGCTTTCATTATTCACTTGGATCCAAGGGGAAGTTTGAAAACCATTTAGGTTTCAAGATTTCAAAAGCCGTTGATCTTTATACCATTTTAAGATGTGAACTTTATAACTCCTCAAGAATGTCACTATTGCAGAAAAATCACCTTATCTACTCTCTTGAAAGTCAAAATTGCTGGAATACTTAAAGGCTAAAGACCCTCTGCCATAAGGTTCTTCAGTGTTACAGGAATCATCCCTTAACTGCTGTGAAGAAGCAGCTGTAAAAAAAATGTAAGAAATAAGCTTTTCAGGAAAAAAACCCCAAACTTTATCATCTAAGTTTCTAATAAGTAGTGAATTTTCCTGTTGTGGGAAATAGAAAAAGAAACCACCCCACAGCCAACAGTAGTTGTAATAAAATTGGAGCAAGTAGATGCAACTTTCCAGAGCAGGAGGAATCTGGTTGGGATCTGGTTTGTTGGAGTATGAGCAGTGATATTAATCTCTAAGCTAATGGTCTGTAGAGGCCAGCACCCCAGGAGTTGGGTTTATCTCTTCCTGTGCTGTAGTACCTGTTGGAGGTGCTGTGCAGGAATGCTGGATCTGACCACCTTCTGGAAGGCTCCTGAATCTATCTCGAAGCCACTGTTGTTGCCCTTCAGCCATTTATCTTGTATGTGCAGTGCAGCAGTGTAGCCTCAAGCCTGGAACGGTAGTGAGAGGCAGCTGCAAGGCTGCACGTACGTTTAAAGAACACATGGCTGTTATTGGCTCGTCTGCTGAGCCTTGATGGGAGTAGTGGTAACGATTGCAGCCAGGCTCCGAGGTGCATGCTGCTGGGATGTTAAGTGGCATACAACCAGGTTAGATTACTGAACAGCAACATTTCAATATTGGAATGAAAGAAGTAGACCTTAATACATGTAAAGTTAAAATAAATTATCATTAGTTGCCTTGTTTGTTTTACATGTGTATTTATGTGCTTGTATTTTGCTTCGTTTCTAAACTCAGTGTAACCTAGAATGGATTTTTTTCTCCCCCCCCCCCCGACTATTATTGCTTTTTTAGCACTAGATGGTGCAGCAGAGCAAGAAAAGGGCTTTTCTCTGCTTTTTTTTTCCCTCATGTGTTTTTACAGCTTTTATGCTTAAATACACACAGCTGAAGTATTGGTTTGGTTAGAAACACCCATACGGGAACCTTGCTCTTGCTCTTGCTTCTCCTGATTTGAAATAACTTCCTGAAGAAAGCAGTCTGGTGTCACCAACCCATCACCTTGCCCTCCTGTGCTGGCTGCTGTGCAATTCCTCCACAATCGTGTGGCTGCCCTGCCAAGCAGCTGTGTCTGCTGCTGGGGCAGATGAGGTTGATGCTGTGTACCGAGTGCTGCGTGCAGCCTTGCGCTAGCGTTACCTGCTCTTACAGCTGGTAACTCATCATCATGCTGAGTCCAAGCTGACACGCTTCCCAGCTGTGAATTGTGAGCCCTGGCTGGAGAGCTTTCGCAAGCAGGGCTGGCGCCAGCGGCCTGGCAAAGCTGGCTGCCGCTGAAAGCTCCTGCTCCCTGTCTTGTTGGAGAGTTGGTGGCAGGAGGCTGCCTTGGCTGCCTGCTGCCGGAGGGGCTCCTGCCAGCTGTGCTACTAATGGACTCTCGGGCAATCTGTTGTGCTGCAGGCAAGAGGCGAGGGGGCTGCTCTGCAAGGGTGTGGCTCTGGTTCTAAGAAAGAAGACTTAACCCGTGCTGTGTTTTTCAGGATGCCTGAGAATACAGGTCCGATCCTCCCTCCCACTTGTGATGATACACATCTCCTCACCTGGCCACCAAACTTAGATAAATGCATTAATTTTTGCCAGAGTGAGGGTTTGATAACATGATAAATGGGCCCATCAAGGGGTTCAAATCCCTGCAGTGATGGGATTTGAATCCCGTGTGACTTATTTGCCCTTCTCTCCCCTTTTGTGAATGTGAGACTGCGAAATAAGGTGACTAAGAGCCAAGTTACAGAGGGTGGGTGTATAAAGAGTACAGTAGCCAGTATGTAGTATTACTTATTAATAGAGATTTTCAACTCAAGGGTTGGATGATTCTGCTACAATTGCAACTCTCCTTGCAGCCACAACATTTTATGTAATGCCTCATGGACAAAATGCATGTTAAGGACAGAAATCAGCAAGTTGTGGGGAAAAAACATTAACTGAAAATGGAAGGAGTGAGGAGGTCATTCGTCATGCAAGGGTTTGTTGGCTGATGGAAGAGAGGGCTCAGGCAGGCATGGGAGGACGAGGACTGGCATGGCTGTTGTTTTCATGCTGGGTAGAGGTTTTGCTGCTGTATGTGATGTGAGGCAGTATGAACACAGACACATTCTGTAATCTGTATCCTTCTTATTTTGAATGTGTGCACAGCTGACAACTTTCTAACCAGTGCTTTCTGTGTTACATGACTCAACAACTGTTCCAGAGTAATTGTGTTAGTAATAATATAGCAGAGAATTCATGAAGTGTAAAGACTTATGGTACCTCATGTGTCTTATTGGTGCCAAGTGTTTTATTTAGCTGACCAACATCCAGTAATTTTCTGGTTCCCATCTTGTGTAAATGTATGATTTTTCAAGCTGAGTATCTGGAGAAAGAATGAGGATCCTCTCAGCAGCACTGAAGGCTGGAGCACAGGCTTGCGTGTAAGGAGTGAGCAGTTAAAGTAGGATGGACTTGGAGGATAAGGTATCTGTGTAGCAGCACCATCTGTGCAAAATATTTTAAAGCTTTGATACAAAGATGCAGAAACACTGGTGTATTTATAACTTCTACTTTAAGTGAGATATTAGTCTGGTACTTCAGTGGTCTTAAAGTTTATCATCCCAAACTTACCAGATGCTGCCTCTCATGGGAATTCCTAACAAGTAATTTTCTTTGAAATACCAGTGGAGAACTATTTCTCTCCTCTCTGAAAAACATCAGACTATTCCTGATGCAAGACATGAGCCTGCTGCTGAGGAACATTGGAAAAGAAAAGAAAGTACCCTTGTCTTCTGTTGAGCTAGAGGGAGGGATATATACTTATGTAGGAGCCTTACGTGTTGGTATTTTGGGGTTATTTTTCCCCCTTAGATCTCGTTTTTCTCTAATATAAGGATGAGAAGTTTTTTTTCCTTTGTTGTTCTTGCATGTTAGTATGTGATCTGAAATTCAGAGAGATATTTTTCTGTGTGTGTCATTCTGTGGCCATTAGAAAGCAAAGTATTTCTTGTGGTTGAGATGGGAGCAGGAGGGAAATCAAGAGAGAAAACATGCAGATGCCTGCATATGCAAGTCACTTGTCCATGTTTGGGTACGTTAATACAGAACTACTTGTGACCTCTTGATGAATAGGCTGTCAAATGATTTCATGTGTATATGATTTTGCTGCATTTTTTGCCTGGAGACGCTATGATGATGTTATAACAGGTGTGAATGCCTCATGGTTGGTTTAGTGCAGCCAAACAAAATCTGATATTTATGAGAGGCAGCCAAAATAGTAAATGCAAGTAGCAGCCTGAGTGCTGACACATGCTGTATGCTTACCACCATTTGCATTCATGACATGATTATTTTTGTTTTAGAAGGTTATGGGTATCTAAGACAGGGAACATACATCAGAAGTAGTGTTTCTTGATAAGACTGAAGTGCAGTAATGGGATAACTTGAACTTAACTGCAGTTTGGGGTATGTATTAATTGCTTTACAACTTTCAAAGAGATATCTGTTTCAAGGATGAACTTCTATGTATCCATTTTGCATGAAACAGATATCAAGAAACACTCCACGTCTGTGATCACTCTGCTAGACTTCGGAATAGTTTGTTTAAAATGTAGAGGAGAGCTTTAGAGTTTTTTTTTTTTCCAATCATTTCAGGAATAGTAAAATAAAAAGTTAGAAGAGCCTATTCCTGTTGAGTTTATCCTTATAGCAGATTGTATTATGGATAGTTCTGCTGACTGCTGTATGTAGTCTTGTATTGCTATAATAAAAAATATTGGCCACTTTTAGGTATAGATATTGCAGTTACTAGTAGATTCAATGCACGAAGCATAGAGGGAAGGAGTCACTGTGCAATGTAGAAAGGAGTAAATATAGAGAGCAGAAGCCAAGGAGGGTTTTGACCCAGTGCTAAGAGTACTTGTGCCCTCTTATGTTTTCCTGGCCATAAGCATGAAGAAGGGTGAAGGAACAACTGGAGACATAATGTGTTGTTTGACAATTAACAGAGAACAATAACATGGATCATACATCTGATGACTTGTAAATCTCACAAGTTGCTATTTTTGTTAAAGATTTAAAGATTTTTTGAACATCATTGACAATTCTATTGCAACACATTAGGAGAAAGCAAATTTTTATTTTTCAGTTAATGCCAAATTTTTACTGCTCTGATCTAATGCATTTCTTTAGTGAAGCTTCCAGATATACGAAAAAGGGAAGCATGTTTGCTGTCTGCTTTGTTGTATAGTGGCTTCCAGTTTTCTTTGTTTTACCTTGAAGGGAAACTAAACCTTTGCTTTAGTTGGGATATTCCTGTAAGTCTTCACCTTTTTGATCATGTTTTCTAGGCATCTTATTAAAATCATTGCTTTTTAATTGGCAGTGTTGAGCTTGGTTTGCGTTCATTGGAGAAAAATGAGTAATAAATTTAATGTACTGTCCTGGTACTGAAGCTGATGGAAAGCTTCTGGTCTCTGTCAACAATCCAGGGTAGCAGAATGGCTAGCATTCTGTCACTCTTTGGGGGGTTTACCTTTGACCAAATACAAATAATAGGCAAATATGACACATAATCGTGAGATTTAGGCCATGTCTGTGTAGGGAGTTCTGGCAGATTAAATGAAGGCTTGGATTTTAAAAAGATACAAACTTTTCTGCAGTGATTTTCCACTCTGAAGCAGACTTTTAAGAGCTGTCACACATCACCAAACTGAGTGAGGAATTCACACTCTGTTGAGTTAAATGTGGTGTGGCTTGCTGATATAGTGCATGCCATAAGGTACAGATATATAGCATTTTGAGACAGCTGGGTTAAATGTGAGCTAATTGCTTAAAATATGAAGGCTATGTTTCTTGTCAGTCTTCTAATTTGTTTGAGCATAGTTATTTGTGTCTTTGGAGCTCTTCACAATTTTCCTAGACGTCATCTCTAAGTAGTGTTTAAAGATGTTGATATTCCTGATGTCTAAATGAATGGCTGAAAATCTCTGCCATTGATCTACTCCTCAGACGAAGATTTAAGTTACTCCTGGACAGATGTGGTTTTGCTTACACCATCAATCTCTAAATTATGTTTATCTCTATGGCTCGTTTTAAGGGATGCCACGTTGCATATCAACTGTGAGAGCCAGACTGTGATACTTCATGGCTCTCAAAGTGCTCCAGGACATTTTGGATGAATGACTGGCAGTCTGTGGGTCTTTGGCAACCCCTTATAGGCAGGCTGGGATCAAGTTGTTTGGAGCAGAAGTCTAGGAGAGTTCTTGGTTGTAGTCTTGTTTCTGCTGATTGAGCTCTTTAATATAAAAGTCTCAATGTTAGTTAGGAGACTCCATGAAGAGTCTGGGAACTGCACATCCCAACGGCACTGAATTTAAAAGAATCAAAGGGTGAAACTTCTGTAACCAGCAGGAGAGGATGAAACAGATCTGTGCACAGATCTGTACACACCCATGAGAGCACAGAACCTAAAGAGAAAAAATCACTTCAGGAAACAGCAAGAAATAAATAACTAAAATAAGGAAACAACAATTTTTTTTTTTCATTTCTTCAGTGACGCTTATTTTTTAAAAACATTCTTTTAGTTATGGCTGTGCCTGTAGCCAAATGAGCATCGTAATCACAGAGCTAGGAGCAAATCCTAAAGTATGGTTCTAGATCTGGGTCAGAAATTGAATGTCCCTGGAGTTCAGCGTGGGAGATACATTGAAATCCAGTGTTCTCCAAATTCATGTCAAGCTGAAGCAGTAAACTCTCTCTCTCTCCCCTTAATGTAATGGCCTACAGACATAACGCAGCAGAACCTCAGCTCTGCAGATCATGCACTGCTTTAAGGCAACCAACTGTACCCACAGGCCAAAATTCCTGCAGCAAAGGATTGCAAAATTTTGACTTTTCATTCCTGTCTTCTAGACAAGCCTCCATGACAGGCAAGGGCTTAACTGAGACTCCTGTATGTGTTTACCAGTCACAGACTCCCTCTCTTGGGGGAAAGATATCCACTTTCTTCTTCTGTCTGGGTATCTAAGTGCTTGACCATGCTTGCTGAGGCACTGAGTGGAAAAGAGACAAGTGGACAGGGAGGTTATGCAGCCATGGAAGAGTTGGAGGTTGAAACAACATCTACCATTTGTCAAGGCCATTTAATTCCAGGCAAATTGTCTTTGTACTTCTTAATCTACACTTTGGGCTGTTCGAGTTATTACTGAAATGCAGACATTCCCAGAGCTGAAGGTATCAACAATAAAATAGTATGCAGAAACCCCACAGTGTAATAACATGAAAAATAGTGTTCTCCAAACACGATGGGATGGATTTAAAATAGGAATTTGATCCTATTTATACTAATTGCTGGGCTGATTATTCTGCAATCATCACTTCTGGTTCTGGTCATTGCCTTGGTTCAAAAGTTTGTCAGCTATTCACTTCCATCGTGAGCATTTATAGTCACATATTGTGGTCATGGCCCCTTTACACCCAGTGATCATATATAGCTTATTGTCCTTGTGTTTGCTACATAGAAATTACCATGTTTCACTCTGTTGGTTTAACAGACTGTTAATTAGGTGGTTTCTAAGCAGTAGGGCCAGGTAGGAATAAATCTGCCAGAGAGTAACATTGCTGTAGTTCTCTAGTTATAGTGAGAAGGTAACATCAGGTTGACAGCAATTTAGTGAAACTAGGGCTAAATGAAGCATCCTTTATGGTATAAACATATCTGAAGTGTTAGCATTCATAAATATGAAAAAAACCCCTGTGAACTTTATGCACAGAAAGCTTTAGCACAATCTTATGTAGTCTATTACACTCAGTCCTTAGATCCATAGGTACTTGATGGCATTACAATAGTACTGAGGCCTGAAGCCTGATTTTTTTTGCTTCCCTGTCTCCTTCAATGTCTCACACCCTTAAAAAAACCCCCAAACTGTAGCTTTCTACTTTCTGAGACCATCTCAGTCTCATAAATTACCATGATGGAGTTAGTTGTCCAACTGCCTGTGACCTGCTGCGTATTTGTTGGAAAAGAAAATGCTGAAAGTTTCATGAATCTTAATGTGAATGATTCTCCATCTGAAGGTTTGGACTGGACTGATTGTTCTCCAGTTTAAAATATTTCCCTCTTCCATTCCAAGAGTAGTAACATTAACCTATTCTTAGGGAACCTGTCACCCAAAACATAGATAGCAAAGAGTTGGAGGAAAGTGCTGGCAATTGACCTATAATTTCAAAATATTACTGGTCTCTGATTACCACATTAAAGGGAAGCCAGGATCATTTCATGCATGACTTAGTAACCAAGAACAGAGCTAATTTTAACAGGGGACATTAAAAATTTTTTTCAACCAATGCTGGTGTTGATGTTTGTATCCTGAACTGGATATAACTGGCCTCTCACCATCAAGACCAAGCTGGATAGGCAAAGTGTTGCTGGGAATGGTCAGTAGTCTTGTACCTTTGAGAGGGAAGGTTGCCTGGAGACCAAGAAAGTCAGCATCATGTCGACTCTGCACTCCTAATTTCAAGACAGATCTCCACTGTGTTGCAATGTTCCTGATACCACCATCCTTGAGATGGTGAAGACTGGAGCTGTTCAATTGTCATCTGCTTGTGTCCACAAGTTTGCAGACCCTCAGGATTTCTTCAGTCTGGCTGAATGGATAGGGATAGCGTCCTGTGTGCCTGGGGTATGAATAGACTCTTAGACTCTTGGGACTCCGTGGGAACTGCCATGTATAAGAGGATGAGAGTGTAATCTATGAAACTAGTGATGTCCCTGCAGCTCTCGTGTTTGAGAGCCTCTGGCTTATGTAAGCTATCTGAATCACATGTTCTCAGCATGTCCATTTTACTGTTAAGAAGAGTTAGAAAAATGCAGACACATCATTGCTCCCTTGAAGTGAGAGACATACCATTCATTCTATTCTATCTGTTTCCTCAGGTAAAGCTGCCTTGTGCAAAAAATGGCAAAAGGATATAATCTTCCAAATGACCATCAGGCATGGGGAGTTAATTCTCTAGTGGCTCCTTTTAATTTAAAATACGACCTCATAGGACTGAGTGGTCCTTTTCTTTTGCTTATGAAATTCATCTCACCTTTCTTAAGCCTCTGGAAGGAAACACAGCACTGAACTCAAGACAGTGTATTTTGAGAAACTATGCTTGTCATATGGGGCAGCTAAAGAAGTCTAGCATCTGATAGTAATTGTTTAGTAAATTAAATTCCAACATCCTAGAGCCTGTATGAAGTCCAGCCCTGCTCTCCTAATATAAATCATTAAGATTTGCAAATATGAAAAACATGTTTTCTGACTGACCTTGTCTTTTATGGATCAATGGAGATTGCAAACACAGATGCTCAGGTTTGTCTGCTTTCCTGGCTGCCGAGTTCATAAATGGCAGCTTTACTCTCAGAGCACACGTTTCATTGATGTTGCTTCATGAACTGGAGAACAGATATGGCAACAGGTAATAAAAGATGGGCTGGATTCTGTTCAAACAGCTTTGCTCCCTTTAGGCTTTTTTCACCTAGGGCGGGATTGTGACCTCCAATTGCAGACCTGGTCCCTCTCCATTCGCTTGCATAGGAGGGAAGAAACCAGCTGCCTCCATATAACATGGCTAACAGTCACCTGCTGTCTCTGCCTACAGCAAAGTGCAGATTTTGTGTGTTTCCTGGTTGGTCTGGTTTAAACCCAACAGCCTTGGACCACTCTGGCTCAATCGGTCCCAAGTTTGTTCCCTGTAGCTACAATCTCCAACACTGACTTGGGTACTGCCAGCACTGCCCACCCTTTTCCTGGTGGTGTTTAGTGAACCTGCTATGTCAGTTCCCCCCTTGAGGGCTGAAGCCTTTGTGCTGTTATTCCCACAGAGAAATCTAGGGTTCCATCTGTATAATTCCTTCTCCTCTTCTCATCCGAAGGGCATGTCCCAGTCTGACACCTAATTTTTAGCACTGCTATTCTGGAGCTGAAATGGAGACTGCATGTTTAAAACCTCAGATCTGCTCTGACTGCAGTCAGTGGGAATTTTCCTATGTAGGTGCTAAGTATTATTCAGTGTAAGCAAAACTTGGCCTGTTAGTTTTAACTTTATTTTCCATTATAAATCAAATCCTCTCTCTAATTTTTGCCTGAAATCTTTCCTCCTGGAGGGGAATTTGCTGTACCTATAATGTTGCCATGATGCATTCCAGCCATGAGCACTTGAAAAGAGCTTTCTTCCTTTCTAGAAGTCATGTTTCTTAGGGAATCTGACTTGTTCTAAGACCTCAGGATGTGATTTATAGATATATTTCAGCCTAGAAAGTACAGTTGTTGGTTATTGGGAAAGCAAATGGATTTGGTCCTGAGGCCAACAGCTTTGTAAGCCAGTGAGTTAACGGAGTATTTAATGTTCTCTCTAGGTCCTTGATGAAGACATGTGTTTTAATACCGATGTATCATTATTCTCCAAGGCTTAATAGGACAGAACAGAAAATTTAGATCTTGAGATTGAAATTCCTTACACCAAATTAAAGCAAGCCCTGGCTGCAAAGGAAGCTGTGGAGTGCCTTTCCCTGGGTGTTTTGCAGCACTAGGAAAGGGCTCTGTGGGAAAGGGCTCTCTCTCTCTCAAGGAAAGGCCAGTGGACCTCCTAGTCCTCATTCATACTTTCCCATCAGTGTGTTGGTGATTTGTAACAACCTGTACTAGAGTCCAGGAGAGAAAACAGTGGTAGTAGGGATGAAGGGAGCAAAAATCGAACTGAAAATATCTGAGGTTGAAAGCTGGAGTGGGAACAACATTTCAACCTTTTGCTTTGAGGAGACAATATTCTTAAATAACAACCAAGGACTCCTATTTCCTCCTGTCCACACCTATGGACAGAATGGGGCAGTAAGGACACATTAGTGGGATGAAGCAGTCAGTACCAAGGGTCTAGTATTACATGTGGTTTGGGTGGCTTACGGTGACCTAGCTCTAGCCTGGTCCTGTGGATCTTCTGTGCTTCTCCATGCCCAATCCTGTCACACCTCTTCCCCAGGGGGAAAAAGGGCTGAAGGCAAAAGAGATTTGGTCCAATGGACTGAACTGCCTCTAAGTAGTTACAGCACATTAAACATGTACCTGCAGTTCACCCTCTGCATTAACTTCATACGAAGGGATTCAGTTCAAGTACCACAAAACCACTTTGTAATGTGAATTAGTGTTTGGTAAGAGGGAGATGCTTAGGAAGCTGCCTTCAGTCTTGTGCTTCAGATTCAAACAACAATGCTAATACTGTGGATGCATCAGTAACAGGAAAACCAGACATTTAAATTTTACTGCAAAGAAGAGTCCCAAGAGAGCTCTGTAATATCTTAACAGTCAGCAACACTCAACAAGATTTTATTCTAAAAGTATTTCATAGCCATGTAGTGTCTGGAGAATTGTCTTGAGGTAGGAGGCAACTCTTTAAAGCACTTTGGTTTAGTTGCATGAAAGGTTTTACTCATGTGACTAGTGTTATAGTGTGCAGTTTGGATTTTAGAGAGCATTGAGATCATCTTAAATCTCAGTTACATCACTGATCTTGATATCTTACTGATTACTTGAGGCATGTGAAGTTGCCTTTCTGCAGGTTGCTGTCAGCAGACTTATACTCTTTCATTGCTTGCTTTCTTGTCCAAGATGTTCAGCATCTTTTGTGTGTGTAGCTATGACTTTTTTAAAATTATTATTATTATTTTTAAAGGCTAGACCTCTCATTTCTAAGCTAATGGAATGCTTATCAAAACCCCTACTGAAATTAAATGATACTTTGGACTAGTCAAATATATGATGAAGGTGGAAATTAAGTTTTCACCTACTGAAAGCTTATATTATTAGTTTTCTAACATAACATTCATACACCAGCCACTTAATAGTGTATATATCACAGAATCACAGAATCACCGGGTTGGAAGATACCCATCGGATCATCGAGTCCAACCATTCCCATCAAACACTAATATATGCTAACATATGCTAATATGATTAGCGTATCTTGTAGCAGAAAAAGGTTTTTCCACCCATTGTAGGAAGATCTTCAGACTATGTAGTCATTTCTATGAGTGGGCTACAGTGCATGTAGATATTAATTTTATTGAGAAAGCTAAATTGATGTACTTTGTTCTTCAGAGTAACAGGCTTCTACCTTTTAAGACAATAGTTTTTAAATCTTATTTCTTTTTTGCTAGGCTTTTAAACTTGCAGTTGTGATTCATTAATACCTATTACTGTAAAAGCTAAAAGCTAAGTTTTCTGCATGAATTGAGGTTCGATAACGAATTCCTGCATTTCAGTATCATTTTGATTTCTGTGTTGTTTCTGTCTGGAGGTGATTTGCAGTTCCGCACTAGTTTAAAGTAATAACACTGGGTTTAGTTTTTTTGTTTTCCTCTGAGGGAAGAAGTGTTAACAGCAGTCTTGGTTATGATGTCACTGACAATACAGCACTGCTCTCTAGTGAGGTTCCATTTACAGTGATGTTTGCAACCAAGTGATCTTTTATCCTATACTGTGCATAGATATCAGGCTCATGAAAACAGACTTGCTGTCCATGAATTATGAGCTATTCCCCAGCCTCTCACAGTTGCATAGGCTGGCTTTGTCACTCTACTTCAACCGACTTATTTTAATCTAAACATCATATTATTTTATTCAGCAAGCTACCTCTTCCTTGGGGAAACAAGTCTGTCTCTGGTATGATGGGAGATTTTTTGAACCTTACCTTTCTGTTTGTTACTACTTTGTGGTCACCAGAAGCCGTGCGGCTTAGGGACTCCAGGCAGAAAGAGCTATATACAGCCATGTGGAGTTGATGCTGCAGACTGAGTCTTTCATGTGAAGAATGAGTGATCTATGTGTTGCTGTGATATCTACAGCTTTTGGAAAAGGGGGTGTATGTGGGACTCTGTCAGCTTACAGTCTTCCAGGGCATCACCTGGATTTTGCTTTGCTGGTCTGGGTAGAACCAATTGTTTGCTAACTGCCTTGCATGGCTGACGTGTCACTAGAGCAGGAGACTGCTCTAAAATGCTTGCATTTGCGATTCTCCTAAAAAGAGATCAACTACCAAGTAAACTCAGCCCATCCACTATATCCTTAAATATTCATGAAGCAATCTCCTTTGAGGAAACATCAGGGACTTCTTTTTTTTTTTTTTTGTATCACAGAAGTC
>WAAB01009368.1:25237-51830 GCA_013389865.1 Piaya cayana
AGCACATCACATAAAACCATAAATTTTCATGAAGAATTTTCCTTTGAGGAAACATCAGGGACTATTTTTTTTTTTTTTTGTATCACAGAAGTCTTTAAGTTCTGCTTTTGCTGAAAAAAAAATCCCATATGATAAACCTACCAAAGAATCTATATATTATATATATGCAATGTATAGATACATATGTAATATATACAAATACATACATTGCATTAGCAGATACAGCAATTATTTAATGCAGTGTCACTCAAAGATGATGTGGGATGCCACACTGTGAACATGACTAAGCTATATATGTGTTTTCTCAGGCTGTGCTACATGGCTATGAATCTCTGTTCTTGCCTGATGGTTACATGCAATATCTAATGGGAGAGATTCTGTACCTTCAGACTTTGCTACAAGTGAGAGTCTATGGAGGGGGACTTCACTGCTGAAGGCTACCATATTGTTGCTTTTTTTCTTAGTTAAGACTGCTGTAAACAATTTCTCCCTTGGAAGTGAGACTTAAACATGCAGTGCCTGCCAAGTCCTAACCCCTCGATTCAAATTTATGTGAGAGCACAGAGATCCTACAACAAATTTCAGTTTTCTTCTGTAAGGACTTCAAGGCCAGTCAGTTGCTTATAGCTACAGCTAAGATGGGATCAGCCATCCTGCTGTGACAGCAGCAAATTTCACTAGCCAACTGAAGCTTTTCTATCTTTGTTGTATAATTATTCATATACCTAAATATAGTTGTATTTTTTCCTTTTTTTCTAGCTCCTGAGCAATTAGGGAGTTAAATTTATTTAATGTCAGCCCAATTGTCTGAAATTTCTTTGAGTGTGAACAGGGCACTCCCTGGGAGAGGACTGGAAGTCCTTTAAACTCATAAGACCTACAGAAATTAGGGAACTGTTGCATGCATTTTTTCAATGTGGATTTCTTTGCCAGATCAGGTCTGAAAAAGATTAGAGATCATTGTGATGAAAGCTGAAGAAGGCTGAATGCTAAAGAAAATATAACAGCTGCTGGAAAGTGCAAATGTAAGGTCAAAGCTGTACATGACTGAGGAGAGATTAAAAACATAGAAATTCATAGGCTGAGACTCACTGAAATAGTACCAATTGAAGGACTGTACAATGTAACATCTTCAGATGAGCTTGTATATAGGCATCAAAAAAAAAAGTCTTTTTATAACCTACATGCAATTGCTGTGTTTCAGCAATTTATGCCATTTACTTGTGATACAAGTTGATACCAGGCTTCCATCCATTCTTTGCCCTCTCCTTCTGTGTTCCCATTGATTTGTGTATTTCAGAGGAAGGTCTAACTGTTTCCTTCTGTTTTTATCGCAAGATGCCAGCCACTTCATATAGGCACAGAGCTGACCTGTTCATTTGGCTCTAGTTAGGACTAGCTGTGTTATTTTGCATTCATGTAAGTCCTAATGATCTGGTTTATCTTACTCAGAACATGGCAACTGCAAATAAATAAAGTATTTGCTAGTGGTAAGCACAGAGAGACCCAGCTGTACAAGCTTGTTGGTTCTGGAAGTAAGCCTGAAGAATAAATAAGCCAGGATGATGGGCAACTCCCTCTACTTGCCCAGGAAAAATGCTTGGCCAAAAAGGAGATCTGGACTTCTCTTCTAAGTTGCAGCAATTTTGTTAAAATCCTAGAAATCTCAGGAGTGGGTTCCAGCTCAGCTGGATGATCTCTTTGTGATCTCTGTGACCCAGTTAAAAATAAAAACATCATCCAGCAATGTCTACTTTCCCTGCTGCTAGTTCATTCCTTTTTTTCTGGAGTTGTTTATCACCAGGATGCTGAAGAAGTATCCACTTTCCCCCTGCTTATTGCAATACAACCATAAATAATACATTTCCCTCTCTAAATTACATTTAATTCTTCTGTCAAAATTATTTCAAAAGAGTTAGCAAACACAAGCAAAATCTATATCCCCTCTTTTCCCTCTAAGATCTCCTGTTCATTCAATTATGAAAGTTGATCTCTGAGAGTTTGGAGAGACTCTGTCTGTCTCCCTGTGAGAGTCAGGAAAGGAAAAAAGAAGCATCTGAAGGTGGAAAGGAAAGGAATTCTCATATCTAAATGGGAATCTACAGGGTTGCAAGTTGTCTGCTGCTTCTTCTCCCATTCTGGTAGACCTTGACGAGTTTGGCTCCATCCTCTCTACAGCTGCTTATTAGGTAGTTGAAGATGGGAACCTGGTCCCCTTTGAACCACCCCAGGTCTCTCTGCCTGTTCTTACTTGTTTTCCAAAACTGCTTAATGTTTTATATATCTTCCAGAGACTAGATCTGGAGTCAGGAAACAGCATTAGATGTAGGTTTGTCCCACTAGCTGGATCCCAGCGAGCAGTCTGGGGAGTACCAGAAGTGGAAGGGGAATATGTGGGAGGAAAGGTGCCATGGGGAGAGAGACAAGAACCCCATTTTAGATCTTTGGATTGATTAGTATAAACTTTTCCTAAGGCCTGGAATTGAATGCACCTAAATTTTGATAGTAACCATCTGGAAACTTGTGTTAGTATTCACAGCTGGAAAGGGTCAGCTTTTATACTTTATAATGTTCTTAATAGGTACAATACAGTCATGTCTCATAGGTAACGCTCCTTTGGAGGGTTTTTTTCCTGGTGTGGATGTTTCTCAGGAAGTATGCATGATAGAGGACCAGTGTAGCAATGTACTAGAAGCAACAGCCTGTAGACTGACTACAAATGGCTAAGAAATGGCTAAGAGTAGATGGGCTTGTGCAGCAGGTACTAAGAGTTCAACTCCACCTTCTTACTGGTTGGTGACTGTGAGAGTGTAGGATAGGGGTGCTTACCAGGATCAGAAATGATCGTATGTGGTTCAGAATTCAGCTCCTATTCCACTGGCTGGAAGAGTCTTTTTTTTTTTTTTTTTCAAAAAGGGAAGGAGAAGAAATCTTGAGTTGTATTGCTCTTGACATCTGAAGCACTTCAGATTCTCGCTTTTATATGAAAGTGGGATATAAGTTACAGTTGCTTTGAGAATCTATACTTCAGACTTTTTGACTTCTGTGAGTCAATGTCTCTCAATCTGACTATTCCATTAAACATATAAATTGAATGAGGCTATAAACACCTGCAAGTAAATGTCTTAAATGTTATGTCAACAACATAAGCATGTATGGCTTTTTAAAATGACATGAAGGACCAAATCTTCCACCAAATGTCTTGAAATACAGCTATACAAATGAAAAAAATTTTGCCAAGTCTGGCTTAAATGTAGCACACTTATTTTTATTACAGAAAAAGAAAAGTGAATTGCCAACTTTTATTTTTCCCTCTTTAGGCGACATCATTAAACTATACTGACTGGGTAGCAGAACAAGGGAAAACTGTGACTCTGCTCTACAGCCTCTCTCTGGTAGTGTCAACCTGTCTGACAGTAAAGAGCACCTGGACAGAGGTCTACTCTCCATCAGTCTTTGCTCCCTTGTGACGGTGATGCTGGCTGCCACAGCAAAGCTATACATCATACTTTCATGAATAGCACCTGTATGGCTTAGAAAGCACAGAAACAGTGCAGTGTCTTTGTAAGCTACCTGTACATGCAGCTGCCTTTTTCACCTCTAATAGTCACCTCCCATCTCATATTCTCTGAAGATTCTGCTCCTCCAAATTTTTTTACTGCTGCCTCTTATTTTTGTGGGGCTTATATAAGTAATTTTTGTGTGCTTATACACACATAAATATGACAGTTTTCATCTGTTCATTGAATTCAACTATAGTCCATGAGAAGCAGGTTTTTGATAGTCGTACACTAGAGTGTTGGCTCAAGCTGACTTACAGTGTCTGAATCTTAGTGAAATGTAACCAAATCGTGCTGTTGATGAGGTACAACAGTCCTTGATCTATTTTGATCCATTTTTATAGGTTTCATAAGCACAGGTTGAGAGAAAAAAACTTTAGTGCATCGTCAGCAACAAGATGCAGTGTATTGTGAGCTGGCTAACCTCTCTGCTTTGTGGACCTTCCAGACGAATTTAGAAAAGCAAAGGAGGAATGTTTTTGGAAATAGTTGTTGCCAGCTGAAACAGAAAACACATTTCTGTAAACACCAGTGGCTGCATTTTTTTTTAACAATCCTTCATGTCTGATTGGTCCCTTGCATAATTTTTCCATATTACCTGTTGCTATAGCATCCAAGCAATGAGATGAGTGAAATCGCATGTTGCTGTGTTTACCTTTAACTGGGACAATGAAAATATAGTGGAAAGCTGCACCAGACATCTAAAACTAGCAGGGCTGAGAACTGTACTTAGTGATCATATTCATACAAACAACACTAGGTCTATCCTTTAGCTCCCTCGTTCAGCACTTGGGCTCCTTGCCTGGTCAATAGAGAGAGATGCTCCAATTCAGAGCACTTGAGCTGGCAGCCTGCTTTGCCCTCAGCCATACAGGGATCATGAACATAAGTTTTAAATCAGTGTTACTCTCTCCTTAGAATATGTTTGAATGTAGGGTTTGGGGTTTTGGTTGGTGGGGTGTTTTGTTGGGTTTTTTTTTTTGCCTTGCTTTCATATTCTTACTTGAACTTTTTGTGCTAAAGAAAAATGCGTGTGGTCTTATATCTTCATTTTCTTTTCTAAATGCATTATCTTACTGTGCATATTCTGCCTTGGAGACTATCTGTATTCCTTAAAATAGTTTTCCCTGAGAAAAAATACGCAGCCAGCATGCAGATTGAAGGAGGGAGGAAAGTTTGTCCTTGTGGCTTCTAAGGCCATGCAGAGGGTACAAAAAGGCTCCCTCCCATATTTTCTTTAGGAAAGTTGGTTTCCTTGTGCCAGAGACATGGTCTCTCACTGATGAACTTTCCCACCTGTTGCTACGTGCACTTATGATCTGTGCTGTTGCCAAATGACAAGAGCTTCTCTTCAAGAAGTGACCAGCAGAATACATGTGTATTTCTTCCTTCCAGATTCTGTGTTGAACTGCAGCTCCCAAAGCAAGTAAAATAATTGTCTTTTTTGTCCATGTGGTTTGTACTGATATTAAAAGATGAGGTGTGTAGTAAATGAAGGCTTACCACTATTTACATGTTGAACAGTTCTGATGGGAGCCAGTGCATGGCTAGAGAGGACAACCTTCAAAATCAGTACACCATCTACAGACCCCTTTTAGAAAGTTCTGCCTATTCCATTGTATTTATTCAGCTCCTGACCTGCAAGACAGAAAAGCTTTTCCTGAGTCACTAAGCCCTATAATAAGTTTACCTCTTTTCAAGTTTGTTGTCTTGGAGCCTATGTAGTCAGTCTGCTCCCCCAAATCTCTTCATCCTTTTCCCTGTAGTTCATGCTCCTGTAGTTGGGAATGAGAGAAACCTCAGCATGCTGTGCTGAGCTGCAAGGAAATTCTCCAATGTGTTGCCTTGACACAATTGCCTGGACACATGACATCTTCACTGCTCTAAATAGCTTGCTCCTTACTTCATGTCCGGGAGTGTGGCCTCAGTGCATGGGTGTCATTGAACCTGATGACAGGAAAAAAAGGACCCTACTTCAGGAAGCAGGCATTGACATTTGCTTCCTCAGGCTGCAGGTGGGACAGATGGTTCAGAGGTGTTTCATACAAAGCTCAGCAGGAGACACTGTCTCTTTGGGGCTGGCCATGTTGGTCAATGCTTCCATCTTTTGTCCAGGACACCTTGAACAAGTGCTCTGCATAATCCCTGGATACCTTTGGAAGGAGAGTCAGGGCTGTCCAAGTCCATGATCGGTCAGCTGAGATCAAGCATGGGAAAGGATGGCTGAAGCAGGGGAAAATTAAAATGCAAGGGTTGTATTCTGAGCATCCACTTTCTTCAAGCACAGCAGACTTAGCGTCTGTCAGAAATCCTGGCAGAGACTAGTGCCCTTCCTGTCATTTGGACCCTGACCAAGACCACCAACATTTTAATGTTTTTTTTTTAAGCTGAAAGTAATTGAAGTAGCTATATAAATCCCAGTCTTAGAGAAACGGCTGTGGAGTCTGTCTAGGCAAAAGAAGCAGGAAAAATATTACTTCATCAACAAAGTACTAAGGAATAGCTAATTAGCAGATAGGCTGAGTACTGCAAAAGAAACAGCTCAGATAGATAAACATCAAAACAGAATGATTAAAGAAGCCATCTGAAATGCATTTTGTCTCATTGCTTACACAAATGATCTTTTAATTTTCATTTTGCTTTGCTGTATCTCTTGCTCCCTTAGATTTCCTCAGTTTGGGTTTTGGTTTTTTTTTGTTGCAGTGTCTTTTACTAGGGTGGGAGAAAACCCATGGTATTTCCAAGCAGAACCCTTGCTCGGTCCCTCCCAGTGTCTTGTGCTAGCACAAGATCAGGATCCTGCCTGTGCAGCAGGGGCACTTGGGGATGGGCTGGAACCACCAAGGAGTGCTGGGAGCTCTGTGAACTCATTCAGAATTTTAAAGGGCAGTGAAGGAGATCTGAGAGCTGGAACATGCAAGACTTGATGACAAGGGACAGTGAACCAAACAGTAAACGCCATGTTGTTCTCATTAGGCACAAGGAAGACAGCAAGCAGAGCTGAGTCATGAAAAAGTGCCAATTTTTGTCCTCTAGGTTCTCCTTTGAAGCAGACTTAAATAATAAACTTTGTTTATTTGGCCAGCAAAACAGAGTCACAGAATGTCTAGTTTGGAAAAGACCCCCAGGATCATCGAGTCCAACCATTCCTATCAGCCACTAAACCATGACTCTGAGCACCTCATCCACTGTCTTTTAAATACCTCCAGGGATGATGACTCAACCAACTTCCTGGGAAAACAATTGGTAAGAGAAGCATTCCTTGAGGGCTTTTTCTTATCTAGCTGTTCCTTAATCAGCTTTCTATTTTTGTTCCTCCCCTTCGAATAATAATGCTAAAAAGAGTTTCATCTGCGTTTTTGCTCATTTCTGAAGTCATCAGCAGTGAACACCATGACTGTGTTCAGCTGATAGGGAGCTATGGATTAAGAATAAAAACAAATGAAAGCATTTTTCTATATCCTAATTGCCTTTTTGCACACCAGGTAACACAATGTTTTATCAAGCTTGGAGTATCTAGTGATCTAGTGCTCATCCTTATTTTGTGATAGTTTTTGAGGGACAGTACTTTAGACCTTTAAAAGGTACCTGTAGAAGAGTAGAATCCTTCACCTTCAAAAAGGAGAGAGTTAATAACAAATTTTTGTCTTAACCTTCCACATGCTTCCTTTTGAAATGCAATGAGCTTTATAGATGGTCTTCTCTTTTCTTCCCCTGAATCCCCACCCTCTCTCTCTTCCTCCTCTACCCAGCACTGATTAAAACAAGGAGAATTTCAATATTAGGTGAGTATATAGTTAATACTTTGTCTTGCCCTCCAAAGTTTAACATCTATAGTGTATTTCAAGATGTCAGCTGAAATGGCTCATTTTACTGCATCACCTAAGTCTTGCTGAAACAATGTTAAAAATGTGCTTTCCCTGAATGTTTGTTACAGGACTCTGGTGGTCACATCATCATGAGCCCTCTATGTCTGTTGGCAGCTCCCTCTTCCGCCAGAGCATGGGCTTAAGGAGGCAGTGGCTTGAAAAATTAATGAGAGCTAATACAGCAGTGCTGTGCAATGGAAAAAGAAGTCACAAAGACAGGCACACACAAACATGCACATGTGCCTAGTGTGCATGTACGTGTTTCACATTGGTGCTACTTGAACATACAAGACCAGATGGCAAAGTTGCGTAGCAGACATTAGGTGACAACCAGAGATGTAGCAGTGTGCACCTTGGCACAGCTGTGAAGATGTCAAATTCCTCACCGTAAGACCAGACTCCCTCTGAAAAATGATACCCTCTCACCAAACCCTTTGAAGGAGGATAGAGTTGCAAGCACAGCACTGAGCGCTTTAATCTAGCAGGGGATACTCATTGGTTTAGTTGTGGTGTACTCCATAATTTAGTGGTGAAGAGGTCAACAAAAAAGGAGCAAGTGAAGGAAATGAAAGGACTTTATGTGATGTTACCACTGAGAAGAGACAGGAAGAAATGATCATAATATGTCTCAGCTCTGGCTGTTTGTGTATGGTTTGTCCCTTTAGATAACTGACTCTGGCTTGGGCTCATGATCTGGTGGGTTTGGGCCCTGGGTAGGGACAGGGTTGGGATTTTCATTTCATGCATTTTGCTAATTACAAGTACACGGGTAATTTCTGCACATTAGGGAGGGAGAAGCAGGTTTTTCTTCATATGTGTATAATCTCTCAGTTATTTTTGAGGGAGAGAGAGCCTGTGGGTGCCCTGGTCCTCAGTCACTCTTACACTAGTCTTGTCCATAGCAAAAGATCATCTTCATTAGACTTCTGTTTTAATAGAACCTATAAATAGCGCCCTGTGGAACTGGCTTTGGGATGTGCCTATCAGGCCACGAAACGCAAGGAGAGGTGATTAGTGACCACTTCCATGAATTTCCACTTGTGCAGCACATCCCTCACGCAAACCTTGAAGCTATGTTGTAAATGATTTCTCATACCATGAACTTTATCAACATGAAATATAGGATTGAAGTTCTTTCAACCATAGCAGTCTCACTGAATGATTCTGAATATTGTATCTCCTCCAGCATTTTTTCTACTTCTCTAAGTGTCTACTTCTATTCTTAATGTGCAATACAATGACTTGTGGGAGAAGTTCCTCTGCACAGTGGGTCAGGGCTGTACCGCACTCATAGCTCCTGCTCCCTTGGCTGCTAAATGGGGAATCTGCCTTTCCTGTTGTATGCTCACATGTTGCTTTGCTCTCACTTTACACAATCTTTTAATAAGGCGTTACAGGTTTCCTCCATTTTCCTCCCTCCCAAGAAATAAGTATCTATAATAGATCTAAAAATGGCTCATATGCATCCAGGATTGAAACGATTTGCTTAAATAATGCACAATGCCAGGCAGAACAGCACCAACTTTACTCTCACTGCATTGCCCAGGGATTAGCCAGTTCAGCAGGTCAGGGAAAACCATGAACACTTGAACACTTCAATTACACAAACACTGGGAACAGAATGATTTGCCTTGTCACACATGTAAATGGGATTTCTGGGATGCCTGCTGCTTCTGCACTGGGTGTGGTGTCAGGACAACTATCCCTGCACTGTCTTAGAATCTGACACCACTGTGTATAAGCACACACAAATAGCATAGAAGAAAATCTACTGCACCTGAAATTTGCTTCTCTTCCTGTTTTCTGAGGTTATGTCTCTGCTTTGTCTCTTGGAATGGCTAAAGATAAAGGAATGGCCAACATAAATGCTACATTTTAGGTGCACACCAATTGAAACCGTGTCTTGGGAACACAGGCTTAGCTTTTGTCTGGAGAAAACTGCCTAGCCAGTTTCAACCTCAATTTCCTCTTTGATAAATGAAGCATTTTCCTTCTTTCTTTTTTTTNCAGAGAACAATAGGCGAATTAATTGAAACTTTTGTTTCTCTTAGAAGGAACTGGGAACGCAACTTAAGCACGTGTTACAGCACAGCGGCGTGTTGAAGAGGCAGTGACATGGCTGGGAGCTGCCCCTGCCCCAGCATTGCATCTTCCTCACCTCCAGCACCAGGGCGCGGTCATGCTGTCAGTCCCAAGTAAGACACAATTTTTTTCCCAGGACTCAGTCCCTCAATCTAACTTTTTGATGATCTTCTTGGGTTTTACTGTGAACACAGGCTGCTTTTTGAGGCACCTGCAAGAACTGAAGAACAAGGTCGTTTGTGGCTGTGGCTGCAGAAGGTGGGATCTGGAAGTCTATTCTGCACCCTCAGCATTCACAGCCTGCCAAAATATAAGCACTTTGATTTGGAGTGGTGTCTTTAAAAACAATATTACCAGATAAATGCTGGAAATAGGATATGATTGAAACTTCAATAAATATGACATTGCCTCCTTGC
Source organism: Piaya cayana (assembly GCA_013389865.1). Classification (NCBI taxonomy): domain Eukaryota; kingdom Metazoa; phylum Chordata; class Aves; order Cuculiformes; family Coccyzidae; genus Piaya; species Piaya cayana. Next base: position 35,165 of record WAAB01009368.1, read on the forward strand.
TAATGTCACTTTCCTCGTCTCCAAGAAAATAGTATTTGAAATACTAGGAAATCCTTATGGACTTCGCAGTCAGCTCCCTGTCACCTTATAATCAGGTGGTTAAATGCACACAGGCTTCACATGGATGTCCATACCCTGCTTTGCCTATTAGCACAGTGTTGCATAGGGTTGCTGGATGGGGATAAATGGCCTGAACCCCATATTCAACGACAGGGAATATTCAACACTACCACATGGCTGCTGTAAGAACCGTTGTAGCTGAAACACAATTTCCACAATGTAAGGGAAAATTGAAAGCTCAGCACTGTGAGTGAGTCAGGGCTGCCAGACCTGAGGCTACAGAAAACTGGATCATCTTCAATTTAGTGCTTGATGCTGCAGTAATCTGGGTTTGATAGAAGAGGGGCAATAGGAAAACTTGTTTTCTGTTGACATGGTGTAGACAACTATGATGGCCTTTTACCCTTCTGGCTAACGAGCGTAGCTTTCACTTCTTACCAAGAGTAGCAAAATATCACCTCACCTTTTACCTCCTTTTACCTTACTAGAAAACAGCACAGGAATAATAAAAAAAAAAAGCAGCCATCATTTCCTGAAGAAGCATGACATCACGTCCTCTGCCAGCACTTGCAGAACAATGTTCTTGTCAGCTAAATGGAGGAACTGTATTCTCTGGTATGTGCATCAGGCTGGTTTTATTAGCCATAATGCTGTTAATACAAGGTAACTATAAGGTGATTTGCGTTTTGCTGATTCCTCCTGTAGTTTGGACTCACAGCTGTGGTTACCTGTTTGCCAGCTCTCTGGGCCAAGGTCCAAGGTGTCTAAAGAAGTGCCACCAGAGTACTCGATCCTTTGATGAAGGTTTGCAGGACACTGCACAGTGTATTCCTGAGCAGAATGGACAAGTTTGCAAGCTACACACCTGTGAGAAGGACATCCAAATTGACATGGGGAAAACCTGTGTTCACCTGAGGGTAGTTAACCACTGGGATAGACCAGAAGGGTCATTAACATTGCCACCTTCGGACACTGCCAGACCACAGCTTGGAAGTCCCTGAGCAAAATGATCTTACGTGAAGTCTGACCTCCTCTGACAGACCAATGGTCAGAAAAATGAAGGTTCAGCACTCTTGACTCTCTGTGTCATGGGTACTTACTAAGAGTACATTCAAGCCCCTCATTCAGATCATTGAGAAAGATATTGAACTGAACATGGCTGGACCCAGCACTGAGCCCTGGAGGACACCACCTGTGACTGGTCTACAGCTGGATTTCAGATATAGGACTTCCTTTGTCTTAGCTGAACTTCATGAAGTACCTGGCAGTTCATTTCTCCAGCATCTTGAGGTCCCCTTGAAAGACAGCAAATGGTATTAGACCCAATATTGATTCCCTAATGAATGCTACTAGAAATTGGATGTCAGTTTGATTTTATCTGGACAGCTGGGCTCAAGGGCTGGTCATCAGCAGCACATTGTTCACCTGCTACAGCTAGCTATCCAGTCCATGTCACCAATTTGACTACAGGTCAAAAATAAATAAAAAAACCAAAAGAAGAATCCTTTTATTTTCAAAATTTGATCAACCCAGGAAAGAAAGAGCAGTTTTCTGCAAAGCTCAAATAACTGTACTGCTCATTCTGCAGACAGAGTTTTCTCACCAGAAAGGAAGAGCCTATTAAAGAGAAGGAGCCGGGAACAAAGCCAGGACCAACTGGGGCCAGCACAGTTTTGCTGGCTGGTATCTTTAGAAACACATTACACCCTTCACACTTCTTCCAGTGTTGTTCTCCTTAAAACCACTGGACACCCAGGCGATGATCCATCTAACCACAAAGGACATTTTTGCATCCCTGTTGGATCCTATGTCAGGGCTGCCCTGTATATTTTGATTTTCATTTACAGCTCCCATGGAAAAAATGGACCAAAACTCTTCACTGGGGAATGCTGCCTGGCTGTATGAGCAGCTTGCTTTCCATTACACTTTAGAGGAAATCAGGTTGTCTTCCAGTGAATTCCAGTTACCAAATGAATTTATTGTTACAATATAATGAAGCAATTTTTATTTTGTGCACTTCACAGTGCTCAAAATGTTTGTATTCACAGTATAGAATGGATGTGACAACGTTTGTCATGGAAGCACTCAGCAGAGTATGTTGCAACAGTTTAGTATTTGATAGGAATGGTTGGACTCGATGATCCACTGGATCTCTTCCAACCTGGTGATTCTATGATTCTATGATTAATTTAGTTGTACTGTTTTATGAAGTTCTGCAGTAAGATGTGCCAGCAGATTACATCGTATTAATTTCTTTCTGGTGATTAACTAATTATTTGTATAATAAATAGCAGCTAACTACAAGAAATTTGTCACAGAGTTAGAAGAATGTCAGACTTCTCCCATTTCATGTAAAAAAGGCAGAGGAAAAACTACTTCTAAAATGACTTTGCAACATGTGCTTTATTTTAAGTCATTACTCAATCAAAACTGTACAGTATATCCTTTTAGCATACCCTACCCACTCAATGATTTTTTTTCTCAATAATTTTTTTAACATGGAATGAAACCTACATTGCAACTGTAAATTTTCATGCTACAATGTTCTGTAATGAGCCATTTGTGTCACTAATAGTAATTTATGAAAAAGGCCATTTTTTCAAGCTCATATGTATGTCTGTCTGTATTCTGGGAACTTAAAAAAAAACCCAACAAAACCCATCTCAGATGTAAAAATGTGACTTGGAATATGTAAACATTTTCATATACCTGAAAAACTGGAAGAAGAATATCAGCTATCAGCAAAACAACAGTTGCTTTAAATCACTGAAATGGGAAAAAGCATGTCATGGGGAGGAGAGAGAAGCACACACTATTCAGTCTTTAAAGGGTTATAAGAAATGAAGTAACTCCTTAGATCACTGAATTCACTTTCTTTTCTCATCTAATAGAAAGTAGTAACTTTGAAGAGAATGGCCCAGCAGAACACCCCACTATTTCACCATAAATATTCTAGCCATTAGTTAACCTTGACAAAGTATCAAGTTTCAGTTGCTTATTTTTTTGTTTCCTGAGAAAAATCACTGATGTTTGGTGGAAATGTCTTCTGTGACCATACAAATAAAATAAGGCATTTAAAGAGATTGTTACTTGTTTTCTTTTTGCTAACAGAGGCTCGCCCACAGTGTCCTTTGTATACCAAACCCTCTGTTTTTCTACAAATGGGTATGGCTAGAATGTCTTCAGTTCCTATTGTGGTCCTGGGTCTCAGGTGTCCTGAAGGCTAGTCAGCATCCCATTACTGTAGCTTGAAAGTCAGTGATGTACAACAGCATATTGCACAATCCAGTCTGAATGGCTCCATAAAGGGTTAAGATGGTACACTGGAGTCTTCTGTGGGTTCAATCCTTTCTTTTATCTTTAAGGGTAATGATTGTCTGGAAAATTAAATTAGCCAGACAGATAAGGATGCAAACTTTTTGTTGATTAAATTACAAAGCAGTCCCGAGGTTGTAGAGGAGTGGCACATTAAAAACAACAAATCATCCAGCCTTCTTCATTGTTGATCCTTAATTTGAAAGGGAGCATGGATTCCTAAGGCCGTAGCTTCCAGGACTCCTTCCATGAAAAATCATTGCTACCTAACTATAAAAGGCTTAGCTCTTAAGAGAATATTGTGCTTTTTTTTTTTTTTCCTTTAAAAGTCAGATGAAATCAACTTGGTTCTCAGTGACACCAAAGGGATCAATTAGTTTTTTCCCTAGTCCACTTGATCATAGTCTCTGGTGAGCGATACAGGAATATTAGTTTGGCATACAGGTCTTCTTCTAGTTCCAGTTCTCCAGTCTCTCGCACTAAGAAAATGTCAGTACACAACTTCAAGATTCGGTCTACATTGGGTAGCTCCTCAAACATGATGGAGTGAGAGATCCCACTGAAAAATTCACGGACAAACTTTCCTATCACCAGGACAACTGAGGCATATAGTCCCATGATGCTGAAAAGAAAGAAAGAAAAGAGTTTAAACCATGCCTTGAAAAAGGGTGAGGGAGATTAAGTGGTTAAGTGTAGTCTGTCAGCTGAGCGAACACTAATTTCTAATTAGGATCCCATTTCTGCTGTGCTGCAGGATGCATAAAAATAAAGTCTCTTCAAACACCACAGAAATCTGGGAACATAAATACCTGAGGCTGCTGACTTAAATGGTTTAACCTCAGTCACTGATGGTTTAATGTCCTATCTGCTACAGCTCAGAAGTCACAGTGGGAAATCTCACAACTTCTGGTTGCTAAAGGCAAGTGATGTGTCAGCTTTCATACCTAATATTTAGTATTAAAATACATGTGACTGTAGACATAATGAAATGATAGAGTATTCAATTTTTGAAGTGAGGAACAGGAGTCAGCAGAACTGCCACCTTGGATTTCTGGACTTTGGCCTGTTTAGAAGCCTCGTTGACAGCGTCCCTTGGGAGGCAGTCCTGAAGGTCAAGGGAGTGCAGGAGTAATGGAAATTCCTCAAGAAGCAAATCTTGAAGGCACAGAAGCAGGCCATCACAACATGCCAAAAGATGAGTCTGACTAACCTGATTTCCTTCTATGACAAGGTGTCTCACTTAATGGATGAGGGAAACGACACTAGACTGGGCGGGAGCGTTGATCGGCTTGAGGGTAGGAAGTCTCTTCAGAGGGATCCAGAAAAGCTGAATTGATGGGCTGATGCCAACTGTGTTTTGATATCCTAGAGCTTAATGATGGCAATGACAGGGTTGAGTGCTTAAGGGTAAAAATCAACGGAGCACCTAACAAGGCAGATACTATGGTGGAAGCCTGCTGTAGATCACCTAGTCAGGAAGAAGAGGCCGATTATTTATTCTACAAGCAACTGGGAGAAGTCTCATGATTGCTAGCCCTTGTCCTTGTGGGGGATTCCAACTTACCAAATGTCTGCTGGAAGTACAATACAGCAGAGAGGGAACAGTCTAGGAGGTTCCTGCAGTGTGTGGAAGACAACTTCCTAACACAGCTGGTGAGTGAACCAACCAGGGAAGGTGTCCTGCTAGATCTGCTGTTTGTGAACAGAGAAGGCTCTTGTGGGAGATTTGATGGCTGGAGGATGCCTAGGGCATAGCAATCACAACAAGACAGAATTCTCAGTTTTAGAAGTAAGGAGAGAAGTCAACAGAACCGCCACCTTGGACTTCTGCAGGGCAGACTTTGGACTGTTCCGATCTGTTGACAAGGCTCCCAGGAGACAGTCCTTAAGGGTGAAGGAGCCCAAGAGGGCTGGATGCTCTTTAAGAAGGAAATCCTGGCAGTGCAAGAGCAAGCTGTCCCTATGTGCTGGTAAATGAGCCAGCAGAGAATACCAGCCTGGCTGAGGAGAGAAATCTGGGTGGGTCTCAGAAAAAAAGAGGAAAGTATATGAGCTTTGGAAGAAGGGGCAGGCATCTCAGGAGGACTACAGGGATGAAGTGAGATCATGTAGACAGAAAATCAGAAGGGCTGAAGCCCAACTAGAACTTAGATTGGGGCAATTCTGTGAAAGATAATAAAAAAATCTTTCTACAAATATATTGACAACAAAAGGAGGGTTAAGGAGAGTCTCCATTCTTTACTGGACTTGGGGGACATTACTGAAAAAGGATGCGGATAAGGCTGAGGTACTTAATGCCTTCTTTGCCTCAGTCTTTAGTTGTAATGTAAGATGCTCTTTGGGTAATCATCTTCATGAGCCATAAGACAGGGAGGGAGAGCAGAACAAAGCTCCCATGATTCATGAGGAAATAGTTAAACACCTGCTCAGCCAATGAGAAATTCACAAGTCTATGGGGCCAGATGGGATCCACTAGAGGGTAATAAGGGAGCTGGCAGAAGTGCTTACCAAACTCCTTTCCATCGTCTTCCAGCAGTACTGGAAGTTCCGTGCAACTGGAGACTGGCAGATATTACTCCCCTTTACAAGGCCTGGACAGAGGATCCATGAAACTACAGACCTGTCAGTTTGACGTTGGTGCTGGGGAAGATCATGGAACAGGTCACCTTGAGTGCAAACTCACTGCACATGCAAAACAACCAGGTGATCAGGTCCAGTGAGGATGGGTTTATGAAAAGCAGATCCTGCCAAACTCACCTGACTACACTCCATGACAAGGTGATTAACTTAATGGATGAGGGGAGGGCAGTGGATGTAGTACATTTCTCAAAGTATTCTGCCCGAGAAACGGGCTTCCACTGGCATGGACAGGTGCACCCTCTGCTAGGTAAAAAACTGGCTGGATGACTGGGCCCAGAGTTGTGGTAAATGGAGTTAAATCCAAATGGAGGCCAGTGACAAGGTGTGTTCCTGAGAGCTCAGTGTTGAGTCCAGTTTGGTTCAATATCCTCTCAATGACCTGGACGAAGGGACTGAATGTACCCTTAGTAATTTGCAGATGACACTAAGCTGGGAGGAAGCGTCAATCTCCTGTAGGGTAGGGAAGCTCTGCAAAGGGATCTGAATAGGCTGGACCGCTGGGCTGAGGCTAACAGTATAAGGTTTAACAAGGCCAAGTGCAGAGTCCTACATTTCTGACACAACAACTCCATGCAGCGCTACAGGCTTGGGAAGGAGTGGCTGGAAAGCTGCCTGACAGAGAAGGACCTGGGGGTGTTGGTTGACAGTTGACTGAACATGAGCCAGCAGTGTGACCAGGTGGCCAAAAAGGCCAATAGCACCTTGGCTTGTATCAGGAACAGTGTGGCCAGTAGGACCAGGGAGGTTATTCTGCCCCTGTACTCAGCACTGGTGAGGCCACACCTCGAATACTGTGTTCAGTCTTGAGCCCTTCGCTACAGGAAAGACATTGAGGTCCTGGATCGTGTCCAGAGAAGGGAAACAAAGCTGGTGAAGGGACTGGAGAACAGGTCTTATGAGGAGTGGCTGAGGGAACTGTGGTTGTTTGGCCTGGAGAAGTGGAGGCTGAGGGGAGACCTTATCAGTATCTACAACTATCTGAAAGGAGATTGTAGAGAGGTGGATGTTGGTCTCTTTGCCCAAGCAATAGGTGATAGGATGAGAGGGAATGGCCTCAAGGTGCACCAGGAGAGGTTTAGATTGGACAACAGGAAAAACTTCTTCACATCAAGGGTTATCAAGTCCTGGATGAGCTGCCCAGGGAGGTGGCTGAGTCATCATCCCTGGAGGTATTCTATAGACAGGTAGATGAAGTGCTTAGGTATACGATTTAGTAGTGGAGAGGTACGGTTGGACTTGATGATCTCAAAGGCCTTTTCCAACCTAGGGATTCTATGACTTAAAGAAGTTTAAGTGCTGAGTCCTGCACTAGGTTCCCGACAATCCCATGTAGCACTACAAGCTTGGGGAAAATTGGCTGGGAAGCTGGTGGAAAAGAATCTAGGAGTACTGGTTGATGTCTGGTTGAATATGAGCAAACAGTGTGCCCAGGTGGTCAAGAAGGCCAATAGCACCCTGACTTCTATCAGAGTGGCTAGCAGTAGTAAGGAAGTGATTGTCCCCCTGCACCTCTAAATCTGTGTTTAGCTTTGTTCTCCTCATTACAAGAAAGACATTGAGGTACTGGAACATGTCCAGAGAAGGGCAATGTAGCTAGTGAAGGGTCTAGCGACTAAATCTTACAAGGAGCAGCTGAGGGAACTGAGGCTGTTTAGTCTGGAGAAAAGGAGGTCGAGGGAACTCTCTTCAGCTACTTGAAAGGAGGCTGTAGTGAGGGGAGTGTCAGTCTGTTCTCCCAAGTAACAAGTGACAGGTTGAGAGGAAATTATCTCAAGTTGCACAGAGAAGGTTTAGGTATTTGGAAAAAATGCCTTCACCGAAAGGGATGCCGAGAATTAGAACAGGCTGTCCAATGAAATGGTTGAGTCACCATTCCTAGAGGTATTTAAAAGAGGTGTAGATTTGGTGCTTAGGGACATGGTTTAGTGTGGCCTAGGCAGTGCTAGGTTAAGGGCTGGACTCAATGGTCTTAAAGGTCTTTTTCAACCCAACTTACTTTATGATTCTATGATCCAATGATTCTATATTTTTTATTAAAGGATGTGTAACAGACTTATATCTACCTGGCCTCCCCTGATAATCCTCCAATAAGGAGTTCTCCAAAATCATGCCAGAATGGCATATCTCCCAGGAAGGCACAGCCTCCTGCCTTTCTTTGTCTGTGGACATGTATTTTGTAATTGTTGCACACATACGGTCCTGGCTACAAAACTGGGAAGGTTATCAAATCTGGGCAGAGTTTGGCAGAACTTGACCTGTAGGTAAACTAACATGTTTTAAATTATTTTATTTCAAAAGCAAATTGGCGCAAAGGGTTTTTCTGCCTTTTTTTCCCCCACTGGAGAGCAGGTATCAAGTGTGATATCATTCCTTATAAACATGAAGTCTTCCATAGGTAACATTAATACACAAGAATTTGAAAATCTCACAAAAAGACCCTTTTCAAAGTGTTGTAATGTTCAAAAATTACAAAACCAACAAAAAGATACAACACCCCCAAACCAGCAAATAAATTCACCTCTACTTCTATCTTATCTCCATTATTTTAACTTTATGCAAATATTCCTTCTTACCCATAACCAGCCAAGAATCCAAGGCTTGGTGGACTGACTTTATCACTGAATATGAAGAGTTCAAGACTCTCTTCAGATGTTTTGTATCTTTTTCCAAGCTGATTCAAAACCCACCACTCACGAACTCCCTCTTCGGACACATTTTTGACCAGGGATACCGTAATGTTTTCCCATCTGCAGTCTATTGAAAAATGGAAATGTTAATGTGCATAACAAGAATTGCAAAGGTCAAACTGTTTTGAAGTAGATGATTCAAGCACTTGCATGATAAAATGAGCAATGTTGGAGTCTGGGTTCATTATCATTCTCATAAACCCCATTTCTCATTATTTCTGTACAAAAGTATAATACTTAGGTTGCTATGGTTTCCTTCTGCAAAACTCATCTGAATGGGTTTTAAATAACTAAAATTTTTCATATCACCTAGATATTCTTCTGTATGACTGTAAAATCATTTAAATATTTTCAGGCTGAAGTTATCAATGCCAGTCAGCATGTCTGCATTTACAGGCCTAAAGAAACTCATTTAACCTGGAACAATAGTTGTCGGCTTCTATATGCCAAAGTGAAACTATAATTTGTGTCTTGGTGTAATTTATGTCTTTATGTATTGGTCCTGCTTTCTGAGGAACATACATTAGCAGTGTATACATTAAAGCCCTTTTGAAGAATCTCAAATCAAGAGTTAGTTAGGACAGGACTTGATTAATAACAGTGAAGCACTTCTAAGTTATTGCTATTCATAGAGCTAGGTTCACCCCCAATAATTATTTTTCCTAATTAATCTAATCATGCTCACTGAACCTTGAACATTAATGTACTACATAGTACAACTACTACAACTAAGCACCAAATTTAACCTCTGTTAAGTAAAGTGTTCTTAGATGAAGACTTATTCCTACTCTTACAACCTACAGGCTCCTCACATGAGTGCACGTGCACATGCATGCATGTATTCTATATCTCTGTATATCTGTATGATTTCCAATTGCATTTTAGCACTCTGAAATTCAAACATTTATCTAAACTCAATTCTTTATAGCCATTAAGGAAAGAAGAGGTTAAAAGATCATTCAGTGCCATTATTTAGGCTGAGGGGCTACATTTGCAGACAGTACTATTGACTGTTTGTGGTGAAAGCAGGGAAATGTGGAGAAGTGAAACTTGTCATCAGCTCCTCAAAAAACAAGGCAAAGCATTTCCTGAAAGTAGATCTGAAAGGAAGGAGCTGGACTTCATCCTTAGAGTCCTTACTGTTAAATACAAAGCCAAAGCACATCCAGATGCATTTTATGCCTTATACTGTATTACACTGTGTCTCCCTGAGCTTGCAGGCACCAAGTTGAAACCACAGTAAGAGCATTTCAGCCTGAGATGCCCCATAACTGCTCACTGAATGTGCAAGTCTGAGTGCTGTGTTGCACTTCTTTCAAACATACCCTTTTCTGTGGTCTGGACACATACCTGTCAACAACTGCTTTATGGGTTTTGCCAGAGAATCACTAGGAGCCTTGATGTAGTATGGGTATACTGTCTCTAATGTCCTGGAAAAAAATAAGAAAACAAATATTTCATATTTTTATACCTCTAAAATAATTCAGAAATACCTAACAGGGCTATACATAGCTCTCAGTAATTCTTGGCTTAAGCTATGATTTTATAGTGTTCAGATGTCACATCTGAAAGTTAACTGGATTTATCGACTATGTTCTGTCAGTATTTCAGCAGGGAGCTCCATCCATAATGTCATCATTCACATGCCATGAATACCACACACCTGGGGCATGTGTGTTTGCAAGGAATGTAGACTTTATAGTTTGTTCCTCTCTTTAACAAAGCCTCTTTCATAGTTAGCTATATAAGCAGCACAAAGAAAGGCAACACAGCACCAGTAGTAAACAAGCTAGAAAAATAAGTACACAGAAAAATATGTGGTGAGAACAGCTACTACTTCAGATTCGCAAGATATTTTGATAGTAACACTTGAAAAGAGTGATAATTTTTGCCACAGTCTTTCAATGAGAAACATTGTCACAGTTTGTAGGAGGGATGTTGGTTAAAGCTTTTCCAATGGACTAAAAATTATATCACCTTAAGTGCGAATAAATTACCAGCATCCACAAAAGCCACATTTCATTAAAAGCAGATATAGCGTCCTAACCTTTTCCTCAAATTACTGACAATTTTTAAGAAAGGGGAGCTCTCAGGGAAGCCCTGTGACACTCTGCTACATTGCACATGTCAGGCTGAGGAAGAACAAATGTGTCTAGTTTAAAACCCCTCCTTATCAATTCAGCAGCCCCAAAAGATTGGTACGAGCTCAGCAACCTTCCAGAAGAGGTGGTGGCAGAAAGCTCCCTACTGAAGTAGTAAAATGGTGATTCCACACTGCAATCATTTTTCCTTTATGACAAAGTAGAAAAAGCTTAAATGAACAATATTACTGCAACACAGCCAAATGTAGGTTTATCTTCTACGTTACTGGTTGCCTTCTGCAAGAATTATGAATTAATTACCCCTTTCCACAAAAGAACAAAATTTGCCTTCCCTGTCACTGTATCACCTTAGGAAATATTACCATATACTCAGAATGCAAAAAAAGCAAAAGAGGCATAAAATATTTTTTAAATGCAATGATCAGATGTGCAGTCTGGATGTACAAGTGTGTATAGGAGCAGAAAAATAGTTGTGCACAGACAAGACAAATCTCCTTTCCACCTACTAACAGATATGAACCTCTCAGAGGTTTCTCTGTCCCAGCTGGCCTCCGCTTTAACTTTTCAACTGCTGTGGCCACAAGTCAGATCAGGTGGCCTTCAAGGATGATGTGTTGGCTTAACAGTATTTAGAGATCACTGCTTTAACGCAATCCTCAGTGAAGACGCAGAAGAAGAGCATCCAAACTCCTTTCAAATCTGAAAGGAGGCACCACTTCTGTTAATGCTGTAAGTCTATATCAATAGAATAATGTTTGCTATTCATATGAAAAGCATGCTCTTTTTGCCTGGTGAATCTCCATTTCAGGAGAAGATCTGATGTAAGAAACAACTGCAGATGTTACCCCTTGACTGCAGCGATTTAACACCTTCTTGCCAATCTAATACTACTCAAGAATAACAATGAGAAATACAGTCTGGATGGTTATTTAGAACAAAACCCCATCAATACAATATCCTCAGATTAAACTGAACTGAAGTAAGAAGGAGCATTTAATTGTGAATATGCTATAATGAACTTGTGTTTATCCAACAAATCAAAGTAACTAAGAGCCTCACCACGCTTGTTGGTGGTGTTCCAATCTTCTCCATCTACATCTATCATAGTAAATAAGCTTTTATCTTTAGTGTTACTATTATGTCACTTCAGTGCTGTTGGCCTCTGTGAACAAGGCTCCAAAGATATGAGAGGGGGATAGCTGGACAGACAAATGATACAGTTGCACAAGTCTAGCCTCCTTAGGAAATTATGTTTAAAAAGTGAAGGTTTGTGTATCAATAAGCAAAGAAAATAACTTACACCTTTTTCAGTTGCTGTCCAGACATCATTGAAGCAATTTCTCTTCTGGTGTTCTCTGGCAGGACAAAGGTAAGTTTATCTGATGCTATCTCGGCTTTGGCGCCAAGAGTGAGATTTCTGTTGTAAGTAAAAGGACAGACACATTGTCAACCTACGAGAGCATAAACTAAATACTTGTTCACTGAGCACTAGAAGTAGCTCTTGAGTTAGTACAATGGCACCGACCCTGGCTATCCCAGTTTTCGCTAAAGCAAGCATCATGTTATCTGTACCAGAGATGATGCATTTTCCCATGGAGGATATGTAGCAGCCTTAAAGATATATTTTTCTAACTGACTATGCTGCTGTATGTATTACAGTACAATGATGACAGATTAATATAATTTTGCTCATTATGTCAGTCAAAACAGAATGAGACAGGGCGCAAACCTGCTCTGACTTTAGGCAACAGGACCATCTGTGTTACCACATATTTTATGCTAGACCAGCTAAAAATTCTGCAGTCTGCTACAACTTCCCAAAATGCCATTTCAACTCAGCAGAAATGTGAGGTTAACAGGCTGACAGAACCCCCATGCCTCCCTTAAGTCTTCACAAGGGCTGTAGAACAGAGCTGAGGCAGGATCAGGTTTCACACAATATTTTGTGTCATTTCCTGCTGTCAGGATGCAGCAACTGGGTGAGGCAGATCCTGGGCTGCTTGGGAGCTGCAGAGGAACATCCCTGGTAGATGACACGCAAGGGCAGAAAGCATATATGCTACAAAAGGCTCATCTTATAGATGCCTGTGGTCTTTTGGCCTGGATGGAAGACAGCAATTTCCTTTTATGGAGAGAAAGTGGAGGGTCACTGTGGTAAATCTGCACCACTTCCAGTCACTCACAATCACAATGTAATCCACAGGATATAGTATGAGGCTGAAATAGGTCTCTTTCAAGCAGTTTATGAATGTTTGTAGTTACATAGGCAAACTGAGTAGCAGTATTAAAAATTAATATAAAATTCAGAGATGATGGCATGATGTAATCCACTAGCTAATACTGCATGCTTCCAGGAAAATGAAGAAGGTCAAATAAAGTTGAACTAAGGGTGCAGATTCATTATAAGCCTATTTTTGACTGTGGAAGAACTGACACGGTGTGTTCAGAGCTTCCACAGTGATTCAGCTGACCTGCTTCTTGGGTGCAGTCTTTTGCTGAGGAGTGCTCTAACAATTCGGTGTCTACTTCCAACAAAAAAAAAAAGTACATATTAGGGCTGCAAAGGTACTTAATTTCCATAGAGTGATGACTTAACTAGTATTTAATCCAGCAGTCTACAGGGATCCCAGCTGGCAAACAGTAGTGAACAAACTACCTTTGTGACTGGGTGTGCTCTAGCCTGCATGCAACTACTTTATATTCTAGGTTGTCTCTTGTAAAAACTTCATTGTGAAGTAATAGTTCACTGAGGCCAAAATAACCACAAGTACACAGGCAAAGGTCTCGACAAAATGGATCTGTCTCATTGTTATTCTATTTGCATAAAAATGTCTGAGTATATCTGTATTTAAAGAATAGTTTGTGTCGATTCCACACTCCCTTCATAAGAACAGTTCTGTTTGTAATTCCTTAACCAAGAACTTCTGTTTGTATTTCCTCTTAGTTTTTATTCCTTAACAATTCCCATAAATGCTAACAAGGTTGTTTGGCACAGTTTAGTTGAACATCTCCATGTAAAACTGGCTAAAACATCACTACTGCTCCCTGTTACCCCTCAAATTCCATTGAAAACTCCACCCTGCCTTTTTTTCCTTTTCAAATAATGGACTTGGAAGTGGCTCCACTGCTCTTTTTATTTTTTGAGAAATGCAGGCAACAAATGTTTTCCTGGGTAACAAAGGTCACTGTTCTCTGTCTCTTTCCTTCCCACTTCCAGGGTTTTTTTGCTGTCCAGTACAATAGAATTTTCAGAAAAATTAAACCAAAAGTGTAGTAAGGAACTGTTCTGCTGAGGGAACACTTGTCATATGATCCATCAGCTTCTTAACAGCCTTGTTAATTACCTTTGAATGCTCCATGAAAGAACTACAGTGAACTCAGCTGAAAAATCCAGCAGTCCCTGTATCATTTTCTTTCTACTAGGAGGGCTGATGGTCCATAAAGAATTTGAATTTCCCTCTAGATCTGCTAGAGTTATATCTTCTTTTCCATAGCCCTCTAGAAACTGCAAAGCAGCCTGTAGATGCAGAAGTGAAAAAGAAAATTTCAGTGAATATTCACAAGAGACAGAGCCACGTATCACAGTCAGGCAGAATTGTAAATGTTAATTGTCAGTGCAGTGGTTTGCACTGATGCTCAGGTACCAGCTGGGACTTCAGATGGGAAAGGGAATAAAAAACTATTGCAAATAAGAAAGCAAAACAAAAATGGTAGTGCTGTTTGAAGAATGATGGTTCCGTAGGCCAAAGTGAGTCTGAAAGTTACAGAATCACAGAACCACGGAATAACCAGGTTGGAAGAGACCCACTGGATCATCGAGCCCAACCATTCCTATCAAACACTAAACCATGCCCCTTAGCACCTTGTCTACCCGTGCGTTAAACACCTCCAGGGAAGGTGAATCAACCGCCTCCCTGGGCAGCCTGTTCCAGTTCATCAGGTAAACTCTGTAGAATTTATTTAAACGCAAGTCAAATTTTTATTCTGTCTTTTCTTAAGCACCCTTCTGCATAGAAAGATGTCTGCAAAGAAAGAAGCAACTTGAAGCTAGTAACTTCCAAAATGGATCAAGGTTACAATATTACTACTGTAATACATGGGCTATTTGATAGGATCCAGTATAAAAAAAAATAGTTAATTCTTGAATGGGCTAGAAACAAGCACTTGTTTTAAGGTTATATCTGACCAACCCTCTATTACTTTAATAATGCAACAGCTTCTACTAATTACTAGTCTTTTTCCTGTAGAAATATGTGATAACCTTGTGCATGTTACACCATGAAATATTGCGACTATGTTTAAATGTTTATGTTTAGACATTTTAATGTCAGAACTATTCTAGGCCATACACACATTCCTTTTTTCAGCAGCACATCTCCTCACAGAGAAGTGCAGGCTATGTGAGCTATAGGAAGAAGTGCAAGGCTTAAAAGTGCCAACACTGTTGTGTCCCCCTAGCGCGTTTGTTTTGGCAGTATACCAACAGCATTATGTCTCCTGAAGGTTTGTGTCATTTAGAGGAGATTTTTATTCAGGCAACAGGACAACTAGGGTTTCTGTCTTTCAGGATTCTGTGCAAAGATATCTTGATAAATGGTAAATTGTCTCACCATAACCAACCCTGTCTTGATGAATGATCTGTCTGAACCTTTACTCATGCTAACTCTATAGAAACATCTTCCAAATGATGACCACTTATACATACACAAAACTCGCAAAAGCCCTCCATGGAAACATGCACACATTTTAAAGTAATGAGGTATTCTACATTTCACTTACAGTGTTACCCCTATAGCTTCCCAGAAATGCATTGAAATCAGTCTGATTCAAATCCTTGAGCTGACTCTGTTGAGCACTCATTGTAAAAATAGGCTGGGAAACAAAAGAACACACATGTCACATTTACTCTACATCAGCTGCTACATACACAGTACAGCATCCTGTGCATCACAGTCCAAAACAATTACGGCATTCAGTTCAACAGAAGAAGGTTATGATATTCCACCAAGAAGCAAGCTACGTCCAATGTGGACCTGCAGGCAGGCAGCTATCTGAGTATAACTGATATAGGATAATTTATTCAGATTCCACTGTTAGTGAGTTCTATTTGCAAGTTTTAACTTGCAAATTAAGTCAATATTTTAAATGCCAAAGGAATTTCTTGAGGGAACTTGCCTGATCTCTTGCATAAGACAAGAGAGTTCAACTAAATTAAGGGAATAAGAAATAGAACAGGGAAATAAAGTGCAAAAACTGTGCTTGCTTTTAGTCTTTCTTCTTTTTTACCTGATAACCTCCTAGAGTTATTGTGATTGATACATCTAGAGGTTTGTTGGTGATGCCTGCAACAGATTTGATTAAAGACATGAAGAGTAGTGGGAACCAGACAATACAAATCAGCAAGACGATAATCATGCCACCCATTCCATACTTCACAACTTTCTTTTTCTTCTGGCCTCTTGGCTGGGGATATCTCTGCAAAAGCAAACAAGCAACATGGTAATGTCTCTTCTATTAGAGGTATACTTGGTATGATCTGATGGGTGAATATATAATGATCTTAAGGCTTTTTTCTCTAGTAATTTGATACCCATTGTCAGGCTAGTTATTTTGAGATTTTTAGCCAAGCCTGCACAGACACTGAATTTCTGGTGATGACAGAATCACAGAATCACAGAATCACAGAATCACCGGGTTGGAAGAGACCCACTGGATCATCGAGTCCAACCATTCCTATCAAACACTAAACCATGTCCCTCAGGACCCTGTCCACCCGTAACTTAAACACCTCCAGGGAAGGCGAATCAACCACCTCCCTGGGCAGCATATTCCAGTGCCTAATGACCCTTTCCGTAAAAAACT
>WAAB01009368.1:52346-78481 GCA_013389865.1 Piaya cayana
TGACTGGCCTCCAGCTGGATTTAACTCCATTTACCACCACTCTCTGGGCCCGGTCAGCCAACCAGTTCTCCACCCAGGAGAGTGTGTGTCTGTCCAGGCCGGAGGCTGACAGTTTCTGCAGCAGAATGCTGTGAGAAACTGTGTCAAAGGCTTTTCTGAAGTCCAGGAAGACCACGTCCAGAGAAAAGTGCCAAATGAATCCATGTAAACTGTGTGTCTGGTGTAAAAAATATGGTATGGGTTTGATTCTTCACAACCATAAAGAAGGGGAAAATTGGGTAGGTTAATTTGAATTTTTTGTCTGGATGAGAGCAAGCATGAATTAAAGGAACCAAACATAAAATAATAGCAGCAACAGTGATACAACAATTTGTTCAAATAACTGATACCGGGAGTGACCCATTTTCTTCTATTTGTCCTTCCAAAAAATTTTATCTCAGAGCACCTTAAGGCAGAGTTCCTCTCACAGAGCTTGAAATGCTGCCAACAGTATTTCAGAGGAAGAAAACCCAAATTTGTTTGCAAGCAACTGGAATGAGTAATCAGAAGGATTGTCTGATATTGCAGTACCTCCACATGCATTTCACATCTCACATAGAATATTTCTAAGTGGAGTTCATAGGCTTGATTCAACCTCTTTCCAGTGAATTTCACACCAACAGCATTTGAATAATTTTTAAAGTTTTGTTCCTTCAGTCTTGACACTACTGATGCAACACCCTTCCCTTTCTCAGTTTTTGAGATGACTTTGGTTTCATCCTTCTCTTTTCAAAGCAGACCACATGGCACATCTGTTCTGCCTTGTCCATACTTTCTGACCCCTTATTTGCCTTGTGACTGAATCCTTTAACAGCTTCATTATCCTGTAAAATGCCTTAACATCACTGTCATTTATTTTGGTGCATTCTCTTATAGGATTTAACTCCACATAGTATTTTAGGATCCTGTCTTTCACGCTTTGCATACTGCATGTGCAAAATAAAGATGCATTGTATTGCACTGCACCTCAAACACACACCAGGAATCTGACTTTCAGGAAATCGTTTTTGCTTTACAACATGAATCCATAAAACCCTAGGAGAATATTAAATTTGTAATACAATGCTATATTTAAAACAAATTAGTTACTTTTCAAAAGCAGTGTATCAAGCCATTTGTCTTGCACTACACAAGACTGTTTTCATTAAAATATATCAAGATCACCAGAGGTATATTGTTGGTCTGTATGAAATTAGTACAGGCACCTTTAATGATGTTACAGAAGAGCTTAGAGAGCCTCTAGCAGTCAAAATATTCCATCATAACACTCAATGTGAGAGACAGAGACAGAGAGAATCAAGGTACTTTGAACAGCGCTCATAAAGTCATTTTGCTACATGGCATTGGCACACACATGCTTGCTTAGACATGGAAATCTTCCCACATCACATCCATGCTACATATAACAATCCTATTGTAGTGTAAAAAATGACATGAGCAGTAAAGGTAGAACTTGGTTATTATTGCTGTCACTCTTGAAGCCTCTGATGACACTCTGTTCATGGCAGAAATGGAACTTATGCAGAAAAGACCAATATATCAGATTTGTGTGCACTTCAGCTCTGAGTTAATCTAATTGTCATATTTGGAAAGTAACTGCCATTAAGACACAGGATTATAATAAAAGTAGAAATACATTACTAACGCTTAAAAACACAGCTGTTTCACTGCAGATGTACAATTTCTGACTGATTGGGTCACTCCTGAAAGAATGCTTAACTTCTTTTTCAAATTGGCAAAATAAGAAAGCATATGGTTGCAATCTTTATAGCAGTTATAAGGAATCCAGAATTTGCAAGTTTTATTTGAACTGAAGCTTAAATGATTTAAAGAGACCAAAATTTCAGTCAGACAAATGGTGGGTTTAACTGGCCTGCAGTTCAGCTCTGAATGTGCAAAGACTCTCCCGAGATAAAGGGGCCAGCTGAGTTCCCTCTGCAATTATATGAACCAGGTGAACCCGGGACTTAAGACTGTGCAGGCATGAGCACTTTTCTTCAAATGACCTTTCTATTCAGCTACGGTTTCCCTGCAACTGCAGGTTACTTATTTAGTTGTTACCGACCAAGCGAGCCTGTGTGAATACCAGGACTTTCAACCCTGGCCTTGAAACTCAGGGCAGCAATTAAGCTACAATGCAAATGCTTGTGGGGTTCATGTCAATGGTGGAAAAATTGCTAGGCACAAAAAAAGAAGCCATTTGAAATTTCACTTGCAGTGATTGCCAACTAACACAAAGTACCCAACAGTCTGA
Source organism: Piaya cayana (assembly GCA_013389865.1). Classification (NCBI taxonomy): domain Eukaryota; kingdom Metazoa; phylum Chordata; class Aves; order Cuculiformes; family Coccyzidae; genus Piaya; species Piaya cayana. Next base: position 54,640 of record WAAB01009368.1, read on the forward strand.
ATATTCCTAAACATAAACACCAGGTGTATCTTCTAACAAATTTTCTTTATGGTGGATTTCCCAATTATTTAGGGACTTGTGATTATCTCTCTTCATTTCTGCATAGGGGAGAGGAGGACGGGATCACTAATATACGGCTTCCTTACTTTTTCTGACTCTCGCCAACACTTCAGGATGAATATATGAGCATAGATATCTTCAACACAGATCCAGCTGGAAAGACTGAGTGTGGTATCAGTCCAAACCCAGTCCATTACTGCTCTCAGTTCAGTTAAAAATGGAACCAGGCGGAACCTAAAGGAAGATCACAGCAGATAACTCATCAGAAATGTGAGGATCACATTAAATGAGCACAGTTACGTGTATACATGACAGAAGGGAGAATTAAGTCAATGTTAAAAGACAGTTTAATGGGAGATGTAAACACAAATATAATCATATCCTGAGACTGCACAACTACTACTGGTGTTTTGGGGATAGTTTCTTTCACTATAGCTCATGTTCCTCTAGATTTCCTTGTCAGGCGAAGGATCATTTCATCATTATGCCCAACAACTGAGATTGAACTAGTGATGGAACAGTACAAAAGAGACTTTCTTGTATCCCCATATTTCTCTGCCTTGGGAGTAGAGTTGAGAAACATACTTTCAGTAGGACAGCGGGAATTTGGTTTATACCTCCTTATACCAAGAGGCGTACAGCTGCATCACAGAAGTAGCAGTTCTCAGCTGCATACAGGATTGGGCATTATGACTCAGAATTAAGCAGCAGCAGCAGATGGGCTAGGAGGAAACCAGCATGCTTAAAGCAGTTTTTCAAAGTGCATCATTCCGCTTACTAGTCCCATAATTTTCTGCTTGGCCAGGCCACAAAGAAGAAAGCTTTCTCCTGTAGCTTTTACTATTGGAATGCAATGGTCCCATACATAAAATATGGGAAAAGGCTGAAATTATTCCAGTTTTTCTCTGAAATATGTATAAGCTTTGAATTGACTTAATTGCATCATGGTAACAGCATAAATGGTGGGTGTGGTATGCTTCTGTAACACCACCTTTTACTCTGAGGTAACACCATGCCTGTTACTTGCAATAATACTCCTAACTTCTGAAGTTTCAAATGCACAGCACCTTTCAAAAGATACACAAAGGAAACATTTTTTCGATAGATAGTTCTTATTTCTCGTATCTATTGTCTTTCACTTTATTCTTCTCATCTGCTGAAGACCTGCTCCAATGATCTCTTTGGGATCAAATTGAGCAAATAACATCACTTGTTTTTTAGTGCAATGTGTAGCCCCTATCTCTGTTCACAGAAGTGATCTCTTAGAAGTGTTAAAATGCCTCTTCCATAGAGGTCTGAAAGGCTAACTGGTACACCAGGCATCTGGATTCATAGTGGGAGACAGATTTTTCTGAAACCTGGATTCCTGAAACTGGGGTTTTTTTGTGGACAACAGGGGACATACGGCATATACAGAGTGTGCTATGCAAAATTTACAGTCTCATTTCCAGCAGCCTGTGATGAGAAATCATGATTAAACCCAGCACCTCATGAGAACAGACACTTTTTTTCACAAAAGAAAGGAGGATGGCATTAGGTCTTGACTTACCCTTGAAATAAGAACAGATTGACATAGTTATAACTTTTTGTGAGGAAATTGCCAAGAACCCGAGTTGGATATCCACAGCGTATCTGATATGCTGATAAGCCAAAATAAACACATTTCACAAAATACCAGAGCTGGGCAACTGTGTTCTGGCTAAATTTCCTGTAATGGAAATGAGAGATAAAGAAAATTACTATCTATGTATCTCTGTGTGACCAAATTAGCTTGAAATGTTTTGTGTTCCTGGCAGTTTCCCTTTCCTGAGATCCTTTGAAAAGTCCTTGGTTTCTGACCCCACTGCAGAGTTAAAACAGCATTTGAAAGACACAGGGTGAGAAAGTCTAAAACCAGCATCTATTGTCACCTCAAATTCACAGGGGCAACACTGGGAAGAGGCTTTTCAAAGAATGAGGGCTCTGGGGCAGTGACCTCTCTCTGGATGCTAGAGGTACCTTGCTGCTGAACACAAGTCAGCCTGCCCTCAGCCCTCACAACAGCACATCACTCTGTGAGTCATGGGTAGACACTGCTCCTCTTGGCTTTTCAGAGGGCTGACATCCGGACTGAATGTAGGCAGCTTTAATAGTGTTTTGTGTTCACAGGGTCACCTCCGAGATCATTAATTCATTCAATTATTTAAATTGAAGTGACCTCTGAAGGTCAATTTTTTCACCCTCCCCTGCTTGAATCAGGTCTCACTGCACCAAATTGTTTAGGGACCTGTCAGGTTGAGTTTTGAATATCTCTGAAGGTGAAGATCCCACAATCTGTCTGGACAACCTACTCCAGTGTTTGACTACCATTATAATGAAAAGATTTTTCATTGTATCAGACTGGAATTTCCCTTTTTCCAACTAGCGGATGCTTGTCCTACCTGAAAAGAGCTTATCTTCTTCTCAATGCCCGCTTAATAGGCACCCTGTTCCCTCAACCTCTCCTCACATGTCAAGTGCTTCATCTCCCTGACTTTTTTGGTGAATGTGTGCCACTTCTGACTGCAGTTCAACATCACAGTGAAATTAAAGGAGATGCATCATGATGGACAGGATTTGTAAGCCAGAAATGATCCAGTATTTTTAATTACATCCTGCAAAACTATTTTCATTAAGAAATTTGTAAGGGCTCGAAAGTATCTGCCTGACTTAGAATAGGTTTCTGACAGGAGGTTTCAGATGCATATTTGAAATTAAGAACTTGATACTAATTTCATAAAAGCACAGGAAAAGTCAATTTTTTTAAATTGCCTTTCAAATTACCAAATCAAGACAAAAGTGTCATATCAGTTCTCAATGCGCAGTAGATAGATGACCCACTTGAAAAATTATTTTTTTTCAAGTTAGGGCACAATTGCTACCACACTGAGAAAAGAGGAGAGGAAATTTGAGACTCTTCAGTATTTCTTTACACTATACACCTATTTTGGTTTTTTCCATGTAACATAATTTGACTGTTAATGAAGTGTAATGTGCCCAGGTGACACACTCAAATTCCTTGTATAGTCACTGGAGTGAAGTAAACACCTCAAGGCAATTTAAACTAGGTAAGAGGGGAGTTATCCAAGCACTAAAGAGGCAACCTTAATGCCTCTGCAGTGCAGACTGATGTGATAACTGCTATGAGCCATGAAATGAGAAATGTTAGATTTGGGGGTGAATGTGATAGTCCATGTTATACAAGATTTCACAGAGCAGGTGACCACCTTCACATCACCTCCAGAGTCATTTGGCAGGAGCAGTGCAGGAGAACTTCTTCACTTCAGAAGAGACACAGATTTTAGACATTCCTCAGTCTAAGGGGATTTAAAACCACAGTTCGCACATTCCAGGAAAGTGCTAAATTATAACTTACTCTGAGAGAGACATTTTCTAATCACTCTTCTAAATGAATGTGCAGCAGTCTTGGGAACAGGGAACCAAATCAGAGTCCAACACTTCTCAGCTGAGGGCTCTAATCAGTCAATTATAGACAAGTTCTCTTTTAGTTGCTTGCAATTTGGCCTAAGTTGTGAATGTTTCTGTACATATTCATATAATTAATACTTCTCAAACTTATGTTGGCCACAGTTATAGCTATGGAAAGGCACTCAAATATTCTGCTTAGACCAAGAAGGGACCTGCTCATGATTCCAAAGCTTAGCTACAACCATCACAAATACAAACAACTTGATAGAGCATCAATATTCAATCCATATTGTTGGATTATAAGGATTATACCTTTCTGTCACTCCAGGCAAGATAAAGAACATCCAGAAATGTATCCCAAAAACAAGGATGACCTGGAAGATGACCTTTCCCATGACAGTCTTTTTGAGGTACAGTGCTCGATCTACCACCATGGTACCAAACTGAATAAGCACCATCACCAAAAATGCCTCTGGAACCTGGTCCTCTGATAATGAAGAGGTAATATCTGCTGCCGCAGAGTGTTTCTGAAAAGGAAAATATAACAGAGTGGTCAAGGAAGGATGACATTCACAACATTCAGCATCTACAGCACGTAAATCCTATGACAGTTTACAGATAGATGCCTCTGTGACATACCCCAAAAGCCCAAAATCCAAACACAATGATGATGAAGTCCACTGTATCTGCGAGGAACATCAGAACATACACATCAGTCACCGCACTGTAATCTGGATGAATAAGATTGTAGAAAAACTGTCTGATGGGCACATACACCTGGAGAGTCCTAAAATGAAATAAAGAGCAATGTGAGTTTACAACTCTGTAACTTGCACTGAAGGAAAGAATGGCTGGGTGTGATATGATTAATGTTTCTAAAGTTATCTAAAATCTACTCTGCCAGCCTTCACAGAGCCTCACAGACACCAGTCCCTTGCTCTGATTGCTCCTAAACTATCGTACTGGCATTTGTTCAGTAGAAATAAACACAGCCAACTAAGTTCAAACAGAATATTTAGCTTCTTTATCAGGCATATACTCTTCTAACAACTGCTGATTTGTCTCATGTTCAGCTGTTGTGACTTACAGTGAGAGCTTCCACACACAGTGGATTATAATGTATCCATTCATTCCCTTGAATTAACAGAAGTAGTAACCTGCTCTCTTTAAATGCTGTTTTACTGTCTTATTGTATGGAACCTCCTCCCAAACCCATACAACTTTTCACATTGCTCACTTTTTAATTGTAAAGGCCTTGGCTTTGATCATCTGTTCTCGAATTTTTTCCAAAAGAAGCTCTTTTCTAGATTTTTGCTTGATGCTTAACACACTGCTTCCCTTCTGACTGCTGTTTCGTGTACTGGTACTTCCTGAACAAAAAGGGATAGAAAAAGAAGCTAATTCAAAATCAAAGTTTAATTACACAAACTAGAAATTACTAATCTTGAGACTTCCATCCTGTATACAAGTCCCACATTTGAAAGAACCTTTAAAATTATTCTTGCACTTTTTCCAATATGATAAAATCTTGAGTGCATCCCATAAAGGTTTAATTGCTGGCAGTTCAAAACTTGATTAATAACTGTAAAAAGAGAAAAATGGCAATAAAGGCAAGCATTTGATTGATCTAACTCAATAATTTCAATTGGTAATATATAAACTCAGGCTACAGTAAGCTCACCCTTTTTACAGGATGGGACAGGTAATCTGTTTCAATATACTTAATCAAAACTTTTTGTCACTTCAAGTATCATGAAACTCAGATAGGAAAAATACATATGCTTTGCATTCCCTCTAGCTGGAGATTATGCTGAAACAGAAATCCTGGATCTGGGCCACAATGAGCATTCCTTTCCCAGTTTTTAGATCATGTTATTTTAAAAATATAGTGAATAATAAAGTAGGACTCTCCATTTGAACTTGAGAAGGGTTGGATTTTGTTTGAACATGAAGGTACTTTGGTTCACTTCCTATTTCCTCACTGAGGAGCAACAACATTTAGTAGCCTCTGGAATCTCCACAGCAGGATGATCTTACGGGAAATTAACATTTGCTCTTCAAATCCCAGAAATGCCATGAGATTTACCTCTCTTAGATCTGTGTGAAGAGAAGCTGGACCTGTGTGAAAGCTGTGATTCACTGCTAGAGCTCTTCCGCCTGATGGCAGTCTGCTGCTCAGGGAAGTGGACATGGATGGACTCCACTGATGCTGCAAGATTAACAGATTTCAAAGAGGCAGAAGAGTCTCTCCTGCCTCCTGTCAGAGAGAGCTCATCATCAGTATCCTCTTTATTACTGGAGCTGTCCCCTTTCTCGTCTTCATCCCATAATCCATGGCACTAGTGGAAAAAAGAAGACAGCATTTTAGACCTGTATTTCTGTCACAGTACTTATCACAGGCATTGCTAAGCTCAGTCATGTGTTCACCCAGGCGAAGATAAATTCATTGTGTAGGGGTAACATAGAATCGCTTTAGTTGGAAAAGACCTTTAAGATTATCAAATCCAGCCATAAACCTGACACTGCCAAGTCCACCGCTAAATCATGTCTCCAAATGCTACACATACATGTCTTTTAAATACCTCCAGGAATAGTGACTCAACCACTTTCCTGGGCAGTCTATTCCAGTGCTTGACAATCCTTTCTGTAAATGAAGTTTTCCTAATACCCAAATGAGTGACTTTTTTACATCACTTGAGTGACTAAAAAATTAAAACTAAAAATTAAATATGAAACAAGAAACTACATGAACTCAGATTACCTTTAAAATGGATCTGTGGAAGAACAAAGCAAGGAGCTGAACGAGATCATAGTGCACATAACCCTCTTTCTTCTCAATGCCAATAATATTGGGTGGATGGTAAGGTTTATCTTTTGTGTAATCCACATGTTTATTCCAAGGAAAGAAGCCAAACTGGAAGAAGTACTTGATGACTATGGTCACCTGCTCAGAAACACAACACACTTGATGTGTTTTATTAGCATGGCAGATATAATAGCTTTGTGACATTAAGAGGTGAGAAATTGGTCAGTTTTATGAAAAGATAAACAAAAATGTTCATTGCTACAAAGGAACACATTTCCTCAGTAATAAAGTCAATCAACATTTACTAACAGATGATGCTTGGTGGTACCTGTGGTACTGCGAGCAGTGTATACAGTCTCTTGACTACCAATTATATAGCAGCTGCTTGCAAATAGTCTCTTCTTATAATAACCGTTTTACCTGCCAGGAAAGATATTGCTTATCGCAATGAACAAATTACAAACAAGACCCTTTGATACCATAGAAATTGTTGAGGACGTCAGCAAATATTTATATTAATATGAAGGGTTAAAGCCCCCTGATCCTGGAGATCAAAAGCACCAAAGAGACCACATGAACCTTACAACTTAACTTTTCTGTGTTAGATGTAGGGTTGCAAAAGCAGCAGCATACCTCAGTGTAGACAATGGCTGTCATCCAGAAACGTTTGCTTGGTCGAGGAACAGAGAGCATGGCCCAAAGGAATATAAGAATGGGAAGCACCAGGGTTATCATGGAGGCAGAGACCATGTGGTTAAGGATGATTACAAAATAGCACACCATTTCTGACCGGGCCACCAGTGTATTGTACAGGGCATAGATAAGAAGCAAGATTCGAGGCTGACCAACATAGAACTTCTCTGACTCCTCCAGCTCATCATCATGAAACATCCTGTAATGAGCAGAATACCATGAATGAATTGAAAAACAATTTCATAGGAGCTGCTTTTTAAATTGCTACTATTATTCCTTTTGAAAAAGCATAAAATTCTGCTGATGAGTTCAATGGAAAAAAAACCAAAAAACCCCAAAAAGATGGGCTTTGGTTGTATAATCAAATAGACTGAGTCTATGCTCAGAAAACAAGAATTTCAGGCAAAGTAACTAGAAGCGCTGTCGTCCTGTTTGTTAATTTACCCCGAGAGTCAGCCTGGCCCAAGAACTTCTACAAACACTTCTTTCCTACAGTTGCACAACCAACATATCTCATGTAAATCACACTATGCTGATGTGGCCCTGTCAGGATTCATGTCTGCCTTATCAATGCAGATGGGAATTTGGAGAAACTCCAGAGGTGCATCAGGAGACACATGTTATGAATAGTCCTATGACATAAGATTAGAACATAATAAATGCCCTTGAGCATGTATCCAATCTTCTCCCCTTTACCTAACTCAAATAAATGTAAAAGGCACCAAGAAATCATTATATGACTTTCATAAACATTCACAATTCTCTTTGCTTCTCATAAAGAGTACTCTGGTCTGAGAAGAGACCTCACTGAAAAGCAAGAACGACTATGGAAAACCAGAAGTAAAGACAATCTGTCAATGAAGTCAGATCCACACCGACCCTTTCTCTCCACATGCATTCAGGCTGAAAAGCATTTCTATGGCTTATGCTTTTGACCTTGCACTCAGGGAAACTCTGCCCTAGTTGAATCAGGACACAAAAGAGAGGAAGAAGAGCAGCAGCACCTTTCCAACCTCAATGTTACTAATACCACTAAGTACAGTGTCTGAGGGGAGAAGAGGGGAGTAGCCTATCCCTTATGAAAGTATTAGCGAGGTGGTCTCTCTACAGAGTCCTCAGCTCCTACTGACTTAAACAAAAACTATGCCAAAGGTCAGAGTTTCCCTTAAAGTAATCCAAAATAATTAAAGGAAAACATTTTCCCAGATAGCCCTGGAGGAAACTTATTTGAAATCACAGCTGCCTGGAGAAGAGAGGCCTTCTCCACAAGGAATATTTAGAAAAGCCCTTGACCCCGTGACAATTGCAGCACACAAATTAAATGCTAATTGGAACAATTAGCTGTGGTATCTGGGGAGAAAGCACAGATTCTTTCCACCATGAATTTGAATAACTTTAGAAATCTGTAATTAGAACAACTGCACAGGAAATGAGCTTCTTCCTTTAAATCAAACTTAGCCCAAGGTCTCTATCAGAAACTGTAGGCTAGTTCTGAGGGAGAAAAAAAACAAAGTAATGACAAAAATTCACAGACTGGGACCAAAAAATTTCCCCTGTCAAAGGTCCTTACTTGTTCAGAAGCAGCTCACTAGCTGTTAGCTCGTGCGTCAATGGAGGGAGAATCGTATCATTAAGTTTGTCCGTCCGACTGTTGTCTGGGCTCACCATCATGAGGCTCTTACCAGCTGAGTCATCTGGGGAGCCAAAGGGAAGGTGTTCAAAGCTGACTGCTTTGCTATAGGAAGGTGGAGCTTCTGCATTGCTATCCACAGTGGAGTACAGTGGCACATCAGTATCAGGAGTATATGCAGCTCCGTCTGAACCCAGGCTATAATCTTCCATCTCCTCCTCCTCTGGCCTTGATGAATAATGAGCTCCTTCCTCTTCATGCTCCCCTTCTACTTCCTCAATGGTTTCTGTTGTCCCCTGACGAGAATATAGCATGGTGACCTGTGTAGGTTCACTGTTGGGGATGGACGAAGAGAGAGTTGAGGCTCCCCACCAAGTAAAGTTTGCTAATTGTACCTTTATGTGGACGTCTGGGCAACCACATTCCATTCTTGAGCTTTCAAAGCTCATATAATCTGGTAGAAAATACATCATCATGATCTCTTAAACAGATGGACCATTCAGGTCCATCTGCCCTGTGAATAACGTCCCAGTGAACTCACAGTGATTTACTATGTTTTCACACCAGCAAAGGGAGAATTAATATTAATATCATCATCAAGAGAAACTATAACTTTTTGAAAGTAGTTCAAACACTTTCTGACTGAAATCAAGACTTCTTATTACATCTATTTAAAGCACGCTCCATGGTTCCTTCTAAATATGGTGCTTTTAACAACCATATGGATGCTGTATGCAATTGGAATGTGAGCAGAACACACATCAACTCTGATTCCAAATAAAAGAACAAGTAAATTGCTAACATAGAGAAAAACAATTCAGATTACAAAAGTGTTCCAGTAACAGGGTATCTTGCTTACCTTTAGATTGCCTTATATTCTTCAATGCATTTTTCACTTTTACCTTACCTGCCTGCTTTTCTTCTATATGTACCTATTTTCTTTTTCAACCATTCTTATTCAGTCTATTCAGTTCTAGGTTTGTTCACCTTGTTTATTCCTGGCTTTGTGTGCTCATATTAACTTTCTCTCTTAATGCTCAGTGCTCTGCAATAGTCTCATCTGATGTAAATTCATTCAGCTTGATGACTCCAGATGGGAATCTGTATATCGTAATTTAAAAAATATTTTCTTGGCTTTACTTTCACCCTTTTCATCCCTCATAAGTATTTTTTCACCTCTCCCCTCAACACCACTCTATTTTTTACTCTCCAGTCCTTCTCCATAGGTTAGACAACAGGCATCAACTGAGTGTCTTCTGTTGGCTACATGTTCTTGTATTTTAGAGACAAACCCAGATTTCACATAGCACGTATGAAATGATTGGGGCCATGTTTTTGCCTAAAATACATTTTTTAAAGAAAATTAGCACTGGCAAAGCCAGTTGGCACTACCAGCTCCTGCCAAAACTAAAAATTGCGTGGCATCTCTTTTTCTTTTACAGTGCTTCGAATTGTATTTTGGCTATGTTGGATCACTATTTTGAGAAGACTTTTAATTATGATGTGTAATACTATTATTAGGATGTGTGCTTTAAGGATTCATGGTTGCACTCATCCTGGTTAAAATGAACAAAATCATAAAATCACATAATTTCAAAACTGATTGAGACAAAAAATTTGTAAAACACTTTAAACACTGAAAAAGAATGATCTAATATACAAAAAAAATCATGTTTATAGTATTTATAATACTAGCTGAAACACTGTTTTCCAATGTCATATAAAGACCTGATTTTTATCTGCTAAAAATGAATGAAAGGCTCTGAACATTTTCTCTTGCACTGGATATTAGTATTATTCACTATCTTTTCATAGCTATTTTCCCTTTCTTAATTCAAACACCTCACAGACTGTAAATCAATGGTAAAGTAATCAAAACATATTTATCAATCTTTCCTACGTGGGGAAAACTAAAAACCAAAAGAGCAGGGCTAATGGTTGCCTATCTTAGTTTCCAAAATTAGACAGAATCTAAGTCCACATTTAGGATAATTGATTAGCTAAGAAACTTCACTTCCAGCTTCCAATTTTAGTAAGAACAACCATCAGCTCAGTAACTCTGAAAATCAGACTCTTTTTAGCTGAATAAGCAAAGACTTAAGCCTGGTTTAATACAGCCAGAATAATGTAATGGAGTAGCTTTTAAAAACACATGAATTAAGGATGAAAAACAAAACAAAACAAACCATAATAAGTAAGCAAATGAGCCCTAGATTTTGACCCTGACTTTGAACCTCAGAATTCTGCCACAACACACAGAAGGAAGAAATGCTTCCATTAACCATGCAAACCACTCCATAGACCACATATCTGCAAATGCAAATTTATGTACACTGTGGTAAGTATACTGGTATGGGTAAATGAGTGAACAAAGCATGCATGAGTTAAGCACCTTGACACTATACTGCCACTGTCAGCTGATGAGGAGGACATATCCATGCTCTGCATTTTACGAAGCCTAGGTCGAGCGCGCTCACTTGTTTTAGGAACAGTGTCTGGTCCATCTAAATCATCAAGGGTTGACTGCCTTGAGAACAGCATGGTTGCTTCAGTGTAGCAGCTAGCAGCGCAAACAGTTATAAAGACAGTGTTAAATACAAATGATATTACTATACACATGGTTCAGTAAACAAATAGGCTCGCCATGCAGCAAAACACGGACACAGAGGAAAAAGATTCAGAGCAAAGATAAGGATTTGTTTAGAGTCAAGATGTAAACATATTTCTATGCACAGATTGCTCAGTCATATTCACAGAGGGGCAATAGAAGGCTAATGACCATCTATTCACTATTCTAAGAGATATGAAACCAGCACAATGCTCTACATGCTTTTCAGGGGCACCAACTTACATATGTGAGGAGGTTTTATTTTCTTTGTTTCCCTCTGAAATTTCCAAATTCCACAATTATGTTTTGGAAAGTGATCTCTTCTACAAATTGTATTTTATTAATAATATACTGCACAGAACTTTTTTACACAGGTACAAGCCAATTTCCTGAAAGAGCCCTTGAAACTGAATAAGCTCATATTCCACAAATAGAAAAAATAGCTGTCAGACATTGGCTAATCCTCTTTCCGAACTAAAGAGCCAAATCGGATATGTTACTTTGTCAGTTGACTCATGCCAAATATAACCTGCTCTGCTTGGGATGGCTTTTATTTTGATATTTCGTAGTAAGCCCTGATGATTCTTTCCAGGAGATTTCATTTATTTCAACCACAACTTAAAAACAGTTTCAAAACTGGTAACATGCACATCTTGAAAGGAAGAATAGATATAATAAACCCTTATCTCCTTTCACTTATCAAATACAACAGAACACCAGAGACACACACCACACATTGAGCATTTATGTATTACTATAGAAAAGAAGAACTGGATGAATTATGAGAAAGAAAGCATATAATTAAATACAAGCATATAACATAGCAACAGGAAAGAAGCAAGTACATTAATGACATATGCTAGGTAAAAGAATTTCTCCTGTAAAAATCTTTGAAAAACACAGATGTCTATGAAATAAGTTGAGGGACCTGGTGTTTTAACTCATGCAATGATATGCCTGAGTCTCTCAGACAGAAAGAGAAAAGAAAGGGTACCAAAATGTGGGGTCTACATTCTACTTTTCTTCTTTTGAGTCCATCTATGTTAAACCTGAGCTGTGGCAGCACGGGATTTGCTTCCTTGCCAAGCATTATGTTTGTTCAGAGGCACAGAGAACTGGGAAAGAGATAAGAAGAGAAATGCAATGGCTTTTCCCAGGTCTTGCTAGCTGGAAATGAGTAGAAAAATCTGCTGATGTGAAGTGAAAATTTGCAATTGTTACCTTTAAGAAAACTGAGAGGAAAACAGCAAAAAATGTGGAGTGAAGAAGCAATTATTCTTAGACCTACATTCAGTGCTAGTCTTTTTTGACAGAATTGACAGAGGCTGAAAGAGTACTTTGCTCTCTGAATGGAAGAAAAGTACCACCAAGACATCAAAGGTATTGTGAAACACTTTCCTTAAAAACAGTATTAATGGAAGGGGCACCTCTGTCTTGCTAGTTCATTTGGCCAAGACCCCTTAAAGGCCACTTCATTACTTCTGTATGTGTGCAAAGGCACACGAGCACCCTCCAGACAAATCCTGGAGGTCTGTCTGCACAATGCTGTGTTTTGATGAAGCAGCAAATGCCACTTCCTACCCAAACAGTAGATCCACCCTGGAGGCCTGATTTGGCAGCATGGATATCAGTCAGAACTCCATGTTATATAAACTCCAGGGGATTACAAGGGAGGAGGTTTCCCTTTGCATGTACACCTATGCAGTACAGCCAGATGGTTGTACTACCAATGAGGTTTTGGTGCTAAAAAACAGGAAAACATCAGCAAGCAGACAACCTGTTTTTGCAGATTACCTTTCTATTTCTGTGTTACAACATTATCCACATTATTTTACCTCTCCAGGACTGAGTTTATTCTTTTCAAGAGCAACACCTTTTACTAAGGTGTTGAAGAATTTTAAATGCAGAAATAGTTCAAAGGGAACCTTCCAAGGACCTCAAGCAGCGCAACTGTTGAAATCAAAGTAGCCCTTTCCTGTTCATATATTTTCAGTGGAGGGAACATACGTCATCTGCCCACTGAAACATGTAAGTTCTGACCCGGGTCCCAGAAAAATCAAAGGAAATATATGTATTAATCTCAACAGATAAAAAAATTTGCCCTAATGGAGTGCCCACAATAATTTGGTTTAACACTGTTTTAAATGAAGGATGACTTATCAAAAGAATTATCTGTTGAGCAGCTGCTCTGTATACATGAATGTCAGGAGATGCATATGAGATGACACCTGTAGCACAGTCTGCACATTCTTTATATACTTTTTTAGGAACACATATCTGAACAAGGAGGAAATGAGTATAGCAATAAAGTGGAGAGATTTACACTTGGCAAACTGATGTTGACTCAGTCATTGACTATCACGTAAATTTAATCCAAGCATATTTTCCTGAGTGACTTTTCAGATTTCTGTCCTTGGAGACCTTGAAAAGCATTAGCTTCTTGAAAACATTCAAGGACTAGGTATTTTAAATTGAATGTTCATTAAAAGCCTTGAGTTCAAGCATTTTACATAAAGTTGATCGTGTATCCATTTTAAATGGGAATATATATAGCAGAGATGTTTTTATCCTTTGTGAGCAGAAAATTTCTTACTTTATGACTTCCTTTTTGCTATCCAAACTTACCCTTCCCAGAAAGTTTATTAGTTTATGGGATAACTTACAATTTTTTTCTAGTTTATTCAGTCCATGGGCTAATTACTGATGGGCATTATGCCTATGAACTATTACACTCCCCACATTTGCAAGCAAAGTTCCCAAACATTTCCTATCATTCATGCTTCTAAACCAGACCCAGATACAGCCCCAATACTTGGACTCTCCTTTCATCCTTTCTTCTGCCACTCAATGCAATCTCCACTACTCCCTGTCTCAAGAGCTACTCCCCCATCTGGTGAGGGAAGAACAGATGGAAAGTGGGGTCTGTAATCACCCTGACTTCACTTCTTTGTTCACTCTCACAGGAGGGTCAGGGGCTCCTACCTGCAGCTCCTAGAAAACCATACACATAGGTAGAGTTAAGTACTGAATATATTATTTGTGATGGACAAAACTGAACTGGATACAAAACTTTGGATATCGTGAGATCTGGCTTAGGATCTTCATGTAGCTGCTATGTCATAATTATAGGCAAAGTTCTGTGAAGGCAGATAACTGGTTTTAGTAAGTTCCAAAAGACGTTACTGACATTCACAAGCTGTTTAACCTAAAAAGCAGTTCACTAGTCAAATGGAAACAAATAGTGGTGAATGCTCTACCATGCTAGTTCCTGATCCCTTCTGGTGGTGCTCCTCAAAGAGCTTGTTAAGGATCAATATCAGTCTCTTCTTTGCTAGGCCCACTTGAACTTTGCACTCTACCCTTAGGACACATGAGAATATTTATACATAATGATAAAATAAACAATTGCATTACGAATACCTCTTTACACCTCTAGCTACTATATAGAAAAATGACTGACAGTAGATGATGCCCTACTAAAAAAGAAAAGCCCACAAAGGGATTTTCCAGGCTGGGAGACTCTTCCTGGAGCGTTATCTAGGGTAAGCACAAGATCCCTGATAAGATTTACAAAGGTCAGCCCTGAAATTCACAAGAAATGTCTGGTTCCTACAACTGATCAGGAGAGCTGTTCTCTCTGGAAATCCATTGTCTAGAGCACTGAGCAGATACCTACAGTAATTCCTGCCCTGAGTACTGAGGAACATGTGTAATGGAATATCTTCTGTGTTTCTCCATACCTGTTTTACTTCCACATATGTCCACTTACTCATGAACTACTAAAGGGCAAACAAAGAACAACCAGAAACCTGATTAAGAACACTCTGCCCCTTTCTTAAAAGTTTTCAATTTCAATCCTAGATCTGTGATCACAGGGATGCTTTAGGTTTAATTAGTTGCTTTTATATTTACTGGAAATCATTACTTTGAAATGTAAAATGTCCCCTTCTCTTGTTTGAGCAATTAAAACAAATCTCAATAAACTTACATGATGTTTAAGACATTTCACATTTTTAAAAAATGTGAAAGCACTTCTAGTAAGAGGAAGAGAAATACAAGGGTGTCCCAATAAACAGACGTCATTATCTTTCAATCAACAGACTCAGTTTTGCTTCCTTAAATTACAGGTCATTATTATTATAGCAGATGTGCACTCTTTGTAAATACTCTCAGTGTCAACAATATCTGACTGTTCATTACCAGAAAGATAATTTGAGATTAGAGAAATCAATCCTAATATTGCCTTCTCTACTCCTTTGTTGATAGTTCCTGTGACATCTTCTGAGGAAATGGAAATGACAGTAACATGTGAAAGATTTAACTTTTTCTATTGCAAAGCAGCTCCACAGGATTACTTATTTCTAAGTTTTAAGAGAGATTTGAAATCTGTAAATATGCTCCAAGTAGGGTGACAAATGGATGATTATTCTAAAAAAGGAGACAAAACTAAAGCTCAACACTGCGTAACATCTTAACAAAGAGGCAGAATTTACACATGAAAATTACAAGATTTGTCTTTCTTTTTCATAATAAATTCCGGAATTGGCTTCCCTTTGCAATAAGTTAAAGTTCTTGCTAGCCTGGTTGTATATAACAATAACTTCTTCTGTCTATATTAAACAGTGTGACCAAAAACTATTTAATGAAAGCAGGACCGATATTATTATTCTTTCTTTAGGTGAGACTGAACTTTTTGGAGTTAAAATTCTGGCCTGCAAATATTCAAGTGGCTCCAAGTAAGCTGGTGATAGAATTTGGTTTTACATTTTTTCTCACGCCGTCTGAATCCTGTAAAACTTCGAGACAAAACACAAAGGTGTTGCTTAGTTGGGTAGCTAGCCACGGAGAATGATTTGCTTGGATTTGTTTTTTTTACTGGAGTGAACCTCTCAAAGGCCAGTGCTTACCCTGGGGAGCAATTTGTGAATATTTTGTTGAAGCACAGCACTCACAAGCACTCTTTCACTTGCTTTTCAATAACACCAGAAAGAAAGACAAGCCCTCATTATTTCCCGTCTGCTAACACGTACCCATATGTAATTAGTAAGAACTAAGCATAATTTATTGTACACAGAAGCTACTGAGTCTGCTGGAAGTATCAAAAAAATATGATACAGCCACACTTCAGAGAACAGGCAACAGCAGAATGCAATGGATTATGAAACAGCTGGATTTCCAAAGCCCTCCCTTCTCCCCCTCACGCTGGAGAAATTCTGCAGTCTCTTAAAAGGCAAGAACACCGGGGACACAGTCTGCGTCTGTAAAAGAAGGAAGTGGATGTGTGTGCCTCAGTGTGCATGGAGCAGCAGGAGCATGCAGTAGTTTTGGCAAGGGGCTTGTCATCATCTGTCTTCAGAAAAGAATGAGAAAAGTGGTTTTCCTGAACTAAGATGGGTATTTGCTCCATCAACTGCATAGCTCTGCTGGACTGTAACCATAGCAGTTAGGAAATGAGGCTCTCCAGATTATCTCTTCCCCATATGCAGGAGAAAGGGATTTTGTTCTCTCAAATCCAGAATCTCTCTCAATGCAAAGTCTTTTTTTGATTTGTGGGCTATAGACAATGATTTATTTTAGAAACACAAAATATTCATAATAAATGATTGTGCCCTTAACTCCACACCTGAATTCCTAACACAGTATCCCATAATCATCCTCAGCACTGTCTTATTTTCCATCACTTTTTACAAGATCAGAACCCCTGTCAATGACTCCTAATTCTAAGGGAACAGGCAACAGTGGGGTAGACATACAGCAGTAAAGGAGTTGGGCCAACAACTGAGTGCACCATTATAAAGGAATAGTAATATCTAGCAGAGTTTTCACTATTAAAATAACATGGATAATTCAAAAAGAGGATTCAACATTGATTAGAAAGTTCATCGGTACTTAGACATCTAAAATTATACCTGCTGCCTCTATATTTCACAAAATAATATTAGATCAATACCTGGAAATACTGTCACGAGAAGCTGCTGAATCTAAACTATCCATTCTTTCAGATGCTTGCAAAACAGAAGCTTGACCAGGATTTTTATCAATTGAGTCCAAACCTGACTCCTTAGAAAGCTTCATCATGTGGTTCTGGTAATACATATGGATGCTCTCTCGTGTTGGAACGTTTCCCTGTGGAAGAGAGCAGAGGTAGAGGTAGAGGTACATGGCAGGAGAGAGGCCTATTCTTATAGGAACTTGTTTCTTTTGCCATTTGGCAGTTAACAGATTAAGGACTGTGCAAATGGCTTCCTAATAAATAATAACCTCCCACTGGTAGTGCCTGTTCAGAATGCAATTTAGCTTCTGACTTAAATTACCATTGCACCAAATGTTGTTTTCAAGCAAAATTGGAGCAATGCAAGCAGTTTCAGGCTGTATATAACCAACAAGACCCTGTTGAGTGGATTGCTGATCATTCAGGTGTGGACTGCAACCATGACTCAACCTGCATCCCTGCAGCTACTGAGATATCTCTTTTAGATAGTTTCACTGACTCTAAGAAAAATCATACATCTTATTAGTGGTCAGTAGCAGGTATTTTGTAAACAAAACTAATGAAACAGGTCATGTACAAACCGATTTTCATTAGTGTCTCAAAATACGAATATATTACTGAAATATGGATACAGTTGGAATAACATGAAAAATACACTGAAGATCTTTACCCTTTCTTTGTGACTTAAAAATCAAGCAGTTTCATGATGGGATAGTTTTATTGACTGTCAGAGCAGATCTGGGCACAGAATCAAAATTTTCTGGCTACGATATTGCAATTAAAATTCTAAAGGCTTGTAATAAGACTAAAACTAGGAATTTTACAGCCTATTCTTAGACAGAAACATATCCAATTTGTTTCACTAGCACTTGCATTGACTTCAGAAGATATGCTGAGAGAATATTGCTATTCTTGAACAGTTATTTTTATGATTTATAATGAAGCCTTATGCAAGGACTTTTTCCAGATAAAATAATAAAAGTACTCTACTATAGTGCCCATATGTCCTTTACTAATATTATTAGTCACCAATATTTCAGATATGGTCCTCTACACTTGTTCCAAATCTCAAATTTTCAAAATCTTAAGAACAAAATCTGAAACTCAGGTCATTAATTAGGCTGGTTTGTATACAAGCTGTGTTGCTTCTGCAGTAATAAATGTTTGTTCCATTATGACGTCCAGCCTCTGAAATTATAGCACATGCTATATTCTAGCTCAACTGCAGGCCTGGGATAAAGAACAAGGGCTGTGACTGCAAAAGTGCTCTGTAACTGGTGGAGGACTCAATTCCAAGTTCTTCTGTAGCTGGCAGAGAGACCAAGGGGACTTTATATATCAGGTCTAGTGTTCCCAACCCCACATCACATTAAAAAACAGGTCAACACAATAGTTGCAGCAAGACCCTCCTTTCTTGGACAGCAATAGCAAGTATAGGGTTGCTACAGAGATTTGGGAATGCTAAGGAGGAACTGATGATGTTCATGCGTACCAATATTTCACAGAAAAAAATAAAGATCCTAGAAAAAAGCTATTGACCAGGGGGACATTCTTTGAAAGGCCTCTAGTACCAGAAAATTTGGGATTGAAGCAGGATGTACCAGCCTGTATAAGGACATACAGGCTCTGTTGTAATCAAAAGATCATCAGGCTGCTGGTAACAGGAAATTCAAGTGAATAAATTCATAAACAGATCTATTGGGCACAAAGGATAGGAAAAGTTCAGTAAAGTTAAGGTGAGAATTAGTGAAGAATGTTCAAAATAAGGTCCGAGATAAAGAGGCTGCTAGTCTGGCTTCAGCATAAACGTTAAAACTTTAAAAACTCGGGGGCAGTGAAAAAGAATCATATAATTCTCAATAAGATGCTGAAATAGCAGGGACTTCTGAGAGTTGGGGCAAAAAGGAGTATCACTAAAATGCTGTACTACTACAGTACATATTACAGGAAGGATAGCATGGAAGATGCCCAATGGATCAAAAAGCATTAAGTCTAACAATTTAAGTAAATTCACTGTGCCAGGATTACCACAGACACTCTATGGGTGGACTTGAACAAATTAATATTGAAAAAGTATAGTATGAAGGTTCAATTTTTGACCATCAAACCACGAGTGCACTAGTGCCCACTAAATATTAAGGAAGATTACAGGAGGTGCCATCAGAATAAGAATGTACAATAACTTTCAAATGCAAACACGTAAAATAGGTAAATGTCATGAAAGAACATGCATGAATGCACACCCCTCCAAGACACCAGAATGGAAAATACCAGGAAGAAGAAACAAGAAGACACCCTTCAAGAAGCGAACATCACAAGCAAAACCAAACTAAAATGAACCTTCTAGAGTAGAATGTAAAACTTCAGCTAATTGGATCAGAACAGATGCTGAAGAATAACTTGCTAAAAAAGAAAATAATCTGATAGCAATTACATTTTCAATAATATAAGAATCAGCTGCCAGAAAGCCAGGGTATCAAGAGGTGCTCAAGGCATAAAGAGGTATAACAGAGTTATGGCAACAGGAAAAGAAAAAGATGGAACTGTGTGCATCCCTTTTTGATGCAGAAAAAGTCACTGATAGTCCCCATGTAATAGCTTAAATCCCATAGAATGACTGGAATGATTATTTTATAAAAGACAACATAACAATAAGTTGAGTGCTGAGTAGAAGGTGCTCACCCAAGAGCGCCACAGGAAGCAACAGATGAAACAGTGCCAAGGGGAAGAAAAGGTCACACCAGTCCTTAAAAATGGTTTCAGAAATGATCTTCATAAGAAATGAAGTGGTCATGAAATAAAGCGAACTCTATCTATCTCTTGAACTTATCCTCCAAGAGACAAAGGGCATAAATGAATGTTTTTTTCTTTAGAAAGGAAGAAGGTCATTGACTGGTTCCCCCAAGGAGTATCACTATTCAGCATATTCAGAAATAAACTGTGCAAGCAGGAAAACAGTGATGTGATAAAGCTTGCAGATAAAAGAAATTACATATCTGGGCTATTCAAGTGTAAAGCTGACTGGCTTGCTACTGAAGAACTTGATTAAACTGAGTGACTTGGTAAAAAATGGCAAGAAATGCAATGGAGAGATTAATCTAAACTGTATATAGATAAAGATAGGCTTTATGTTGGCTTTTATTAGCCTTATAGGTGTCGGATTCATAGTGTGTAGCCCCCTGGAAACAGGCAGCATACACTGAAATTCAAAGGAGCTTTACTGTTACGTTTCACTAGGAAAGCAAAAGAAGACACATCATATTCCAGTATACATCTGTCATTCATCCACACCTTGAAAACAGTGTTTAGTTCCAGTCATCAGGTCTTAATAAGGCCATATTAAAACTGGAAATGGTATGAAGAAGGACAATAAAGACCATTAGAAGTACTGGACGGATTCCACGTGAAAAGAGGCTAAAAAGGAAGGGACTTTTTATCTTGAAGAGAATAACTGAGGAGAAGACATGATGAAAATGTATACAATCAGGAATAGTAGAGGAAAATGCAATACATCTCTGATCTACAGGAGACCCCAAACAATCAGGAAGAAGGTTTAAAATGAGCAAGAGAAAGTACACTTAAACACTTCATATGAAATGACATAACTCCATATTTTAGGATCTGCTGGAAGACAACATTTAAGAATGGATTAAAAATTCACTAGGTAAACTCCAAGAATACTGGTTTGTACTATTAAACATAATGGGCCAGATGCAAATTTCTGGTTTGGGGTGCCCTAAACCAATCATTGCCACAAGCTGGGATGTATTCCAAAGAAAGACTTACTCTGAATATGCAAGATTTCTTCTAGTCTGTTTTGGGGATTTATCTATTATTATTAGTACTACTACTACTACTACTACTACTACTATTATCATCTTACTATTGGACACATTTGTGAAAATAACAGTAACTAAATGCTAACACTGAAGCGACACTCTCTCTGTGCTCAGGGCCTCCCAGTCAGACAGGGTAGAGCTTCCCTCTGACCAGGAAAATCTGCCTCTTTGAACTTCTGGGGTCGTAGGCAGCCTGCTTATTATGCCAACAGTTCTAACAGATGTCAACAGTGACTGAGCAGTTCAGGCACTTATGAAAGTCAATAATAATAATGTATTGTTGACCCTTTAAATCTTAATTTCTGAGTCAGTCTGCAGCTTTAAAAAAAAAATAGAAAGAACTAAAATGAGGCTTCTATGCCAGGTTTCCAGAAATAGCTGGAGAGCTAGTGACATATGCAAAACTACCTGTGTTTAAAATGAGAACTCTATCCAACTTCAAGCTGTCATCTATTTGCATTTTGAAGATCCAAATACACTTCTAGTTACACTACCAGCATTATTATTTGGTAACAATGGATTTTGCTAATATATAATCAGTTTGTGGAGGACCATATAGCTTCTTTGGGAGTGAAGAAAATTATGCCTGTATATTGCTGGCCATTTCTAAGGCAAGTTGGTCAACAAAAAGACTGAAATGTGCACATAAAGGCTGTTTAAATTCCTACGCCTTCTCCTCTCTACATGAATTGACTCTGTCCCCTCAAACTAGACCTTATCACAGGAGTGTTTCAGCCACATCCTTATTATCAACCTCTCAAAGAATTACTTTTCCAATAATACGTTTTGTGTCCAAGTAATTTATCATGTATATATTTATAAACCAGCAAGCAGCAAAGGAATCCAGATCTACTTTTAAAATGCAGCTATAAGTGAGATTTGTGTAATTTTTCTCCTTAATACAGTGATCTGAAAAGATAACCTTTCATTTTTCACTGAGCAGGAAATGGCATTAGCAGACAAAAAAACCAAACCAAAGACATTACCTTCTTAATCTCCCTGGTCAGCATACAGCGCTCGATTCTTAGCACAGTGGAGATATCGATGTGTTCTCTTGAAATGGAATTAAGCCACGCTGTAAAACTGTCAAGTGTTGCCAGGAAAAGGACCCAAGTGAACTTCAAAATATTAAATATCCTCTTGATGATGTTATCTAAAGGAAAGGAAAAGCAATAGAAAGTTAATGAATGCAAATATCTTCCATTGTATTTCTGCTTGGAGTTAGATTAATTTTTCCTTTATTGTCTAATAATGATAATCCAGGCTGCAAGACCCTGTCATAGAAAGGAATCTCTGAAGATGGCTGGAGGCCTTTTGGCTGTCTGGACCATTTTCATGCCTGTATGTCTAGGCTTATCACCAGGAGTCCCTTTTCCACCCTTTAACCCCCTGGTCCTGTAATTGCAAGTCATAAAAACAATCCTTGATTTTAGAAAGATGCTGTATGCACAGGTTTGCAAAATGAATTCAAAAAATCTGGATATCTTAAGAGCTATTGAACTTTCGCTGTTCCCTTGATCTCAGCGGCTGCTCAGCCAGCATGTTAAGCTAAATCCCTTACCTGCCTAGTTACTTGTGCCCATTTCTCTCTGTAGAGTTTGCCTTGTGTGCTTCAATCTTGCTTAGCTGAATTTTAAAGTCTAAAGTCTAATCTTCCTAAACGGTCTTTGAATCTCTCACAGTTTTCCAACCACCTAAACATACCTCTCCATATTTACTGTTTCCAAAGTCTCTCTTTTTTAAAAAAAATAATAAGCTGTACTGTTTCATCAACAATCTCAGACCAACTAGATCAACTAGCTCAAATCACATAAATAACTTATATTATTTACATGCACCATTTTTCTCAAACAGTACACTTTCCCATGAGCGGGGCTTATGGATTTATACCCACAATAGCAGCTTTATCTTGCTTAAAACAGCTGTTTGAAGGTAATTTCTTATTTCAGTAGTTCCTTTAGCATTAGCAACTCAAAAACTCTCATCCAAAATGCAGTAATTTCCATTTATTTTTCTTCCACTCACAAATACACACATGCCACATTTTTATATACTCTTATACAAATACTAAACATTTTCTTTCCAAATAGACAGTTCCAGAGTTGGTTGTCCCTGACAGGTTGCAAATCCCAGAACACCAAAAAGACTGATTTTAGAGTAACCACTATAAGAAATAACAGAAAACCATCAATAATCTGCCATGCATGGACGAAGTGTTTGAACTAGCTGCTAAGGAGCCAACCCAGGCTCTACAGCATACTTTCAACAACCTCTCTTCTTAGCTGTACCACAAGATGGCATGCAAAACTTTGTGGAGTGTATATTCACTCCTTCAAAGAATGCAAAGGTGAAGCTATAGTGAATCAAAAGATTTCTTATGCATGTATTTCTGAGCGTGCAGGCAGCGTTATGTGCATATATGTGTGGAGAGGATTTAAGAAAAAGTCCCATTAGTGGTACATTAATGTAATATGGATGCTGAAATGGCATTATGTACCATTTCCCTGAGCAATGCCATGGAACTAGCCTGATACCTCTGAATCACAGAATCACAGAATCACCGGGTTGGAAGAGACCCATCGGATCATCGAGTCCAACCACTCCCACAAAACACTAAACCATGTCCCTCAGGACCTCGTCTACTCGTAACTTAAACACCTCCAGGGAAGGCGAATCAACCACCTCCCTGGGCAGCATATTCCAGTGCCTAATGACCCTTTCCGTAAAAAACTTCCTCCTAATCTCTAGCCTAAATCTCCCCTGGCAG
>WAAB01009368.1:78732-89734 GCA_013389865.1 Piaya cayana
GACTCTGCCCAGCGGTCCAGTCTGTTCAGATCCCTTTGCAGAGCCTCCCTACCCTCCAGCAGATCGACACTTCCACCCAGCTTAGTGTCATCTGCAAACTTACTAAGGGTGCACTCAATGCCTTCATCCAGGTCATTGATGAACACATTGAACAGGGCTAGACCTAGCACTGAGCCCTGAATGTAAGAGCATTTAGCCCCCTTCACTTGCTCATATAATAATTTCAATAATATTTTGCCCCTTTTAAAGGTTTTTTCTATGTCTTTTAGAATTGGAGATATTTCATGATCTACCTGCTTAAATTTTATTCACTGATATTTAGAAGTGCAGGTCTTGAAGTTAAGGTAATCTTGCCATCGGAAATGAAATGTAAGGGTTTATTAATATAAACCTTATAAGGTTAAGCCTTAAAAGAAATACAGGGTTTCTACTTTAAGGAACATTAATTTCCTTGAATTCCAGACTTAACATTATGAACAGGCTAAAAGAAAACTTAGGACTCATACACAAAAAATATACAACATATAAATGTTCTTTTTTAACTCACACTCTTCCTCTTCAATACAGAATTCCTGTTACTGACTTCAGGAGAATCCTAGTCTTGAGGTTAAAATTATCCTTATTATTGACCACCACTGGTATGCAATAGTCTCATCACTGTTTTGCCAAGCATTTCTTTTCTAACCTGAAAGATCATTTTTCTCTCTGGAATGGAGTTGATTGAGTATATATTTTTAATGATTCTGTAGCTCTTCTCGCAGCTTTAGTGTTCTCCTAAACTTTTTAAAGATAGTCTTTAGGTGATCAATTGCATATAAACATCTTCAAAAAGAGAAAGATTTATTCTCTGCAGAAAACTGTTATTCTAACTAAAAGGGAAGGCTTCTGTCTGCCTGAGAGTGCTAGATAGGATTTGATCTAAGGCTAATAATGATACTAATGCTTCATTAACATTTACCACCTAATTTTGCCAATTGTCCTCTTTAAAAAAAATTATATAGGAATGGTAAATCTCAACTGAAATAGTAAGCGACTTAAATTGATTCTGTCCAATATAAATTAATGGTAAGTCTCTCTCTCTTTCCCTAACTCCTTTGTAGCACCAACCACATTTCCCTGGAGATTCAGAGCTTTGACACAGGTAACAGCATCAGCAGATATTAATAAATACAGAAGCCTGCAGATAGTAACAAATAAAAAAGCCCACAGATAGTAGCAAATAAAAAAGACCACCAAAAAACCCCCTATAGCAATGCAACTCACTTATTTGATGCCACTGCTCTTGTGAGAAAGAAAAGACAACTCCCACATCCTTGTAACATCTACCCTGTGTCTCTCTGAATGATACGATTCTAACTGTAACTGTGGGAACCAATTTTAAACAGAGAAGGAAAATAGATTTTGAACACAAAGTCTCACTCACAGTAAGTCACAATGAAAACTTACTCAAGAGGAGTAAGTTTTCCATTTTCTTCTTTTACTTCAGTTAAAAACAAAGACCCAAGCTTAGATTTATGATCTATTACACTTGTTTGTAGGACAACTTTCCTGCAGTTTGCAAGATCTTGCATCCTTAAATCTGATTACAAATGAGAAGGGGTAATACTGGGGAAATCCTATTGTTTTAGAGATTATTGCACCTTGCTGAATGGTTGAGTGCCAGAGAAGAGCAATATTTTAACCTTGCTAAAACACACTGAAAAAACACAAGGCTTTTATGCCAATAATAAAATTTCAAACACTCAGAATCCATGGAGAATTTAACACAGGGCTGTATGCAATCAGGACTGGAAGCTAAGTTTAGGTGTAAGTAGTTCTATAAGTAAAATATAGAGAAAGTCATAAAGTCTGAGCCTGCAGATGTATTTATTGAAGTGTGTAGAGAATGAGTGTGGTAGCTAATGGTCCAGCAGTGGAAGTTCCTATGTTCAGGACTTGTAAATCTGACAACTGAAAACCTGAAAGAAGCTAGTAAGTTTGCGCTGCTTGGGTCAAAGTGGATTTTGCAGCTTTTACACAAGCCTGGAATCCCTGCAACACTGCTTCTGTGATATGCTGCTTAAGTCACTGGTCACAGTTGCATTTTAAGAGAAGAGAAACTCTTTCTGCCTTCACACCTGGTCCATCAGATTTCTTCTTGACAGGCTCCTCTTCACTGTCTTCACAGTCTGCATCAGTACCGCCTATTGAAAACAATGAGCAAAATGTTGAGTTACACTTATAGAAGTGCAGGTGTAAATGCCATTCAAGCTAGAAAGTGCTACAGTTACCAAGAACTACTGACCAGTTCCTCACCTATCACTATAACACAAAGCAAACTTCTATTTCTAAAGGACTCAACTGAGGGTCCAGCGGCAGTGCTCATGCATGAGCACCCCTCTCTTGTAATTTGCAGTGGCATTTTCTTACTAGATTGGCTGTGAAGCAAGATAATCTATTTACTGGTATAAATCCAGGCAATTTCTCAGTCATATCATTTCCATCCTCAGCAGCCTCACCTTCCACTGATTCACACTCAAGCACATTTCTTCTGTTTCTGTGAAGGGCAACTTGATCAGTGCTCTGATCTTCTCCTGCCTCTGATCCAGCAAACCCAAACAAATTGAGTGAGACTTTCAAGTTGGAATGAAGTAGCAGAGACAGTTTGAAACAACCATGTACATGTACTTAGGTCTGCGGCAGCAGAGTGACTTAGAGTCACAGGCAGAACTGAAGGAGAGACAAATGGTTCTCCTCTTATGTAATATCTAATAACTGCAGTTTCAGTATCAGCAGTCAAATTACAAGGCTCCCTCTTTTCAACAGGTGAAGATGCCAAATGAAAGAAAAGGCCCAATGATTCAGCCTGAACGCATCTCCCTCTTCCCCAGCTATACTGACTAAGCTTCTCAAATTCTATTTCCTTGTCTTCTTTAAAAAAGGAGCAAAATATGAAGAGATATGACACACTTAGAAGCTGATTATTTTTCAGATACAAGAATGATTTGTTCAGTGCCAGTAAAACCCTATTAACATTTGTATGTTTCCCTTTTGTTAACTGCTGAATTCACTGTGAATTTAGCAGTTCATGGATATTTTGGTTCCTCAATGAGTACAGCTCAGAAAGCAAATACATCTCTTAATAATCTTCCCTAACTCAAGCTTCTTTAGGGAACAACATAGGAAATGTGGCAAAAAGAAATAACATGTGGCTATTTAATTGAATTTTTCTTACACCACTTGAACTACAGGTCTTGGAACTTCATCAGAAAACAGTTCTTCAACACAAAATGTAAGTCTGTCACATGCAAAGCTTACCCTGGGAATATACATGAATTTATTATCTAAATGAGAGACTTTGAACAATCCTAGAAAAATCTAGAGAGTAAGAGAAAGTAAGAGAAACCTTTCTATGAGGTGACAGTGAAAAGCTGATGTCCTTGTTCTGCCCAATTCTGGCTAAACACCTGGTATTTACATTTCCATATTCTGGGGAAATGCTGTTAACTACCAGATTATTTGTTTTACAGGATATGGCTTTCTCTTGCAAGGACTTAACTTCCAGAAATGTTTTCATATAGCTGACATTTGCTGCGATGCATTGTCTCTTCCTATTTAGTAAAGTTTTTGGCTATGTGTCTTGCAACTCCATGGAAAACCTATATATACCTTCTCCTTTATCACCTTTATGTGCTTTGTGTAGAATGAAAGAATATAGCTATTCTATAGGCTGGTCCTGTCATGGGCTGGGGCAGGAGAGACAGTCGGCTGCTGACAAACTACTTTTTCCAGCCAGAACTGAGAACATTTGCCCTCTAAAACTCAGCTGCTTTTCACTACTAGGAACAACCAGTTAACGCTATATGTTCTTAAACATAGAAGTCTACCTACCATCCCCAGATCCTTTTCGCTTTCGTTTCTCCTCTTTCCCAAAACCTTTCTTCTCTTTGCGCCTCTGTCGTAAAGCTGTTTTAGGGTCAGTAATCCATGCCTGATAAACAAACTGGAAGGAAGAAACTCATTTATTTCAAGGATCTTCATGTTTTGAGAATAAGTCTTAGAATAAGCCACAAGCAGGACTATATAGTTTGAGCAAATGCATTCAGAACTACAGGGGTAAGGAAATATTTTGAATCCCAAATCAAACATCTCCCCTGCAGATCTGCTGAGTTTTCAAGTGCTATTTTTATGAGCATAAAACCAAATGTGAAAACACTCATGGGTGAGCCTAGTTTCATCAGAGCCCACAAAACCACATGCTCTGAACTCTGGGAATTAATATCCTGTTGTGCATATGGTCTAATTCACCTGAATCTCTCTATTTAATTCTTTATTTCTACTTTATCATTTTCTAGGTAAGATATAGAGTAATGGAAACTTTAAGAGAAAGTCTTGCAAAGAATTAACTAAAGCATTGAAAGATGTAGTAAAAAATCGTTACAGGTATTTGTGCCTGCACATTTTTCAAACTTCAGATTTTTTTTCCCCTCTGCATATCTCAGTGGAACATTTACAGATTTGTTGTCTATGCACAGTCCCAAACCTGGCAGTCAAGAATTCCTCAAATTTCACCCTGATTTTGACAATGGCTCCCTTTGATGTGACTTATGAATCCTTCTGCTATTGTTTTTTCCATTTGTAAAATGAAGATAGTAATACTAAGGGGATTTTATGGGGTTAAATCCTGCTCACAGCACTCACTCATGTCTGTTGACCTGTACGACTATGAGAAGCATGGAATTGGCCCAAAACATTTATAAATGCTATAGCAGTGGGGAAAAAAAGGTGAAAAAAAGTTTACTCCAAAGTAACTTTCTGAATAGCTCTGCTCAAGCTGTGAAGAAAGATCACAGTAAAAAAAAAAGCAGTAACACTCATATCTTTTCCCCCTACATGACATAAAATGTGAATAGCAGAAACTAAAGTAATTGTATCTTCTCCACAACTCTTTAGGGCAAAAGATACTCTTTTATTCCTTTTATGGTTTTCATTGAAGAAACAGTAATTTTCAATTGGCATTGCATTGTCTTCTATTCCTAAGCGAGACAGCTGGTAACAGACAGGGCAGGGAAGCACACAGATGCAGCCATGAGGGTGAAAACGAAGCACAGTAACAAATCAGCTCTATTAATTCACATTACAGACATGCAGACAATGACGACAACACACATGTATCTCAGTGAAGCTGGAACTGTCCGTTGTAGGACTAAATGGTAAAATTTCTATTTGGTTAATTCATACTTTTTAAATTTACATATAGAAATTGCTTTGGAATGCTAAAAACCTTTTTTTTAAACTGTCAAACTGACTTTAATTTAAGAGGGAAAAATACTTTGTTCTGTTTTGTGAATGCATACAAAAATGGAGAGGAAATTATTTTGGTACTGTTGATGAAAAAAAATCCTCTTCCAAATCTCTCAAGGTCTGTACATTTGTTTTTATATGTCTGACTTGTTTAGAACAGGCACCACATAAGAAATTGTGTGGGATCTGAAGCACTGGTTTCTCTTTGCTTTATAACAGGTGTTTCCCTGATGAAAGCAACCTGAGGGAATGGTGATATGTAAGTGAATTAATGCTGTCAGAAACTGTCAACATCTGCTATTGAGCAGTTAGCTGAGAAACTGTTTGCTAGCCTCAGTCACAATATAAATAATGAAAAGAGATATAAAAATCAGACTTGGAAGAGAGTAGAAGATTAGAATCAATAAAGGGCATTTGATTAATAAATTGTACATAACTACTTATGCTAAGCAGTGGATATTTTAAGAGCTGGCTGGGTTCATACATATGTATTACTTTAGATTTCTACCACTGGAGAAACTTTAAATGTAGTATCTTTTAGGCTTTGGAGCTGGTACATTCAATTTGTAACACGCGCTCCTTACAAATATCGTGTTACATTGATAGTGTGTAAAAGGAGTGCTCAAAGATAGGGAATGCTAAATATATTAGGGAGGTCAAGAAAGAACACATGTAAATCTTTTTTGTGATAATGAAGACCAGAAAAGTAGAGACCTAAAAAGGGATTTGGAGTAGAATGTTTGTTTTACAGACCTTTTACCAGCTTTCTGAGATCAACTACCATGGCGTCTCTAAGATACATACAACTTGATGTGACCATTCTGCATAGCAGTATTAAAAGAAAAAGATAATTTGGGTCAGCATTTTTTCTCCAGAGTTGCAGTTAAAAAAAGATAGACCACTTTTCTTGTGGCTTGACAACTCCAAAAGTATAAAACGTACTCCATTTACGAGGAATGAAACTGACTGTC
Source organism: Piaya cayana (assembly GCA_013389865.1). NCBI lineage: Eukaryota > Metazoa > Chordata > Aves > Cuculiformes > Coccyzidae > Piaya > Piaya cayana. The sequence goes on from WAAB01009368.1 coordinate 84,987, forward strand.
ATTTGGTTTTTTTTTAATCATTTATACAAAAGGAACAATGCAGACAAGGACAGAGTTGTATGTTACATCAAGAACTATGGGATGAGTCACATACTGAGCACTCACAAAATGTCAAGTACCTTTGCTGCTTTGATTAAATACTGAAGAATAGTTTTGGGTAGTTTAATGACAGACTTTGGCAAGGCTAAAATGGCTGAAGCAAATTTCCCAATAGCTCTCTATAAAGAAGGATAAAGCAAGAGCAATTAGTAGCAAACAGGAAAATATTAATAAAAAGCAACTATTGAATGATTGTATCTAGATTATTAAGAACAAATTTACACTCATAGATTCTAACATGAAGAAAGATCACTGGTGACATCCACAATTCAATTTCAATAATTCTTTAGTAGGCTCTAAAACAAAGTTCACTTTGCTAGTGCTTTTACTAAGACCACGTGCAAGGTGATGAAAGGCAAATAGAGCATGGTGACCAAATGATGATAAACACAATTTACTGATCTATACAACTCCCTTCCCTACCTAAAACAATCCAACACCTTCATGTTGCATGTATTAGAGAACAGGCCACCTATACAGAATGTCTGACCAGAATTTTGAAATAAAGACCTGATCCTCCATCCTCAGATTAAGAGTCTTAGGGCTGAACTCTAAAACAATAAAACTAACCAAACAAAATAACCCAAACACCAGAGTAAATGAAAGAATCTTATTAGCTTCTGACCTCAAGTTTAGAAATCTTTAAGATCTCAGTGCTTGGCACCAGCATATCTGAATAAAATGTTGTCACCAATTTTTAAAAAAATCAGCAGAAACAACAATGCAAACTTTCCTCTATACCTGCATGAAAACCAGAGAGAAAAACATCCTAGAAATTTGTGAGCCATTTTTATGGTCCAGGATGAGCTAAATACTAAATTTATAACAAATGTAAATGGTAGAAAATAAAATTTACTTATCACATTATTTTTCATCCATATTTGTTTTGCATTTTTTTAAGTCAAGGAAAAAATCTTTCCATGTCATTGCCATGCAGGCAGTTTACCAAATGTAATTAGTTGGTAATGTAATCTAAGTACACAAACTAAAGGCAAATTGTATCGATTAATTACATATTTCTTCTTGTAATTCAGTAATGCCACCTGGGAAGATTTGTTTGAAAGCTATTAGCATAAGGACTAGAAGAGCACAGAGAAATTTTCTTGCTCCTGCTTGGGTTAGGTTTTCAGTAATGCACCAGTTCTCCAGTGACATGAGCTTGCATCTGGACTGGAATATTATCAGCAAAAAGCTAACCCTTTGCTTAAGCCTTTTAAGTTACAGATCTGAAAATGTTCTGTAATTTTTCAGAAATTTTTAACAAGTAACACTTCAATGTCATGAAAATTAAAGCAATCCTGTATCTGTATTTCACTAACTTCTTCACCCAAGTTCTTCATTTAAGCCAGTGGATTCAATATCCGGTACTGCCTAAAGAACATGGTAAGGAAACTTCAGCAACTTTTTTAACCTTATAATATCCCCTTACTTTAACATAGTCTGTCACTTAAAATGTAAAGATATTAATTAATATTATTCTGAAAAAGATATAAGAGAAACCAATGTGGTCTCCTTTTGTAGTTTAAAATGTTAAGCTCTTTATAACTCAAATATACACATCTCTTGTCAATTAGGATCAATAATAACATTTTTCAAGTATGTATTCTTTTCAATGAAAAGTCACTTAGTTTGGGGATAACATATGATAACATATAGTGAAACCCAGAAAACCACCGAAGCATTTTGCAGCAATACCAGAGGCAAGTCAGCTTCTGCACTTGCCTCTTTTGCTACACAGAAAAAATAAGGCTCAGATTCTTAACCTTTGTTTCCATATTTTTGTTTTCCTCAGGCATAAGTAAATGAAGGTATGATTTCACTATAGTTCCAGCAGGAATCTGACAATGCTTAAAACAGGCAACATTTTAAATTAGTGATATATTTCACTTTCAATACTTTTCAGATCTACCTTAGATGTATTGGTTGCTTTAACATGTGTGCCTGTGTTATGAGATGACTACATTTTTCCATAAGTCAAATAGAAAGTAAATTACCACAAAGTACCTGAAATGCAGACTTTTTTCGAGGCTCTTCCTCTTCTTTTTTCTCCTCTTCCTCTTCCTCTTCACTATCCGTCTCAAACAAATAATAATTTCCACTTCTGACCACTAAGTGAGACAAAATATTTTCTCATTTTTCTGAAAATTTCTCTTTGCAATTTCCCCAAGTTCTGGGAAACAGGCAGCCAGTCAATTAAAAATTCATAACCAGGAGAGTTGAAAACAGAGAAGAAGCGAGAGATGAAAAGGTCTCAGGCAATTTATTTGATGTCAGTCTGCAATACTTTGGGCATGAATGACAACTATTCAAGAACTAAGGAAAATATCATTGTGAGAAGAAAATGAAAAGAAAAAGCATGAAGTATATAAAAATATTAGGTTACATATTTTAGAAAATATGATAGCCAAATCTAAATTAATTGGGAATTGATGGTTATTTGAGAGAGTCAACAAAGCCCAGCATGTAAGTAAACTAATTTACATGATCTGTACCAGTGGACAAAAAATACAAGACTTCTCTTTAAAATGCTGAGGCATCCTTTAAACTATGGAATGGGATGTAATTAGTTAATGCTTTCTTCAAACATTTAAGCTTTGATGAGGTAATGGAAAACCTTGGCTTGTTTAAAACAAATCACTTGGATTCTGTTAATGTCATCACAAATGAGTTTCAATTTTTTTGCCCAGGCATTCAGAAAGATTCTGAAACCTTGACACAGTAAAGATGCACAGAGAATAAGCTAGGCCTTATATCCTTGAACAGAAGCAATGTTTTTATTTCTCAGATGGTAACAGGCCTACATGAATGAACAAGGGAAACAAAAGAAATTAAAAACAAGGTAACGAGCAAGAGAAAAATCAAAATCACAGCATTACACTCAGCAGTGAAAACTGGTAAACAATTTCCACTTTTAAGATGAAATATTTAAAGGAACAGTTATTAAGATGAAATATTTAAAGGAACAGTTACTTAGATGAAATGTCACACAATCTGGATATGTAGAGCAATACATATTTACATTAAAAATTATATTTAACTCTCATTATAGGTTTCTGGAAAAGTAACAATTGCTTTAATTCAATCATACCTTGAATTCTACACAGATCCTCTGTGCACAGATTACCACACATAACTACTGTAGAACTCTCAGGTAAGTACACTGTAAAATTTGATCACAACTTCAGCATCCAAAACTCCCTCACAGAGGAAATTTTGTGCTTCATGTGCCTAGTTAGTATTTTACTATCACAGAATGTCCTGCAGAGGGACAGAGAGTCCAATTCAGCAGTTCAAATTGCTGATCAAGGGTGAAAAGATAGTTTAAATTTCTTGAATCAAGTAAACTAATTATTTGGTATAGGCCTTCTAAGAATACCCATATGGTAAAGAGATGATTTTTTTTTTAAGAGCCATTAGCCTGCAGTTGTCTTTCACAGAAAAGTATTTTGTAGTCAACAACAGAAATTGTCCACACAGAAGATTAGCAGGATAAGGTCTGACATAGGGGAAAACTACTGCATTGTGGTTCCTTAAAGGCTCAGAGCAGCACCCAATCAAACTTGGAACACCTGAGAAGAAACGAATGGCTTGCAGAAGAAGAATCTACAATGATCTCCCTCCAAAACTTTTCAGTTGAAGTGTATCTGAGGGGACACTATAATGTAGCAGTTGTGCCTCTTACAGTTGAAGAGGGAGGTATGATTGAATAGCAATAATGCATTCTTGCATGCATCAAAATGCAATAAGTAGTGTGTCAGACACCTCTAGGGATTACTAAGGAGACCAAATTTTACTAGTGAAATAATTCATGGGCAGCCTAGACATGGTGGACCCCTGTCCTACTGCAAATGTGACTTTCTCCTACTGAGAAAAGCAGCTTGCAGACTTTCCTTGTGGGATGAGATGGAGGAAGCAGAACGGGAGCCATGCAGGAGAAGTCAGCATAACCTCATTATCTGCTTGCACCCAAAGGGAAAGAGCTCCCCAGGACAGTTGTCAGCACCATAATTGCACTACACCAGACCACCACTCTTTGCCCCTGGAGAAACTGAGGAACTCAAATCATGTGACTCTAACTCCTGTTGATACTTGTGGGGCTCCATAAGTACTCCACAGGCACAGGAGAGGGTGAGCAAGCACCAATGAAGAAACCCTCACTGATAGAATCATAGAATCACCAGGTTGGAAGAGACCCACTGGATCGTCGAGTCCAACCATTCCTATCAAACACTAAACCACGTCCCTCAGGACCTCGTCTACCTGTGCCTTAAACACCTCCAGGGAAGGTGAATCAACCACCGCCCTGGGCAGCCTGTTCCAATGCCCAAGGACCCTTTGTGTGAAGAACTTCCTCCTAATGTCTAGCCTAAATCTCCCCTGGCGGAGCACGAGGCCATTCCCTCTCGTCCTGTACCCTGTCACTTGTGAGAAGAGGCCATCACTCTCCTCTCCACAACCTCCCCTCAGGTAGTTGTAGAGAGCAATGAGGTCTCCTCTCAGCCTCCTCTTCTCCAGGCTAAACAACCCCAGCTCTCTCAGATGTTCCTCATAGGGCCTGTTCTCCAGTCCCTTCACCAGCTTTGTTGCTCTTCTCTGGACTCGCTCCAGAGTCTCAACATCCTTCTTGTGGTGAGGGACCCAGAACTGAA
>WAAB01009368.1:90252-130873 GCA_013389865.1 Piaya cayana
ATAGCACTCAAGATCACCTGTTCCATGACTTTCCCTGGCACTGAGGTCAGACTGATAGGCCTGTACTTCCCTGGATCCTCCCTCCAACCCTTCTTGTAGATGGACATAACATCAGCCAGCCTCCAGTCCAGTGGAACTTCCCCAGTCTTCCAGGACTGTTGGAAGATGATGGAAAGGGGTTTGGCCAGCACATCCGCCAGCTCCCTCAATACCCTTGGGTAAATAATGATGTTTCCTATCTGTTCTGCTCATACTCAAATTCATGACTGTGTTTTTCTTCCTATGATATACATAATGAGGTACCTTTCTATATAATAAAATTATAATAAGTTGTATGACAATAACAGTAAAAATTTAAATTAAACATCAGAATTTGAATAAAATGTCAAGCTTGAGCAACTTTAATATATACGTATATACAGTCACAACTACAAACCCATTTACTAAGATGAACAACAAAATGCAGCAGAATGCTGCAGTTACAGCACAGCGTTTCAGAAAGAATAGATGAAGAATATTAGTCTATTTCCAGTTTGTATGCTTGTGGACATCTACTGTAAGCATCATATTTCAGTGTGTGTGGACTCAAGCCACATGGTAAGCAACCACTATTTGCAGGATCAGTCTCTGTGATGTTTCCCACAAGGTTTTGCATTATTGCAGTAAAATAATTTCAAGAATGCTCAGTGCTTAAGTATCAAAATGCAAGTTGCCATCTAAGAACATTAAATAATGAGGGTAAAGTAAGTAAAAGCCAAAGTCAATGTCTCTCTTTGAGCAATTCTTCTTACTATAAAACCAGTGGTGAATAAACAAGAGACCATATCCCATTCCTTCAAATCATCCTAGCTTGAAATTCCACAGTAAAAACTTGCAAATCAGAGTTTTGATCTGTTTTGTCATTGTTGTTTTTAATGGAACTACAGGGTGAGAAGTTTATTTTCATAAGAGTTTTGAAAAGGGATAGGTCTCTCTAAAGTGGCAGTGTGCCCTTTAGAAAAATAAAAATAGAGGCATAGATTACTTGTGACTTGATAGAAATAAGCATAGCACATTTCTGTAAAATGCTGTTGGCAAATATCTATCCTAGAGTTATAAATAAACACACATAGGTAAATGAAACAGTATGTTTAAGTCACTTGGAATAACCCTTTTAAGTTAAATGACCAGGTGCAATATAAATGTTCATATTTGGCTTTGATCCCTACTATGCACTTGAATACTTTTAAAATCTTTAGAGGTTATTAAATAGCTCATGTCTGTTTTCCTTCAACAAAGGTCAAATAGAAGGATATCTGATTTGAGATTGCAGTCTACTTGTTTTCTTGTTTCATCCAATCCATAATATAGGGAATAACTCTAATGTATGCCTGGACTGGGTTACAAACAAATTAAAACATCATAATGCAACAATGATAGGAGCAATACAGGCTAATAATTTCTTTTGCACAAGGCTAAACATATTTTTGTTCACAGATAAACAAAAAAATTGTAAAAACCAGAACAACTGCCATCAACAGTACATTACAGTGTCATCAGAGTCATTCAACTGAGGTCTACATAGCCTAGAACTGGGAATAGTCTTGCTTGCCTTACTGTGTTACTTGGATTTCTACAGCTGACTGTAGAACAACTGATGAACTATAAAAAAAGATGTATGATACATATATGTGAAAAAGAAATTATGACTAGTCTTAGACTGCATTGGCAAACCTTCACTTTCACATTTTTAAATATATGGGGGAGGGGGAGAAGCTGAGACTTCTGTGGCTCAAATGGATTCTTTTTTGGCACATGTTTATCTGATTTGATATTTTTCTAAGAATGCCCAAAGTATCATAAGCTAGCTATGCTTCTGAACACACGAGTTCAAAATATGGTTAAACTCACTCCTTGGAGATTTGGAAGTAGAAATCGTTTGTTGAAAGAACCAAACCTTCTATCAAGTCACAATCATAAAATCAGGCATAAAACAAACAGATCATGGCAATGCCTTCATTCTGGTCAAGGATATAAGGGTTAAATCCACATATTTGTAAGATGATTGAGAAAACCTACTGGAAGCATGATCAACCCAAGGCCGCCACCACAGCTTTTTTTTGCCCTTGGCTTTCTCTTTGTCTGCTTCTCCTAAAATAAAATATGTCCAAATATTAATTTTACAAAATGAGAAACATGTTTCTTACACTGATTAATATTTTTTCATTTCTCTCAAAAGAGCTAAAACTTCATGAGCATGTCAGATGTCAGATCTACTGAACACATTCAATATTAAAATCATTCAGAAGCATGACTACTAAGCAGAAATACTCTGATTTACACAGAAATGATAACAGTATTCTACTCTAAAACAGGAAAAAAGATCAAATTTGATTTTAAAACACACAGTCACAACTGACTGTGATTTCAAGAAGGAAATATTCTCCCTGTGCTCTCATCCCCTTACATTTCAGGCTCAATAAATTTTAAATAAAGTAAGGGTTGATCCCAAGTAAGTTCTAGAAATGTGGTACTAGATAGGGACTGTTTTATCATGTTTTAAACAATATTTAAAAGTGTATGACTATTTCAGTAACTGAAAAAGACTTACAGCATACCGAAAATGTTGCTGGAAAGATGTGGATGCTACCTATCTGTAACACTGTAGTTTACAGATAATTACTTTGTTCAAAACAAATCCATGCTGCTATTCAGCTCTTTGTCAACAGCCTGAAGTTACTAAAAAGTAAACTCAAAGCAAACTTTTTTCTCTAAACCTTCTTGCAGTACAAAATCCCAGCTTACTTTTGGTTGAATCAAACTCCAAACTGATACTCAGCTAACAACCTTGTTACTTGCTGATGGTTTTGAAGAACAATTTATGACTTGTCCAACTATTAGGTCTATTAGGTCCTTAGCAGTCAACTGAAATTTCAGTACAACAGTAGCTAATGGTACCTTCATCATCTTCTTCAGAAACCTTCTGAATTTCTGGCCCCTCTGAAGATTCCTGGGTCATGCTTAGCATCCTCTCTTTACCCTTTTTGTATTTTTGCTGCCTGGCTTTGATGCGATCCATTCTAACAAAAGGAATGATCTTATTAGATTCATGCCTTTATCCTTTTTGACTCAGTCTGAAAAAAAAGTGTTAAGCACATCCATGCATGCACACACACTCTTTCTCTCTCCAACATTTCTAAAGGAAATATCCATTCCACAATGTCATTAATCCTGGTTTTAAACATAAGGAGTTAAATGGCTCTGAAGGGGCCACCTGGAAGGGTCAAGTCTAGATGTTCACTCACTGGTCAGTGAGAGCTGGTTTGCCTATGATCATGACTGTTTTACCTACTGCCTCTCAACTATCTTATTATCATTTAAAAATTAAAGAATTGCTGTCAGAAGCTACAACACAGCAAATGAACTTCTGAGAAAAAAGAACTCATTCTTAATGCAGTGGCTTTCCTGGAACTTGCAACTCTGAACTATGGCTGTGGCTGTTGCTGCACTATTTGGGTTACATCTTCATCCCTTAAGCTCTCATTTGTTCCACATATATGGAAATACAGAAGACTTAAACTGTTTCAGTTTTGTTCAGACTTAGGCAAGTCTTCAATTCTCCTTCTTACAATCCTGTAAAGTTAGCACAATCTGTTTCACAGTTTGAAAAATGATACTTTAAAAAATTGAAACCAACAGGAATAAACTCTTTCAATATAACTGTATTAGAAGCAAATGATTCACTAATTTCAGCAACCAAAATGCACTTAAATACTTTTATTAATGTCTCCATTTGTTAGGGAAGAACCACCCAGTAGAGAGTGAAAAATTCTTTAAACTTAGCTAGTTGCTGTTATTCAGTAGATAATTAGAGTTCTTTCCCTATTATTCAACTGCTGCTGAAGTCAGTTGGGTCAACTTCATTGTTCAAAACTTCTGGCTGTGCAGACAGTTCTTTTCATTCCAACCAGACTAAATTGTATGAAGTACTGATGTACATTATTGAATTAAATAAACCAAGAACCCTCTGTTGTTGAAGTCAGACATCCTGCAAATATAAACTAGTAATTTTTACAGAAACATATGCTAGCTTTGGTGTTATTGCATGTAGTATTATCAACTTGATCTTAAACTCTGCATAATTCATGGAAAAGAACAATGTCCAGGACAGGCATGTCCTGTCTATTACAATAATAATGATTCAAGGACACGGTAGCTCCAGCAATAGCTCATTACATCATCTGATGGGAAACCCCAGGTGTGCAGGTAGGGAACAATGTGCTGCTACCCTTCTGATGCTTCTTCAATTATGCAGATGTGAACAAAACTGTCCCATATTTCTCCCTGGTCCCCCCCATATTTCATCTGCATTGCATGCATTCACTCTACACAAAATAGGATAATCCCAAACTACAACTGAACTTGACCTCTAGCAGAGAAAAAATATAGCAGAGATGCAGATAATCTCTTAAGGAGAATACTACATGGTCATGTTGCTATGATACTCAGGTGTGGAACACTTAAATTCTGATCTTTTTAATCTATCACTATTGGATTTGTAAGGTTTAGAAACACCTTCAGAATAAGCAGAATTGTTCATATCTTCTTTCTTGATTTATAGCAAACATCTGTTTTGACTACAATTTCAGGCTCACAGAGGAGCAGCTAAGTCAGTACATTCCACTCTGATTCTTTATGTTAAGCTCACATCATTTGCTCCTAGAAATGTCATTCTATGTTTAAATCAAAGCCTAGATTCTGTAGTATCTTGTCTTCTTGGAAATGATTACTCTAAAACTACATAATGCCACAATACCTATGACATCCAAATGTCCAGAGAGTCATTTATGTAATTGCAAAATCATACCTTATCAGCATTTCTATAAAAGAAAAAGCTAGACAAATACCAGAAATTAGTGAAATACATGCATACATGCATATGTATGTGGAGATATATATATAATATACGCATATAAATACATTAAATACATACTGTCTTTTCAGTTGATCCATTGATTTCTTTTCCTCTTCAATTCTTGCTTTTACAGCCTTGACAATTGTAGCCTGGAAAAGCTCAGCACCCCTAGAGCAGAAATGGAGGCAAAAGAGAGGAAAAATGGAGAGGGCACATTAAATGTTTCCAAGTTTCCCTTATTCCAGCTAATCACAGAGAACTCTGCATTCTCTCTGTACATGACCTCATCTGCATAAAATAAAAACCAATCCCAGTCATGAAAGCCATACTCAGTTGGTCAAGCACTGGAACAGGCTGCCTAGGGAAGTAGTGGAATCTCCTTCTATGGAGGTATTAAAAAAATGTGTATATGTGGCAGTTTTGGACATGGTTTAGTAGGCATGGTGGTGTTGGGTTGATGGCTGGACTGGATGATCTTAGAGGTGTTTTCCAACTGTAATGATTCTATGATTACTCCAGAATACTAATCTGTTTACAGTTATTTCAAGATTTGGAGCCTAACAGTGATGAACTTTGCTCAGTATGGGCAGCTAGACATGTCCCCTTTTTAAAGTAAACCCTGTTTGAGGAAGAAAAGGAAGACAAAAAATACCTCCTTTCAGGACATGTAAGTCAAATTTTGCCCTCAAACACAGTCAGAAAGCAAAGTATATATGTTTTTGTGAAAAAATAAAAATGCCATTATACATTTAATCCAATATTGATGATAGTAATTTCTTAGAAATCTTACCGAAATTAAAATCCAAATTTCATTCCTGATCTGCCTTATTAAAAACAGAAGAACAATCGTGCTACTTATAGCTATGAGTGGACGCTTGTGGGAAAGTATAAGAAACAGGCCCAAAGATAATGATACTTCCTTGCCACATCTGGACAGTGCTCAGTGACTTGACACTTCCCCAGTGTCTTCTACATGGTCTTCCTGAGTCAGATGTCATAACTTTTCTTGTATTCTTCTTCATATGGCATTACTGGAATTGGAATTTCTAAGGCAAATTGTCTCAAACAGGCCCTGACAGCTGAGTATTCGCTCTCTGAGGCTCACAAACTCTGCTATTTGCTCTCATACATATTGATGTTGAATGAGAGCTGCAACACACATCAACTTTCACAGTTTTAATAGGGGCTACAAGAGCAGAAGTTGGTGTCTGGTAGGAAAGATGGTTTAATTTCTATCAGATTCTCAATTAATTTGTTTTCTCAAGTGTGCTTTGTCAGAGTTGGGTTTGCAATTATGAATTTAGCATATATTGTTTAAATCAGTTTTAAACGACTATGTTGGTACTACCTACTGTAAACAAATAAGTACCATTGCCATAAGACACTTTACCTATTTCATTTAAGTTTTTAAAACTTTATGTTACCTTGATGCTAGGATCTGAGAAGCTTTTATATCTGCAACCACATGCAGGAAGTAGTAACTCATGAAAACTCTTCTTTGCAGCAGCAGGAAAGCAAAACATATACTGTCCCAAATGATTCCTGCTTCTCCACTGGGCAGTTTACAATCTAGATTGTCAGTTGCTGGAAAAAGACACCATCAACATAAGGACGGTTGTATAAAGTATTTCTTTATAATGTATAACTAATTAAATAATGTTAGCCTTTAATAGTATTTGAATGGAGGTAACTTAATTAGATTTTTCTTAAGAAAATTGACATGCATTTCCATTCAAAGTACACCATATTTTCTTTTATAGCAAACTGGAAAGATTCCAACAATGAAATATCCCATGAAAACTGAGAATTCACCAAAAGTGAACAATTTGGAAACAAATTCACTTTATCCTAAAAAGTACTTGAAACAAAGATTGAAAAAAGTATTCTTTATCAACCTGAAATATTTGATTTCAGTATTTTCTAAAACGGCATGTTTCCATTTTTTTTAATTTCAAGCTTTTTTCATCTCATATTTCTGTTAAGAACACTATCAACATGAGAAAGAAGTGTTTTCTTTTTGTCAAAATAAGTTTTGATTGCTATCATCTAATATTTTTATTTCTCCTCTCCACAAATCAGTTCAATGTTTCTTTCCATTGCATAAGATAAAAAATATTTGAAACCACAAAACTGCTTCCTTTGGGGTAGGAGGAGACAGGCAGAGAGGAAATCCCATTCCTCCTACCTCTAGGTTTTGGCTTGGGCTATTTCTTTCTTTCTTTCTTTTCTCCTTTCTTTCTTTATTCTCTAAAAGACAGTTCTCTTGGGGATATGAAAAATTTAAAACTTGGTTTTGTGGAGCTAGGCTATAAACTAAATGGCCTATGTTGCCCAATAGAAGGGAGTAGAAGGACACAAGGGACAGGCTCTGGCTTGAAGCTGACTTTACAGCCAAGGAAGCCAGTCTAATAGGTCTGGAAGGTCAAGTTCTAAGAGCTTCAAAGCCTGCTGTGCTTGTCCCCTGGGGAGTCAGAAACCTATGTCTAAGTTTCTGTTGCTGTTCAAAAAGTTTTGGATAATAGAAGAAATTCCGGGCATCATTTATCTTGTGAATTTCTGTCTTTATATTTCCTTTCTTTTCCCCACTTATCTATTATGATCAGACACAAACAGGAATTCAGAACTTTGCTGCAGACTCACTAGGATGAAAAAGTTCTTTAAATGCAACAACAAAAAAACACACTCAAAAAACCCCAGGTGTTTTCAAACTATCAATCCAGGACAAAGTGGAGCTAAACTAATATCTCACTAAGAGGTGATTTGTCTTGCTTTCCACGCTTCATTCCTCCCTCCTCTTACCTCCACCCACATACACTATCCACTTCCTCCCTGTTATCACCATGAACATAACAATAATTGTAAAAAAAACTCTGCAAATGACCTAAGCTCACCATGTCTGTAAAGAATTACCACTTCTATGCTGCCTTAGCTTCTTACCATTTCAGTGAGCTGAACTAGTTTATCCTTTGAGCAACTGAATATAAGACTCGGCACATGGAGGAGTGGGATTCTGCATCTGGTAGAAGGTGCCTTCACTTTGCAGTGATGGTGAGCTGACATTTTAGCTCAAGTTGTCCAGTGAAACCATATGTCATCACATCACTTGCACATACAGGGAAACCATGTCAAATGCTGATATCACTAATGTTTTCCTTTACGGCAAACACTGGTTGTGAGTATGTATGTGGTGCTGTTGTTCTCTCAATCTATGTATCTTTTTCGTCTCTATGAAATATTCTTTTTTTCTAGTAAATACAGGACCAAGTTTTATCAACTGAACTGGCAGGTATGACATTTTCAAGAGGTAATATGTCAGAAGAAGGCACAACGTAAATATGTAGAAGATTTTTAAGGTGATTCTTTACTTGTGGAAAATTATGAAGGAAAAATAGCTATACTTACGAATACGATAGCCTTTAACTGTACAAGCCAGGCTAAATGCTTGAATCAACCAGCAGCTATTCTTAATTAACGATTCAATGTAGCCACATGCTCCTATCTGGAAATTAAAAGAACAGTTTCGTGTAACAAAACGTAGCAGAAATTACACATTACATGAAAATATTGTGACTGCTATTGGTCTATTATACCTCATTAGTAAAACAGAGACTAGAAGAAAGAGTGTCTTTACCAGTGACATACAACACTTCAATAGCAAGACTTTATTTTTTTGATTATCAGTGAGATAGGAGGTATGTGGGTTTTGTTTGTGTTTTTGCAGAGAAAGTCATATATCTAGCACATAATGCACTGCGACACCTGAGCAACTTTTATAAATCACTGACATAATCTTGCAAACATACATAGACAAGCTTAACACTGAACTCCCAAGCATAAAATGGAGCACATATGTAAGCATTTAGAACATTTGCAAATTCAAACCACCCATAAATCAATTTTATTCCAGCACAGTGACTTATATCAATGTAAAAAGAAAAATGTAGGCTCATTTCAGTCCAGCACTAGAAATGTTCAAAGCTATAAGACAATAGCCAGGAATAAATCCAAATTTATCTTTCAAAAAGATTTAAATTACTGGCTTGCCTCTATCACCTATCACTGCCACTGCAAGAATCCATTCTAAACAGTTAACTATTTTAAGAAAACCTTTAGTATTTTGCAGAAGAATTTGACATTTAATTATCAAATATATCTGTTCTCACCTGCATTTCACACTAGCTCTAAAGGAAACAGAATGCAGTTTGTAGTCTTGTAGCCAATTTCACTAATTACATTATATCACACAACACCTGCACCTAGTACTAGGCTTGAAAATTCTATTTTAAATAAAAGGTTTAATTAAATGTGCAGTATGTACTGACAGTATGATTAATCTTGCACTTCTGATTAATTACTCACTCCACTGAGATTTTCATAAGACTTCTATGGAATTGCTTTACTAGGCAAAGAAACCTCGACTTTTGAAAAGAGCTTGTGAGCTTTCACAGAACCCAAAGGAATACAAGGGTGCATATTTTCCTGTAACATATATGCATTACCATTCCCTGGTTATGCCCTTGCAGTTTCTGAATTAAAATGGAGCCTGTTGTATGCTTGCAGAAGGCTGTAGTCCTGACAAAGGACTTTTAATGGCCATTGAAAGCACACTGCATACTTCCAGAGAAACCAAAATGCTGAGGGCAGAGGAAACACAGCAGCTACTTACCGAGAGGATGTTCTTCATTGTGATCACGAAGACGTTGTAGGCAATCAGCCAGTCCCAATAACGCAGAATGCTCCTGATGGGCTTCAGCAACAGATCTCCACCAAAGAGAAGGAAATAAAAGCAGGCTACCAAGTAACCCATGCAGAATATGCTGATCCTTGTGGTTCCCGTTATGAAGATTATAGTAAGCACAAACCAGAAGAGGTAACTAAATATTATCACCTTATACATATCTAAGTAGGACCTGGAAGTAAAAGAAGGAGAAAAAGTTTACAATTTTCTGAGGGCAGTGCTACCTTTCCTCTAACTGCGCTACTGGCCAATTTTTCTGCCTAAGATCTACCGAGTGTTCTCATCTCACTTCAGCATTTGGGTACCTGCTTAAGTTAAAACCAAGGCTAGCAGACCTAGCTCACTCATCACTCTGTCAGGCTCATATCCTCAATTCTTGCTCATTCTTGTGTATATGAGCCTTGCTACACACAGTCGAAGGTACTACGCATCAAACAGGACCAAGTCTTGTATCATGAAAGGGAGGAAACCATGTTATCACCAAACTTTGTGATAAAGTGATATTATATGGCAAAGCTGCATAAGCCATTTAAAAGTTGAGGTAATCTTTTAAGAAGTCTGAGCAACACTACAGCAAGTCTATCTCCAAAAGCGAGCTACAGTACTCCGCTGCCAACAATTTGGTATTTATTGATGACTACCAGAGAATTCAGACTGTTTAAAAGCCTAATTTACAAAGACTGATGCTAAAAATATCTTTCTCAAATGGAGATCAACTGCCAAAGTTTTGAGGAGTAAAACGTTTCTACAGAACATGAATGTGAAAGAATTTACTGAAATGTTTTCCAGGAAGCTACAAGACAGATCTATCTGAAATCAGCCTGACTCACAGTGGGAAAGAGTGAGAGGCAATTTGGTATTTCTAGTTCCCTTAAAATTTTGACTTAATATTGACTCCGTGAACTTTAAAATAAGAATATCTGCCAAAGGTAATACTGAACACCACATATAGCTAAACACTGCAAAACCAACTAGTTCATTGTTTCCCTCATTTAGTGTTTTGATTCCAGATTTAACTGTGTTTTCAGGGTCTGTTCAAGCAGGCTGCAAAACTAGGAAATCAGTCCCAGAGATAGCACTATACAAGTACACAGATGCCTAAGCCAAACCATGTAAGGAGTAAGTGAAGAAAATGCACTGTATGAAGCCACATAAAAAGGCCCCTGTTGCTTTATGTTCTCAGGCTCAGAACTCTCTAGCAGTGTGTATTTATAGTCCTAAATTTATAGATCTGTATTATACCTTTCACATTCTGAAGCCAATCAGAGACGCAGTTAACAAAAGGTAACGAGAAAGTCCCTTTATGTTTATTTCCCACAAACATTTAAGAAATTGATGGAATGCTGCCTGTGAAATCTAAAAATATCATGGCTTTAGAAATGCTACAGGATTTGGGGCAATAAAACATTAACATAGAATCTATACACATGGGAAAACAAAGTGGAAAACATCAGGGGAACAGGTCTTCACTAACTTAATATAAACTGGAAAAGATGCTCTTACTGTTTCTCTAGAAAAAACAACCATAATGTTTAGTGTTCCTTTAATAATAACTATAGATGTGTGGGGTGGCCAAGAAGAGATCACTTCCCTGACACTGTTACAACAATTGCAGTATTTAAAAAATCTTATCCTCTGCCACCCAAAAAATGTATCAGAATCTTTTGAGAAAAGCTTAAAATCGAACTGAATTGATAAAAAAACCAGGAATATCTTACTACTCTTCAATAAAAATGGACTCTGGCTCTTAAAGAAAACTGGAGCCACCTGGATGCAAACTTTCCAACAAATACCCATGGTTGAGTCACAGTCCAAAAGCAATCACTCTCAGATTAAAAATTCCAGGAACAGAGGGAATAAAAAAAGGAACACAATAATTTAGTTATTTTTCATTATGATCTAACCATTTGCTAAACTTAAGTAATCATCTAAAATATTAAATACAATTAAATACAATAAATTAAATACAATGTTCTTTTAATTTTCAAAATTGATTGGACATCTCTAGCCCAAGCAAACAATAATAAAGAATGCAAAAAAAAGCATCTCAAAAAGCAGGAGGCAATATAACCGTGTCAAGTGGTAGTTCTTTGAAACAGAAATCATTCTAATTTTTAGAAGCCTGTCATCAGAAGCAAGCCCAACCATAAAAATAGCTCCCAAGAATTCACCTTGGAATGGATATCTTAGAAAACAGTGTTTGAACAAGTCATCTAGGGTACATCTAACCAAAGAATATTACCAACCATCCCAGGTATTTCTGTGCTGGCCAAAGAACACTGCCACATGCAACACAATGGAGAGAATTACACTCAATAGTCTTAGATAGATAAAAGTATTCCTGAAATCACACTTCTTTCAGCTGCAATATGCCAAAACTCCCTGTGTGTTACAGTGTAGAGTCACACATCCCCCTAATTTTCATTATTTGCTTATAGCGATGTAGGTAGGTCAAGTGCTGTAAGAGTGGGAGCAAAGACATGTCTTGGTGGGGGAATTCTCCTCATATTGCCTCTCAAACCACTTCACATGTTCTCTGATGCACACACACTGATGTAAACCTTCAGATTATGCCTCAAACTCCATAAAGATAGGAAGTGAAGAATCTGAGGTCCTTCACTTGGAGATTCTAATGCAACAGTGAAGCACAAAGTCACCCCAACACATAAGAAGACGCTACACAAACCCAGATGGTTAAGTAAGGGTGTTCACTCTCTGCTGGAAAACTTCTTCATAGACAGCAGAAAGTGCTTAGCCTTGGACAGCTCATACCATAATTTTATGAGTTCACTGCAGACCACACAAATCATTAGTTTAATGACATGCAAACCTTCCAAACCTCATCTTCTAAGTGGTCATTAAATCTACAACCAGTCACAGAGACGAAAGGCCACCCTCAGGATCATGTATTTCACAATACACCTAGGACAACTGAGCAGCTGCTTCCCAAGAGGACAGTTCCAGTCCCCTTCATCCCCTCAGCAATGTGTTCCACTCCCTTCTTTGGCTTTGTCTCTTTGAATTGGTTTCAAGAACCATATTTGCAAAAGCCTCTTTACTGTATGGAGAGCATAGCAGAAAAACTTTGCTGCCAATTCAGCCTTTGAAGAAACTTGCTGTTGATGTGATGAATGCAAAGGTTGGGGTGTGTAGCTGGGGGCAAGGAATATAGCCCCACCTCTAAGGAAGATTAGCTGCTACACCAGTGAACAAAGAACACCAAACCATGGCTTTTCATAGTACCGTAACCTGTGATTGAGAAATTATAAAGAAAAAAACCTGAAAGATTAATGTAAAGTGGAAAATTTTGATTTGCCATCTGTGTCATGAGCAGACCCACTGATACTCTGGATAACATTGTGGAAAAAATTACCATATCACTTTGTTCAAAACCAAGTAAGACAAGTCTGAAGCTCATTCCATCCATCAAAGCTACTGTAACCTCAGATGGCTCTCCATATGAAATGATCTGCTTTTCTTTACTAGTCTTATGATGATTGCTTCAATATTTTATTTCCACAGGAACTTTAAAAACTGTAATATAATCCAGCCTGTTGCAAAACAATTGCTCTAGGTGTAGTTGCGCTCCTGGCATGCTTAAAGCTGTGTCTGGCTGTGGCCAGCTGAGAGTCCATCCCTCTGCCTGCAGGAACCAAGAGATGCTGATGCTGCAGCAGACAACCTCTTTGCAGAAAGGTGTTGTCCTCAGCTGGTGCTTTGAAGTTTAGGGAAAGAGCACACTTCTGCTTAGACACTGGTGAGAGCTTATTGTGCTGTTGCACTGACTGACATAGCTCAACACTTCTTCATGCTGGAGGACATGCTGTTACACCACTTCATTGCCTTCCCTTATAAGCCGCCAGTTCTGCTTTCAGTGTGACTACCCACCTCCATGGCTCCTCCCACAGTCCTCTCCTGATGACTAACCTCTCCCTCTCTTACAAGCATCCCTACATATATGTATGCATTCTGTAAGTTACCTCTACTCTCCAAACGTCTTCTTTCTTTCCCTTCTTCTCTATCTCCTGTTCCTTATATTCTTAGCTGCCTGTGTAACCCAGCATCACAGTCTGTTTCCCCTTCTAATCTGAATATTGCTAGTTTCTAACCAAGACTCCATCCACAAAGCATTTCCTGTAGCGCCATTTCAGCGTTCAGAAAGCACCTTCATTCATTTTCCCTTTGCCAACAGCAACATCAAACTTAGTGAAAATTAGCTCCCTTATTTCAACAGATTTCTTAAAATTTAATGTTGTGGATCCTGTAAGTCAGTCCCTACTGTTTTTCTCAAGCCTGCTTCTAGGATTGACATTCTCTTACTCTTGCTTTCTTACTAATGAGGCCCTTCCTTCATGCTTCTATCCTCCCAAATCCAAGCTTGTATTATTTGTTGAGGCTCATTTTATTAACAAAATGATTATCTGCTTTATACAATAAATATGACAGGAAGCCTGTACTGGTGATTTGTAGATCCTCTCTCAATAACCTAAGTTAGAAGTGTAGCATTACAGTTGCCTTTGAGAGACTTCACCTGACTTACCTAGTGATGGTTCCAAGGGTGCAGATACTAAAGAAGACAGTTCAATGATTGGTTTTTAATATTGTTTCTGCTCTTAAGAGGAGAAAGTACATTACAAACCCCATTTTCCCCCTGTAAATACCTAGGAGAACATCTGAAAATTGCCTGGGAACTGAAACAACGATTTTCTAGCATTAGAGACTGTGGGAAAGGATTATCTTCCATGAAGTCTCTTTAAATCCTTCTTCATTCTAAAAGCTCCTATTCATTTTTATTTCTGTCTCAAAAACCTTTGGTTGTGCTTTCCCTTAGGGTCAAGCATATATCCCCTGAGAAAACTGGGGGTGGAAAGAGAAGTAAATTTCAGGAAATCTTTCTTAGACTGTATTTATCATTGCTGAACTCAAGTATTTCTCCAGAGAGAAGAAAATGAAGCATTTAGAAACGTGTTCTTTCTTCTGCCACTCTTTATAATGCAGTTAAAAGCTTCTTATCCGTGCCTACTAGAACAGTGACCAGCTGGCATCCTCTCCAGGGCAGAGACACATCAGAAAGGGTGCTTCAGATAGCAATGGCCACTTCTTTTATATGGCAGTAAATGCACATTGGGCTTCGCAGAAAACACATGACTACTAAGCACTATTTTTTTTTTAATGCATTGTAATTTATTCATAACCAGGTTGTCTTCACTTATTGTTTGGCTCTTTCTGACTGACTTCTGTAGAAATGCTATTTTTTCATTTCATTTGCTTGAATAAGCTTTGAACCAGGTTCTTGTCCATGTTACTAAATGTTTAGACCATTGAGAAACTTCCATGGCAAAGTACAAGAAATGTTTTTAGACAGGGTCCTTTCAGTTTCAAACTGGCTTGGATGGAGGCCAGATACATACATTTTCTTCTGAGGTATATCTTCGTTGGATTCTCTGAAGCTTGAGAACACTTCTTTTTAAAGACTTATAATCCCTAATAAAAGATTCAGTCACTCTAAGAGATCTTCTAGCCATTCTCTGGTCCCTCTTTGAAGCAGATTAGGCATTTAAGATTGCATATGCACAGTGGAACTTCTCAAAAATAACATCATCCATAACAACATAAAGCATGGGAAAATCTGCATTGTAGTGAAACCATTGAAGACAATACTTAAGGGCTCAAAGAAAGGAAAGGATGGTACCATTAAGAACACAAAATCTATTATGCAGTTCATACTAAAGGAAAGTCTGTTTATACTTATCTACACCATTCTAGAAGTATGTTCCCATTACACATTCAGCAAGCTAACATAACAAATGAAACATAAAAAAGCAGCTAAAGCTTACCTTCTCAAGCATCTACAAGAAAGGACATCACAAACAGGAATCTCCTCTGTTCCTGAAATTAATGGGTCTTCTTTTGATGGATTTTTTCAAACAAAAATGTCCCTGTTCTGTTTCTTTCTTTGCCTTATTCTTTTCATTCTACTTCTTATTCGCACAACAGAAAACTATCACATGAAATTTCACAGATTTCTATATTTAGCTGGAAAAACTATAATGGGTTTATTTAATTTTCTGGGTTTTTTTTGTACATTCCACCAGCAATATTACTCTTTAATACAGGTTGCAAACTCCGAAATAAATGGTTACATATTGTTATTCATATATACACAGGTGTATTTCACCAGCACATGCCAAGCAGTGTGTTTGAGTGGACGTGATGCCACCAACAACTTCAAGTTTATGCATACCATGCGTGAGAACACAGAACTTAACCCAAAGAATTGTAGCAAGGCAGCAGGCCAGTTCAGCCTGGACTTTGCTTTCCATTATAAACCTGACTCTGATTCCCATCCAAAATCTTCAAAGAACAACCTCTGTGCTTCAAACTTTTCATGCTGGGCCATTTGGGTATATCTTCTACAGACAACCAGAAATACACAGCAGATTTCAGCGAACCTTGAAAATATGTTACAAAAGGCTACTAGAAAGCAGTGTTTTTCTTGCCTCTCTTTCCCTTCCGGAGAAAGCCTTAAAACACATTCTCACCAATAATGAGTTTTTTTCAAACTGAGTTTTTTTCTGGACTGAGAAAGAAAATTTTAACTTTTCTTTTTGCCAGCAACCATGTCACCAGTGATGGTCTTAACCAGTGACCTGATGCAACTGCTGAGTTATCTTTTGCTAAGAAGGACACTGTCACAATGTAAAGAAAAAAACCTCAGGCAATCACCCCTAGGCATTCCTTTCTACCACACCCTATTCAGCAGTTGTCTTTTGGAAATCATCCCCACTTGATGAAACATTTTGAAGAGATTGTAACTTCTCTCTTTCTGCTTATGTTACTGGATCTAGAGCAATGGGTCCACTGTGCAGAATAGAAATACTCAAGGAGGAGAACTCTTCACCCCAGCAGTGGCTATTAAGCTCTGGACAAATCAGTCAATTTAACGTGAAAAAAATGAATCACTGTATTTTCCAGGTGTTAAAGATTCAGTTCTTACCGACAGTGAATGAAGTCAGGAACAGGATTATGCTGGCTAAAAGACGCTGCATCAAGATTCATGCAAATTTCCACATTGTCTCCAGCCATGATTCGTACCGCAGCTTTATTTTCATCCTCAAATGTCTGCCTTTGTAAGGATGCACAAAGCAGTAACATGAAATCATCTGGGGGAAGGCAGTGGTTGAAAGGAAAAATTCAGTCATTAACTTAGGTGTCAGAAGTGGTGGTGACATACTATAATGTAGTTACCAGGATGTTTTCCCACACTTTGAAACTCCAAGACTGCTATTTTCAAAGCATTTAACATTGATTTTAATTTTATTACTGTATTTAGGTTTTTTACCTTCCATCGTCTATGATTTTTATTAAGAAATAAATTAGAAAATTGGAAATAATTCATATTTTTTGAAGCTATGTTATTTAAAAAAAACAACACACAAAAAAAACAGATGTAGAAATGACTAAATCTTTTAACTTTTCTACTAAATACAAAGCCACACTTGGTATCCAATCTCCCACATAATACGCCAGCTTGATATTGAAGAATAATTAAAAGGCTGGCTTCAAAGAACACTGTGCAGACATTTTAAGCAAAGGATATATAAACACATCACAACAATGTGCTAAAATACTTACAGACAAGGAAGACAGGGTTTGGTCTGACAATGAAGTCTGGAAAGTATAGCCATTTTATGATGTTGGAGTTGAAGTTGGCATTACCACTTCTCCATGGATAGTCTGTATGACAGAAGCACAGAAAAATGCAATCAGTACTTTACAATGACTTTATCCTTTCTTCCATATACTTATCAGTTTTCCAGGACTCTTCCGTAAAAGCAAGCAGTATTAACTGTTCATAAAGATTAAGTGTCCTAACCTTTACAAGGAGCAGGTGGGATGCCAATGCAAAGGAAGTACTGGAATGTAATGATACATGCCAGAAAACAGCAGTATTTTGGCCAGATCTCTGCAATAGCTTTTCTTCTACGTCGATACAATACAGCAATCAGGCAGAAGGCATGAATCATGGCATAAAAATCCATTCGTTGACCAATTACATTCACAGATAGAAGAAAACAGGTCTGGGGAAAAAGAAATGAAACATAAGCAACAGTTGCAACTTGATGGTTCGTCAATGCAACACTGAGAAAGTACTTTGCATCTTGACAGAATGCTTGGACATATTCTGGAGCTGACTGTATGAACACAGTGCAAACCAACATGCTGGAACAGTTTATATCTCTCCAACAGCAACCTTCCTCACCCCACCAATGAAAATTTTTGATACTCTTCTAAAGTGTCAACTATGTGAATACAGCACTAAAGCAGGTTTCCATTATGGGATAGCTGAAGATATAGAATGGAAAGAGTGTTGTCACAGTAGCCTCTATGTGAAACATTTGTTGCCAAGTAAAGCACATATTACACAGCTATAAATTCTGATAGCACTTACAGATGTGAAAAAGAAGAGGAACTATTAAGAATAACAACAACTAAAGTGTATCCTTGTGTAGGAACCAGACAAAAAGAAAAGGGATTTAGACCATAAAACTTCTATCGCCTATAGACAAATCCAGTCAATTGCTGTAAGGCAGATTTAGTTCATTATTCTACAGGCTCTGCATCCCAGAGCATTCCTGTTTTCTTGCTCCTCTTAAAGTAGCCCCTTCACTCAGTGCCATGGAGTATGTTTTCAAACTTAGTGAATAATTCATAGTGAATCATTGACTTAGTGCTCTTCACTATATTTTCTCTCTCCTCAGATTAGGATGAAGTTAAACTTACTTATCAAAGGAAGTAGCTTCCTGGTTAATTTTAATTTTCACTCATTCTGAATCTCAGACTGACTGTGAACAGTTTATTTTTCAGTAGCAAAGGGTGGTAGTATTTAATAGGTAGGTCAATAGCATCATTATGATTAGATTTGGGATGCATTAGCCTTCTGCAGATAGCCATAGAAATTTGTGAAAACTCACTGTTTCTAGAAACCTCTCTGAAAGTACATTTCATGTGTCTACAAACAGACTAGACAAGGGAACAGATGAAGGTGGTTTGGGGTTTTTTTCAGTGCTTGTTCAGCTATGGCTTATCTTCCAGGCAGTTTCAGTCCTGATCTTTTGCTGCTAGATTGGGTGAAGCAGATAGAAGAAATACACCAGCTGAGCCAAAATCCCAGCAGTCTGGGCTACTGCTGCTGGTAAATAGATGAACAGATATTCTACTAAATAAGACACCTACCAGGTGTTTAGGATACATCATGGATCTCCAGTAAAATCCCTTTGTTCCTTTGTACCTGCCTCTCCCAGTTCTCTGTGTTTCTTGCCTACTGAAAATTTCTTTTTCAGTAGAATTATTTTTCAGAGAAAGAACTTTGTCTTACACAAGTGGCAGAAAGCAGCAATAACCTTCATTGGAGCTCTTGCTCCTGCAGATTATTAACAGCCAGCGTAACAAGTATAAAAAAGAAGGATGCATTTGTGCAGCCAGACGCAAAAGAAGCTTAGAATTTTTTAATAGAGACAATGGCCTGCTAGCCACCTGCTTTCTTCTGCTCCTGCAGTCATTAGTTTCCTGTGTATGTGTGTGCATAAGAAGGTATGCCTCAATCCTGTCCCTTATCCCATCTGTTATCCCTTTTGCTGAGTTATAAATAAGGTATACAAAGAAAAGGAAGAAGAAAATCACTACTAGCAGATGGATGGCAACTGTGGCAAGATCTAACATGAGTGATAACTAAGAACCACCCAGCTGTCAAATACAGTTCAAACTAGCATTAAATAATGAAACAATCAAACCATTTGGAACAACAGTATAAAGAAAATTAGTGCATAGTGATTTACCTCCAAACCAAACTTGTAGAAGAAATAGTTTATGAAATATTTGACACAGTTTACCAGCCCATCATCCAGATGTGCTCTTGTAATATCATGGAAAATGGTTTTAGTCACAGGTGCAGTAAGGTTATTTCGACATCTGTAGTACTCTTGATGACGGTAGACCGTAACTTCAAAAGCCAGAATAGCCAGCATCAGTAAGTTATTCTGTAGGAGATTCAATCAGAAGAATATTAAATAAAAATATAAACCACAAGAAGCTAGAATATTTTCTGATAAGCATAAACCCATGAATACTCAAATGGATGTTACCACAGTATTCCAGGATGCACTGGTATCTATTCCCAGTTGCTGTTATTGAAACAAAGTAAGGTTTCTACCACTTTTTGGATTTTGATGAAACATACTGATGTTCAGAAGACACACATGAAGACACTCATTAAAAACTACTATAATGAACACTAGTTGTGGAAAGAAGGGGATGTGGCTAGAATGGTTATGGTTAGAAGGGATCTTAAAGAACATCCAGTTCCAAGCTCCAGGAATGGGGCATCCACAGCTCCTTTGGGCAACCGTTCCAGAGCCTCACCACTCTCACAGGAAAAGCTCACCTTAATGTCTAATCTAAATCTACCCTCTTTCTACTTAAAACCATTACCCCTCATCTTATCACTACACTCTGATAAAGACCCTCTCCCCAGCTTTCCTGTAGGTTCCCTTTAAGTACTAGAAGGCTGTTATAAGGTCTCCCCATAGCCTTCTCTTCTCCAAGCTTAAAAACCCCATGTCTCTCAGCCTATCCTCATGTTGGACATGCTCCAGCAATGTGATCATCTTTTGGCCTTCCGGTAGACTCACTCTAACAGATCCATGTCCTTCCTATGCTGCGGACTCCAGAACAGAATACAGTACCCCAGGGGAGGTGTCATGAGAATAGAGAGGCAGAATCAACTCCCTTAACATGCTGGTCACAATTCTTCTGATGCAGCCCACGATACAGATGGCTTTCTGGGCAGCATGTACTCACTGATGACTCATGTTGAGCTTCTCATCCACCAAGAACCCCAAGTGCTATTCAGGGCTGCTCTCAATCCACTCTCTGCCCAACCCAGGTGCAGGACCTTGCACTTAGCCTTGTTGAATTTCGCATGGTTAGCATAGGCCCATCTGTCAAGCCTGTCAAAGTCTCTCTGGATGGCATCACTTCCCTCCAGTGCATTAACTGTGCCACACAGCTTGGCGTCATTTACAAACTTGCTGAGTATGCACTCAATCTCATTGTCCATGTTTCCAACAAAGATGTTAAAGTGTCAGTCCCAATATGAACCCCTGTGGAATGCCACTCATCACTGGTCTCCATTTGGACACTGAGCCATTGACCACAACGGTTTGAGTGCATTCATCCAGACAATTTCTTATCAACCACATGGTTCATATATCAGTCCATGTCTGTACAATTTAGAGACAAGGCTGTTGTACAGGACAGTGTCAAATGCTTTGCACAAGTCCGAGTAGGTGATGTCAGTTACTCTTCCCTTATCCATCAATGCTATAGCCCTGTCATAGAAGGCCACCAAGTTCATCAGGGACAATTTGCCCTTAGTGAACCCATGCTGGTCGCTACCAATCACCTCCTTGTTTTCCATGTGCTTCCAAGAGATCCCAGAAGGATCTGCTCTATGATCTTGCTGAGCACAGAGGTGAGACTGGTTGGCCTGTATATACCCAGGGTCTTCCTTTTTTCGCTCTGTTAAAAATGGGAGTGATGTTTCCCCTTTTCCAGTTAGTAGGAACTTCATTAGACTGATGGATATATTTTGGATAATAAGACGGATAGTGGCTTAGCAACTTCATCCACCGGTTCCCTCAGGACCCGCAGATGCATCTCATCAGGTCCCACACCTGATTCTCTCCTACAGTGGGCAGCTCTTTGTTCTTCCAGTCCTTGCCTTTGCCTTCTGCGACTTGGGTGGTATGGCTTGAGCCCTTGCCAGTAAAGCTCTTGTATCATACCTTCTCTTAAGATATCATACTTTATTTTGCAGAAGACAGAGGATACAAGCATACACAAAGTCATCTGCAGGAATTCAGCTGGCAAGTACTAACTTCCTAGAAGTGCAAGAATTCTGGGTAGTGCAAATATATCCTGGGAACTTTTTAAAATGAAGAGTCCATCTGCCAGTCTTCTCTCAGGTACAGCTCCTTCTGTCCCAAAGCCAGATTAATCGGGATGCAGTCTTGAGTGGCTCTGAAGTGAGTTCTTTTATCACTGGAGGGAGATCTGCCCTATACTCAGTAGAAGAGAGGTATTAACTAACCTCAAAAGCTGGTTAAAAAGACCAGCTCAGAGAAAAGTCCCTCAAGGAAGCCATAACTAAAGGTGAAAAGGCAGTCTCTAGAAATATTTGGAACAAGAATGTCCCAAGACAGGTGTCAAAGGGTTTTTTGTTTTGTTTTTTTTTCTTTGGTTCAGGCTTTGACTTTTTGTTGTTGTTGTTGTTTTTACGATAAGTTATTTTTGCTTGCTGTCCCTAGGATCCCTGTTCTTGTTGAGGACAGTGTTACACAATCTATGATAGATACACTCCTCACTTCAGCACTGCAGATATTTGGAATGTCTGTTATTAAAGAGGCAGAAGAGAAACACATCAAGACTTGAAGACTGGGACCTTCAGATCTAGCACTAAACTGAGTGGAGGAAACATTTTATGTGCTAACCCACTGAAAACCCTTCTAGAATAATTTCTAATCTCAAAGTATTATCTCTTTATAGATGTAAAGGTCCTAGCATTAAGCCAGACACCACTAGGAAACTTCACTCTCAATAAGAAACTCTTGGGTCAGTAATTACTCTTCCTCACATATGTTCTTAATTTTGGAGTTACGTGGCTAAGGGAGTGAGAGGTGGAGGCACTACCAGAGCCTGCTATGCTGACCTCCAGAGCTTGGGAGGTCAAACAAAGCACACAGAGGTAAGCTGTCAGGCAAGAAATGAAAAAGCTTGCTGTTGTTCAGTCAACAAATTTCCAACAACCTTAAATGGTGTATACAAAATTCTTAATTCTTTAAATTAAGAGAAAGACATGCAATGTTTGTTCCAAGAGCTGGCACATTTTTTTTAATTGGGTTGTTTTTTTTCATCTAGACAAGAATAATAAAATATTAATCACAGGCATCAACCAAAACCAAGAAGAAAAGAAGACTACATTAATTTACTAGTGTCTGAATGAATTATTCCCTAAACTCATTACATTTTCTAAGCTGTGTTTAAGAAATAAGCACTTAAACAAATTAACTTCTGATAGTATATACTGTCATTCAAGGCAATTGTTCCAATGAGATCCATCAGTCCTTGGTACCTGAAAGCTATGTACCTCTTAATTACCTAGAGTTCTTAAATATCACATTTCTTAGAGTGCTTTTAACAGATGGTAGAGTCAGAAAACCATACTTCTACACGCAGATTGTCTTAATTGGTACTGAATCCCTTCTGGAAATGTCCTGTGGAACAGTTATGGCTTTCTGCTGTCTCTCTACTTCTCTGATATCAATAGCTTGAATAACATGTATATTTGGTTTTGTATGGCAGATGATTTATTTCAAATACATTGCTAATTGCATCACCAATAAGAAAGTGTACCAATATACATAATTAAAGAAGTTACCCTTAAGTACACAAGCAGGGGATAAGACTTCCTTAATCCAACCCACTCTGCAGGATCAACTGGCCCACTGTAGAGGACTGAGGTTTTGAGTTCTTCTAAATTGACCTTAGTTTCATTCTCTCCTGGCTAAAAAGAAAATGCATCAGTTTACAAAAAAATCAGTTTAAAGCTGATTGGGGAGGGAATGAGAATCAATAACAATACATCAGGTAAACTGTAGTTTTCAGTACTTATGCTTCCTTTTGCTCTTCTTCATTGAAGAAAGCAGGAGTCAAACCTTTTAATATGAACTTGTACTCACCAATGTACAGTTACTGGAAAAAGTGCTGGGATCAATAGATGTGAGCTGGTACAACATTTTGCAGACAATAATCACACATGTCCAAACAGTGCAGATACTTGACGCCAATGGGCGAAACTGAGCATAGGGCAAAGCAAGAGCCCAGGCAATTAAAAACACAAAGTTAAACAGAGACACCTGAAAACACAAAAACAGTATGGAAATTACATGGAATAACAAGAGAACTGAGAAAGTCGGATCTATTCCATAGTAATTAAAAAAACCCCAAAAACATACAAAAGAAAGGGACATACAGAAACTGTGTGAAAAATACTGAAAAAAATACAATATTCACAACAGCACAGACACAAAGTGGCAAGAGGAGAAGGAAAAACTTAATAGTTGGTTTAGGAAGTACTCTACATATTAATAATTACACCCACAAGATATCATTCCCACCCTACAAACAGACATGAAATATGAAGGACCACATGCTGCATCTGCTGCTTTAGTACATGAGAAACAAAAAAGAGATGATACAGATATGTATGTCTCTGAAACCCACCTTCATCTCTTCATCCACGTGACCTTATGCACCCCTTAGTGAATCCTAAGCAATGGCCATGTCAAGTAGAGGATTCACACTGCTCACACAAAAGGCACAGCTAAAAGTATTGCTCCTTTTTAAAATTTTTTTTCCAGATGTAGTTCCACAATCCTGTTTCTTCACGACTGAGTTTAAGTAATTTTACTAGATGTTCCTTCCCAACTTTTTTCCACACCCTCCATCCCTAGATGATGCCCATAAACCAGCTTGAGCAGGAGAGAGATTATGTCTCTTGAATCCAAAGTATTAGACTAATAAGACTTTAATATCTGGAGAAAAAGGGAGGGCTGAGATAGAATATTACTGTGGAAGACACCAAGGCAGGTTCCTAGCAGCTGACATGCCCAGCTGGATTCCACAATTTCAGTGACATCTGACATGAAGAAGGCATCTCCCTAACCTTGGGTGTGCCAGTGTACAGCAGGTGCTGACAAGCCTCCACCATGAGTAAGATTTTTGACAGTGAGTGTTTACTTGCCTCCTTCACTGTGACCCAGATGATGTAAGAGGAAACAATTTTGATGATGTGCAGCTCCAACAGCCACCATACAAAGACTTGCATCTTATGGAAATACTCCAGGAATTTCAAAAACAGCACTGTAAGGCGGTCAATCACCAAATGCCATTTATTCCTTAAGTCTGCAAGCAGAACCATTGGGAGGAGAAAAACAGAAGATCTCTGTAAAAAGGAATGCTCCCCTAGACAACAATAAGTTTTCTACCTCTCTTCTAGGCCTTAGAGTAAGGCAAGAAGGAGGTTAAAAATATGGCTCAGTGTTTAAAACAAAATTTTTCTATTCCTCTCTAGTAGAGCCCATCTTGGGCTCTGTTTTCCTCCAGTATCTTTGGACCCAAGCTTAGGGATGTCATCTATGGACTACATCTGAGACACTCCAACCCTCACTTTTGTCCAGCTTGGAAAGAATAGGATTTTGTTTGATGTTTGGAAGCTACAGATCCTGTCTGTTTTCAGAAAGCACAGGCTACTGCTATTCAGAAACATTTTCATCCGTGCACGCTAGGAGTTGGATTCTTGTCACATGGGTTTAGACAGCTATACTATAGGTGTCTTCATGTGTCAGTTATATAAACCTCCTTGCAAACAGCACATACTCCTGGAGTGTGATTTGTGTCACAGATATCTAAAACAGGTGAGGCAAATTGCAGTCCACTTGAATACTTTTGTCAGTTGAAATGGGTGCTTTAGCAATTTAAGATCCTGAAGATGGGCCAACGTAACACTTCACAGTCAGTATTTGGCTAAAAAAGCCATCCTCACAAATAATATACCAGTTAACAAGCATGTGGCAACATCTACTACATATTAAGTCTGCATGATACTAATGCTGAACAGTGCCCTCTAAGTTCCGTATTTGCTTGTGGGCTGCATGAAACTCTTACAACAGGCTGGTATATATGAGTATAAAGTCTTCACACTGTGTCTGGGGTTTCAGAAGCACTTTGAAGATTAGGAAGGATTTTGTAACTGTGAAACACTCTTACAGTTAACAGCAGAGATGCGAATATTTGCAGATGACACCAAAACACATCACTGCCCAAGCCATAAAAATGTAAAGGAGATACCAGCTTCTGTATGTAATTATTTAAACTTCTTTGGTTATTTTATATACAAAGCAAAATGAGATGGTTCTTCCATGAAGTTTTGTGTGAAAAAGCTGACTTTTGGAATGCCTGACAAGCAAATTATGATTTTTTTTCCTTCTACCCTTTTTCTACAACCAAAAATTAGAAAATGCTAATAAAAATGCTGTATGATGTGAATGCCATAACTGAAAAATTAAATCTGACAAATTCCTTCAGCTATAGAAGTCTAATACGTTGTGTGTGCCTTTATAAAAACAATAAGTATATTTTTAGAAAGTCTTTAGATAATTAGAATTTCTCATTCATTTTTTTCATTGAATTTATTTTAATTTGCAGTGTTACCATCATGCAAGGTATATCCAGACAGTGTCAGATAAGTGGAACAGGGCAGAGAAGGTACTGTAGCAAGCTCTATCCAGTACATCCAGGCACTTCATGAATATTGGACAACATATAACCCTGGCCACTTTTGTTGAAAAAATGTACATCACTGTGTAAACCAATCTGCACAAATAAACATGTCAAGAACATGTTAAAACTCCAGCCAGATGGCTAAAGAAAAATTATATAACTCTTTGAGAGAAATAAATGCATAAGCTGCTTAAAGATGTATCACACATGGCAAGTAGCTCCTTGTGCTTTAGCCAAGCCCCACTCACTGCATGAGGAAGGGGGCCCAGGGAAAGGGCTTTAGCTCCCCACTTCCCTGTTCACATGTGTGGCTGTACAGGGCAACTTCCACTAGGCTGGCCTCTGTCCCCAAGCCCTTCCAGCATGTAAGGACCAGAGTGCAGCGAACTCATCATCATACAAACATCACATGACAGCTGGCCAAGAAAGATTTCCATGGCCAATAAACACCTCTGAGGGAAGATGTCCTAGCCAGGAAAGCTTACAGTTTCAGCTAAGCTTCCCTGGGGCAGCTAAGCCACATGCACTGCCATTTTGTCTTGACAAAGACTCTGCCCCTATTAAAGTGTCACAGTCCTGTGAATATTGTCATGAACAATTAAATCTGTGGAAGAGCCACTTCCAAACAATACAGCTTTCTGGGGTGTTAAATGCCCTTCCCTGCTTTTCACTCATGGCTCATTTTCCAAATCGAGTTACAAAATAATTCATGTTACGTGTTCATCCTAGCAATATCAAGGATGACACCACCAGCCTCATCCATGTCTGCCCTTAAGCATTTGTATGTTTATCTGGCATCAATTACCCATTCCATATTCAGAAGTGAAAAATATGACACTAATGTGCACATGAATAATGAAGCAAAGCCATTGAGACTTCTGGAGCAGAGTGCCTTGAAAGCATACAATATCAAGATTAAATATGCATACGTATTTTCTTTATTATAAAGAGAATTCACTCTAAAGGAGTTCTTATGATTTAGAGTAACCTCCTGTTAATCCAACCAAGACCACCTAGAAGAGTTCCCTTCTGAAGAAAGAGGTGGGTACTTTTTGGTTTCATCCTCTCAGCATCCTACATAAACAATATGATTTTTCCCTAGAAGAGACTGTGGTCTGCTGAATAATTGATAAGTAGGCATCTGCTCAGTTCAGGCTCTTTTGGCAAAGACTGTATGTAAAATTAGAAGGAAAATCTGATGACTAAAAGAGAGCAATCACCTGTTGTCACTGTTAATTAAGCCTGAGGAAGGCAAAAAAAATTGCAATCTAGAGTTTACCTGTAGTTTCTTCTTCCTCTGATTCACTGTCTTCATCATCATATTCCTTGTCCTCATCTTCCTTTTCATCTTCTTTTCCTTTTTTGACCCTTCTTCTCCCTCCCTCCCCCTCTGACTCTTCTATTCTTTTCTCACCAGACTCTTCCAGCATTTTATCTTCTTCCTTTTCTCTGCTGGCTGTTAAATTCATCATAGTTAGGTCAGGCAGGCTTCCATCTTGGTGTACCAGTCTGTTGGTAAATAGAACTATGTCAGTAAACTAAGCAGTTTCTTTTTCAAGATGTGTAACTAGAAAAAGTAAACTGTTCATGGAAAATGCCTTAGAAGTGGAAAAGTTAATGATTCTGGTACTTTCTCCAAACACACACTGCAAATTGAGCTGGAATGTATTAGTAACTAGTTCTCACTCAGATAGTATTGGTTAGTTAGTAATGAGTGGTATTGACACTTAAACTTGACATTTTCCCTGCTGGAGAAAATGGTCAGAGTTTAAGATGTAGAAGCATGAAATGACATTGTTTAAGAGGAAACATTTCATGACTTCATAGGGGACTTACTCATTTTGGTGGTTTGGTATTTTTTTCTTGAGTCTGCTCAAAGTAATTGAAATAGAAAGAAAAAGGGAGATGAGAACAGAGGGGTTACAGAAGAAGGTCATTGACAAATACGTCATGCTACATCACAAGTCATAAAGCATTCTCCTACTCCATCTGCAGCAGCCTTCTGATGCCAAGAGCATGCCATCGTGACATTCACAGGGCGCTTCTATAAAGAAACATGGAATTGCAGCACAGATGGAAAGGGGACAACCTATTTGCACCAGTGCTGAACTTGGTCAGTCCTGTACCATGGTGTCAATAATGCAGCTAAATCAACACAAACATTTGACTGATTACTGTAAGTGCATTTCCACCTTCTTCCAATTGAAAGGTGCAGTTGGGAAGTCAAAGAATTTACAAATATTCTTCCAGTGATAAGCTTGGGAACAAATGAAAGCAAAAACTCCATGCCTGTAGCTTTGGTATATTTTATCATATCGGTTTTGATAGTGCCATTCATTCTCCCTCTTTTCTGCATTTCACTGAGAATTTTATGTAAATTTATAACTGTCTCTTACTAAATATACTAGTATACTAGTAAATATACTATTAAATCTATTAGTAATTTTCAGACTACCAAAACTGAGATATACAGAAGTGGTATTTCTTTATTGCTATGGTGCCATTTTTAAAACAGATTTATTCAGCATATATCTTTTCTTTACTAAGAAAAGCTGCATTCTCTTCTGGCTTCAGATATTTTCTTTTCACACACCTGAGCTGTGCTGCTGGAACTCACTTCCAATACTTGCAGAAAACCCCAGTTTTCCTAATTCCCTAATCCTGTGATATGCTTTGCTGAGAACGGTGTTTACCTCAATCTCTTTGAATATGACTTCTTGCAGTAACATCTTCCTATGGAAAGCGCATATCTGTATGATCAGATCAGTAAATGTTTATCTATGCTGTTGAAATTACTACACCCAGCATAGTTTCAGGTACCTCTTAGACTGTTCCTGGACTAACACAAGTAACTCTAATACACTGCAGTATTATCTCAAGGCTTTATTTTCATGACAAGAAATTCTGGCATATTGTCATCTAGATTGCATATTCTGCCAGAATTAACCATCTGATCATTAAAAACCAAAAACACAGGGTAAATCATTACTGAGAAAGACAAACCTGCTGAAATACTTTTCCAATATTTGGGAGCTACAGTTTCTTCAAGATGGAAACTTTGGTAGCCCAAATGAGGGAAAAGCTACAGAAACTTGATTGAACAACCCTGAAGGACTAATATCATACCAACTAACAAAAAGCAGAAAAGGTGGCTTAAAAGCAGAAGTTTAACAAGACAGTCAAGCACCAAATAATCTCACTGAATAAAGATATTCATGACAATGATTACTAAAATCCCTCATCATGGTTTTTGCTATGAACCTGGGTCAATAATCTTAAAATCTCTTATACTCAACAATATACTTAGTAGCTTCAGCTACTAAAAACAAGGCTTCTTGTCCAATATACTTCATTTTTGTATTTAAGCTAGCATATATACTAAAAGAATATTCCAAACTTTGGAATGACTACATAATAATAGTCTCTAAAATGAAAGAATCTAACTTCCGGTATCTACCTAATACTCTCATAATGTACCAATAGAGGAGTCATGGGAAAAGAAAAGAGAATGAATTTTCACTTCAGTTCTAATGTTATGCAGATTTCTGGTCACTACAAATCATCACAACCCTTTTGAAAAGCAATGCTCCATGAAATAAATGTATTCATAAAATCAGACAGGTTTTGCACACATACAAGTGCATTGACGTTAATGAGGTATCTTCCCAGCTGACTTCTATGATGGAAACATCTACATTCACACTGGTGTAAATCAAGGACTTAAGGATTTACTTCTGTGTAAACTGGACAGATGCACAGAAAGCCTATAGGGTTTCTTATTAGGGGATGCATCTTTCTCTTATTTATATAACTTCCAATCATATCCAGGAGATCCAGAAGGTAATGGGGTTATAGAGACAGGTACATGCAACATGTATACCTTATAAAGCCTCAGTCTGAACATAGTTTTCAGGACGTTGGTACTTATTTCTACTGACACCAGTAGGCTTGAGCATGGGATTATGTGCTCAGGATATCCAAGGCCTGATAAAAAGCCTTGACCACTTTTCAGAAAGTTAGGCTACTTGGAACTTTTCTTCCCAAACTTCCTCACTTATTGCGAGAATAATTTTTTTTTCAGTACAAGATCACATGATATCATGTAACAGACAACACTGAGGTATGAGGATATAAAAACTGCACTAGTTTAGAAGCTATCCATACAGGCTTCACAATTAATCAGGTGTAACTTCAAGTTGAAAAACAAATATTGATGGGAAATTATCAGGAATAACACAAAGGTATTGTGTCTGATACTTAGGAAAAGAGATAACTTGCTAATAATGCAGACAATGAGCCTTGAAGGTACACCCACTCATGTTTTTAACTGAGGCCATTTCCCACCCTCAAATTCATTAAATAGGGTTTCAATAAAAGAACTATATTGGTTGACCTAGTTTCATGTAGCAAAGCAATTTCAGAGGCACTAAAATCAAGTATGTGCCCCAGGTCCTTGCTGGACTCCTAGTACTTTCATCTATTTGTAATTTGTTAGAGCAGAAGATTAATAACAGCTTATTGGATGCATTAGGAAGCATCTTTTGTCTTTGCTGATTTTTTGCAGTTTATAAATTACTTGAAACTTTCTCAAGTATCCATCATGCACAGCTTTCAACTCTGCATAATATTAGTGACCCACCCCATGAATACTCAGCATGCAAGATTCAAACTGAGCTCACAATGCCATACCTTTATTGGCAGAACCCTGAGTGCTTTGCCTGCCCTTCCAGGGAGTTTTTGCTACCTGCATGCAAGGCCAGCTGGCTAGTATGCATGGCCAAACCTCAGCACAAGGGGTCCCTCACCTTCCTCTAGGAGCTGCTTTCCCTCTGAGGCTCTTATCCCTACACTGCAGCTGCATTGCAGCTGTGTCTGCACCTGCTCCCCTGCCTCCCTGGCCCTAAGCCATGCCTCCACCTCCAGTCTGTATCATCTCTATAGACTTGCTGAGAGCTTCCAGGCTGTGGCTGACCCTTGCTGCCATTTCTGGATCTGATCGTCGCCCTCAGCTGCTAGTTCTCGACCCTTGCTCCCCATGGCAGAGTCCAGCCTTGTCTCCTGGCCATCCCAGCTTGCCTAACCTCACCAAGCTGCCTACCCTTACCAGTACCTGACACGGAAGCTGCCCATTGAGAATGTTTCCAGGTCTGGTAAACTTCTAAGAGCTCTGGCCTAAAGTGTGTGATGACATTTGAAGAAGCGTGAACATGACACATAAATTAACTCCTTGATAGAGCTGACAGTCACAAGTATCTAAACAATGTGTTTTCTTGGCTTTTCTGTTTATATTCAGTAGTGAAAACAAACACAGAAGTCCTCTGATCTCAGAGCTGCTTAAACAAGAGCCCATATTTACTCCAGTCAAATATTTTGAAAGAAATGTACTTTATGAAATTGTTTTCAAGATGCTGTTTATAAAAGGATGATGATGATGGCAATATGGGACTTTGCGGTTTGGATCCTGCAGCACCAAACTCAGCCTGTGAATTAACATCCTTAGCATGCCGTGGTTTCAGTGCACTGCATGTTCCATTTCTGTCTCTGAATCAGGAAATCTCACTTTGCACAAAGTAATACTATATGCTACACATTTAATTTACCTGGTACTCCAATTTCCTTTCTTAGGTGCTTGTGAGGAAGAGAAGGACGTGTCTGTGTGTGTCTGTGAGTAGAGGTGAACATGCAAGCATGCATCTTTCCATGCACAAACAAAGGGTAGATAAACGTGCCTCCTTAACCAAGTCTGTTGTCAGCAGCCAGTTATAAACAGAACCACTTATTCCTGTATTGTTACATGGGCAAAGTTTAAGAGAAGAATTCCCAGGCAGAAGATGAACTCACAGTGCATACATATGCAGAAGAGAGGTATTGGTTGCTTCACAGGCTTTAGGAGACTATAATACCTGAACAACATTCTCTCTCTGCTTACTTCACAGTACTGTGCAACAAGAACATACTTTGTTTTAAGGCAATTAAGAAGAAGAAAAAAGTATATTTGTTTTAAAGGGAAGGAAGAATAGAAATACCCACCTATTAATTATTAGATAAACACGACCATTGACTTTGGCGTGGCTATGAGGTGGGAGATGAAAGCACAAGAATGCATGAGATAAAAATGGGAAATGAATTAGAGAGAAAAAAGGAAACTGTTAAATAGGAAAGAACTCATTTTCTTGTCTACCAAGAGAGACACATTGTCATAACAAAGTGCAATCTGAAAGCTTAACATACACCATGCAGCGAAAAGTTTATGAAGCTTATAAATGCAATACTTGACATTTAGATTTTATGCAACTTGAGAGATGCAGGTTCTTCTGCTTTATCTCAAGCAAGCCATAGGATATTCTGCACATAGCTTCTTCGCTTCTATTTTTATTTAAAGATGATAATAATGGAGCATCTTACCATAGAAATAATCTGCCTCACAGCCTTTATCTCTGCTAAACCATAATTCATGGTGCAGCAAGGAAATGGGCTTGGGATGTCTAATCAGAAGAGTTTTCTTTCTTTTGCAAATGTAAAATTGACCTCTGTAAATCATGTTTATAAATACTGAGAAGTGACTCTGCCAGTTCCAGTGTGTGAGTTTCTGTGTCACTATTGAAATCACTCTGTGAACTTTGCCCACAGGAGGCAGCTTCTTAATACATGAACAGATTGTTCATGCTGAGACTCAGCAATCTGAACATGGACTCTTCAGTTAGATGCAAACATAATACCATAGTCACACAGCATTTCAGGGGCAGATGGGAGGAACTGGAGCTGCTCTCCTGATTACTTTCATAACCTAGGTCTTACCTGCTATGGTTGTTTTAACAAATTCACTATTAGAAGGATTGAGCCTTGTCTGCTTACTCAAAATTAAGGTTCAGTTTCTTTATTTTTTTGTTGTTTCTTGCAAATGAAACAGCATAAAAGCAGCTTTGAAAGGTAAACTAGCTGTTGATTGAATGCTACTGTTTTCAAAGCAAAAGGTTAAATGAAGTTTTAGCAGCTTTGTAAGAAAACTGTCCATAAACACATGAGTCTTCAATCTGTGTTTTAATTTCCCCTGCAACTTATTTCTATTGCTAGGATTACTCTTAAGCTGGAGCTGGCTGTTGTGCTAGTTCTTATACACCTTTATGTATCATCAATAGAAATGTCAGGTGATCTCTCATCCTGAAGCTTTGAACTAAAGTGGGCTGATGCTTGGTACTGATTTATGACATCAAGAGGGAAGAAAACAGATGAATCTTTGTATGGCAGGCATTTTTATGATAATACAAACCAGAAAAAGTGTAGTAATTTGGGTATTGGACACACTTGTGAATGTTTCTGAGAAGGAACAAATTATACACATCATAACTGTGATTTTGAAATACTGCATCACAATCACAAATGTTGTATATATACCATATAAGAGTTAAAAATATCTAGCTACTTATCTGACAGCTCAATACAATCTAGTACATATTTACACTTTAAAATATAGCAATATAGTAGCAAGGTACAAAAATAGGCCATAATATTACATGATTCTCTTCATCTGCCACTTCACTTCAGTAAGGTCCAGTGCAACAACAAATACCTATGTTCAGCAACCCATTTCAAGTCTGCTTACCCCTGGAAAAAGTCTCACTGACTACTGATAAAACCTCCATCCAATCATACAATCTTCCTTTCTGATACTAGACTTTTCTTTACTTTCTTTACTACTTTGGGTCTTGATGAGATTGCTGAATGTCTCAAAGAGCTAGGATAGCCAAGGGCCAGTACTTTAAGAAAAGAACACAGCTTTGGGATTTTTTCATTTCTGAAGTTCCACTTTACTAAAAGACCTAACCGTACAATGTAAATGTAGTATTCACCAAAGATCCCCCAATCTTCTTTTGACCCTCAAAATTACATTGAAAAACACTCATGTTTTCTGTTATTGACAGGACTTACAAAAAAGCACACATAGCAATTAAACATCTAACTCCCATTAAAGGTCAAGGCCAATTAAATATACAAATAAATAAATATCATCGTTACCTTTTAAAATGTACCCCAAAATGAAAAACTTTAATGTGTAAGGGAAAGTGAGGGTACATTGGTTGTGGTTTGTATAGTGGGCTGCTGGATACTAAGTGATATTGATTATTTTGTTTCCCTTCTTTTTAAACCAGGTATTCATAGCAAGGGCAAATGATATCTAATGAAAAGTAAGCATTACAAGACAGTCAGAAGATTAATTTTCATACAGATAATTAATAGCTCCATTTCTAGCTCGTGTTTCTTTACCTGTAAATAAAGTTGTCCTGCTTGCTGCTTACAGCTTTTAAATCAGTGAGCTGGAGGAATCGGTCATGGAAATAGTGAAGGTGTAAGATACACGCCAGTAGGAAGGAGGTGGGGATAAAGATGCGTGTGAATAGCTCAGCCACAGAAAACTGTTTCAAGCCAAGGTCCGCTAGTCTGGAAAAAAAACCCAAGCCTTTAAGTTATCTTTTTTTACACGAAAAACTTTTCCTTGCCATGTGACATTATTACTAATAATTTGCAATGGGAAATCAGAGGCTATTACTACTTATGTGGTTTTAGTTCTTTAAACTCTTCTAAACCAGCAAGTTTCACCTCAAAAATATCTTGTCTTCAGACTCAGAAATGTAGAGAGACACTGTACATGTACAGATCAAAATGGATCAACCATGCCAGAGATGGTTTGAACTAGATGAGTTTTCTCTGAATGAAATGTCTGCACTGGAGATCCACTCATACTGCACATACTTTCTGACTTCATTTCCTGTTCAGAACTGTCCAGAAATGCCCAACACACTAAAGGAGAAAGAAACTCAGCCCTCCTCATTAGCAGGAGGGCAAGTCCACCTTCATTAGCTCCAGATATACTGCAAATCTACCCTTAAAACTTTCCCCAGATCCTATTCCCATGGTCAAAGAGGTAGAAGTACTGGCACTGTATTGAAAACAGGAGTGGTGCCAAGGTCTTGGCTGTAGATGGGAGGAAATATGACTCTTTGAGTCCCTCTCATGTTCTTGTTGACCTTGATCCTTACACCAATAAATTGATAGCTTCAGAGCCAAGTGCCTAAAGTCAGTTATGCTTGGAGATGGTCTCATGATGTTTTTCCCTCACAAGAAGAAAGAGTTCTCTCAGAGCATTCCAGCTCACTGAACCCCAAAGTCTAGAGAAAAACAAAACAAAACAAAAAAAAGAAAGCACTTACTTGTTTTCATCCAGGCCTGTCATGTTTTTCCACAACCCAGGGAATGACTCAAACTGGTATGTATAGATGAAGATAAGTACCAGCATTGTGTAAACAACCACTGACATCCAAAAGTATTTTAAAATCTTTCTCCACCATTCATAGTGCACCTGAAAATCAAACACTAAGAATGTTGAAACACACTGAAGGCAGACGCTGACAAAAATACTGACAATGCACTACTGACAAACAAAGACTAAGAATACTATTTTTCCTAAGTGGTCTGAAGTAAAAAAGAGCCACATCAGCAGCCACAGTTCTTTTAGATACAGTGTTAACTGCTGATGAACATGCACCCAAGTACAGACTTCTGTGTAAAAATGTCTGTTAGGATATGGCCACAGGCATAAAGGCCAGTGACAGATGCAGTCCTCAGTTTCACCACCATGAGGTGATGGAAGTCCTGGAGGAGAGGGACTGCATGCTCATTGGGGTGTGGAAGCTGTGTGGACCAGCTGTTACAGAAACCAGTAGCTATGTAGGATATGCACAGATCCATAATTTTCCCACACAGGTTCCACAGCTCACAGTCATGTGGGAGTCCAAAGACACAGGTATATACTGCATACATCTGATTTATGTGCACTTTGCCTGTCACTACAATCCAAAGCCAAAGGGGAATTAGTCTTAACAGTTAGTCTTAACTCCTTCAAATGATTTTATTATGTTGTACCTAACTAAAGAACAAAGACACTGTTTATGACTTCTGTTTGGAGCTATTTTATTACAAAGGTAAATGTAGGAGTCATCGTATTCAAGTATAACATTTAGTTAACAAAGTTCTCACTTACCTGATAAAGGGCCACACAGAAGAGGAAAAGTACCATATAGATGATTTTGTACATCACAATTCTACCCTCAAAGCTGACAAAGAAGAACATGCCCCCACAGACGTAAATCCAGTACTTGATGAACATAGCCATCACCAGCTTCCCCATGACTTTCATAATATCCTGTTCATCCTCTTCCTCCTCCTCCTCCTCCTCCTTTTCTTTCTCCTTCTCCATCTCCTTCTCCTTTTCGTTCTCCTCCTCCTGCTCTTCTGCCACTTCTCCCTCTTGTAACTCCTCTTCTGCAAATAAGAGTCACATTTGGCCTCTGTTTTGGGGACTTTTAATAAGATTTTAAATTGGTAGGAAGTAAAATCTCTGCACACAACACAGAAACTTAAAACACTATATTCACAATATTTACAAGAGGCTCTATTTCCTAATCACACATGTCTTCAGGGCAGGGGGAAGAGTTTCAACTTAAGACCTTCAACCTGCTCCTATTGCCATACGGCGAGTAGCTATACACCTTACCAGACACTCATCTTCACTTTGTCTGAAACGTAGGCAGCTGTAGCAGAAAACTAGAGCCTAAGAGTTGAATGATGGATAATAGTCAAAACACTTTCCATGGCAATACCTATACTCCCAGGCAAGATACCTTTTAACGTGGAAAAGAGAGAAACCACCAGCACCATCAGAAACCTCTCATCCTGAGTTTAAAGTTTAAACTCTCATGTTGAATTTCATCCTTTAGAGAATATTGTGGTTACCTCCAAAAACCACAAACAAGAGAAAAACATTAACAAAAACCCAAACAAGCTTAAAAACTATAAATGCTGCACTAACCCTGCTGTTTTTCGAAGAAGCTACCTCTTTTGCAGCTTATTCTGCTGTACGTAAGCCACTGCAGAAAAGACAACCTGCTTTTGCCTTATGAAGAGGTCAGGATATCGAGTTATAAATCTTATGAAGATGGTGGAGAACAGGGTAAGTTCTACCCCAATAAGAAGTGTATGTAAGCAAGTACCCAGATGACAAGACTTGTCAAACTCACAGAACATAGCTATAATATTTTGCTTCATATTGAGAACAATATTAGGACTTCAGCATCAAAAGGTTTGCCCACTCCTTTTGTCCCATTAATCATGCCTCTTGGGCTCTTTCCTTGCTTTTTCTTTGCAAATCCTTATAGTGCCTAGCTCTTACATTAATCAAATGTTTCCTGAGACAAGAATTATAATGTCTTAAACAGGAAACTACATAATTTCTTTCCAGTCTGGCCTTCTACCATTTCACTGAGTTAAACTTGTTCAGATCATCATCCAGTGAGACAGGAAAGTCAAGAATGGTTCAGGGGAATATGTGCTCAGTAGCAAAAGAGAGACCAGGTCACTGAGCTGTTAGATTAGCTGAAAATGTAGCTGTAAATTTTGGTTTCAGGTATGGTTCTGATAGCATGAGACTCTGCACTGAAAATATACATGCTTATTTTCCCATTTAAATTAGTACTTGAACATCCAGTTTTGTACAAGTGTTTATGTGCAAACACAGACTTCAAGGAATTTAGCAACTGGATTTTCCCATATAGACCCTTCTTTTCCTGTGGTTAAACTTGTATGGAAATCAATCTACTGGATTTCTGAAGTTCAACGGTGCTTTATTTTTATTTCCTGAAAGACAGTTGCACATAGATTTTGTAATATCATTCTTAGCTAATAACAGGTATCTTGCTAATTGCTTTCGACATTACAGACATGCAGCAACTGAAACTTCTATCATGACTGAAGGACTAAATTGGATGCGGCTGTACCTTTTTCTTCATTTTCTTCATTTCCAACTCTGACCTCAGACAAAGTAGCTTCTTTTAGTCGAAGTGCTTTTTGTTCAGTGAGGTGTTGCCTAAGCAGTAGCCAGAAAGTAATTGTGAAAAGAATCTGTAAACAAAAATCAAAACAAAAACAACAGACTAATTTTATATCCTATATCCTACTAATAGAAACATGTATGCCTTTGTTTTCTCTGTCTATCAGAAAATGGCAACAATGGCATCAGTATAAACATGCATCTATGTGGAAGTAATTTTAATGCATATCCTGCATTAAAACACAATTTATTTCACTAGGACTTTTCCATTGGGTA
Organism: Piaya cayana; assembly: GCA_013389865.1. Taxonomy (NCBI): domain Eukaryota; kingdom Metazoa; phylum Chordata; class Aves; order Cuculiformes; family Coccyzidae; genus Piaya; species Piaya cayana. The sequence goes on from WAAB01009368.1 coordinate 128,446, forward strand.
ATAACTTTTCACTTGGCTTCTTTTCTTAAAGGCATTTACCTAAACAGTTTTACTTTCCTCCATTCTATTCAGTTTTTAACTCCTGTCTTATAAGTTAAGTATCTTCTCATTGCGTACTATTTGGTATGATTTCCTTCTTTCCGTTTTTATTATTTTTCCTTTTTTTTTTTTGGCAGGGAAGAAGCACAAGAAGTTGAATGTTTTGTCATTTTTATATATTATCCTGTCTTTTGATTTACGAGGTTTGGTACTTTGAATGCACAACTAGTTTAAAAATGCAAAAATATCTTTGCATGTCTTTAAGTCACAAAAGGCATAGTAAACTGAATATACTTTGCATTTAGAGCAGTTACAAGACTTAAGATGGCTCTTAATACTTTAAAGAGCTTTAAGAGATGATAACTCCATAACAACAGGATACCCTGTTAACGAAGACAGCATTTCCATTTTGCAAAAAGGTAAATTCAACAGTTTGCAATACCAAAGAGATGGCCAAAATTCAGAAAGCAGTATGATGCCTCTTCATCACAAACTCAAAAGTTTCCACTGATTTTAGTGGTGCAAGGTTGTTTCATTATTTCATAAGTTAGACGAAGAAAATCTCAAACAGGAAACATGTACGAGCCAAGTATTTTTCGTACAATAAAATGACTAGGCTAGCAGTACAATACAAAGAACTCTGCTGCTTTTCATCTAACCTGCAAGTAATTCATAGGGAAAAGGAGAGGTCCCAGGTTAGCAACAGCTATTTTCACTGACTCTGTGGTTAATGTTGAGCTGCTGCAGTAGCAGATTGTCACCCTGTGTGATTTGTCACAGCTTCTCCAGATATTTCCTGCAGCTCTGTCTTTTGCAACACAAACCACTGATTCTGTAAAAAATAGATTTGTTCTGCAGTGATTACCTTTGTCCCCCTGCTACATTTATACTTTGTTCTCTCTGGCATTTCCACAGCCAGAGCTGGCTCTAAGGAAGTTTGACTAAGTTTCAGATTAAATAAACGCTTGTAGTCCACCTTTTACAGTATCCATTTTATTTCCTTCACAGATCAGGAAACACACACAGAGCATGCAGAAAATTTTTGAGAAAAACCCCTCCAGTACATTTCTTTCTGTTTTCCTGTCTTTTCAGAACACAGTGTCCAAAATTTATTTAAATTCAACCTTTATTCAAAGGGCCTTAAATGAGGAATAACGGGGAGGGACAGATATAACAGCAACCTTGACAGGGAGTAATGGACAGGGCTGACAAGCAAAAGGCACCTGGGGTGATGTGCACGAAAGGAAATACATAATCAACAAAACGGGGCTTATGTGGGTTCATCTCAAGAATTTGTATGTAAGCTAGGAAATTCTTTCAAGGCACCATTACAGGGAAACCTTCCAGATCATTCTAGGAAATCAGTATGCCAAGTGCCTCTTTGAAGTGCCTGTACACTATGCAGCATGGAGAATAAACACAAGGAATTAGAGATGTCTGGGCAGGGCTATGATCTTGATGAAATCACAGAGACAGGGAATGAGAGATACAGGCTCTTTAAGAAGCAAGGATCAGGAAGATGCAGAGGTGGAGTTGCAATCTGCAGGACAGCACATTGGAATGCATGGGCTCTGCCTTGGGATGGACAATGAGCCAAGCAACCTGGGAGGAAAACAGAGACACTAAGCATGTAGAGAACCAGTTAGAGAAGCTAAGGCCTGAAGCTGAGTCTGGTAAGACATGTCAAGAGCAACAGAAAAAGCTTTTGTAAGTATATAAGAAGAAAAAGAAAGCTACAAAATGTCTTATTTGCCTAATTTTNTCACAGAGACAGGGAATGAGAGATACAGGCTCTTTAAGAAGTAAGGATCAGGAAGATGCAGAGGTGGAGTTGCAATCTGCAGGACAGCACATTGGAATGCATGGGCTCTGCCTTGGGATGGACAATGAGCCAAGCAACCTGGGAGGAAAACAGAGACACTAAGCATGTAGAGAACCAGTTAGAGAAGCTAAGGCCTGAAGCTGAGTCTGGTAAGACATGTCAAGAGCAACAGAAAAAGCTTTTGTAAGTATATAAGAAGAAAAAGAAAGCTACAAAATGTCTTATTTGCCTAATTTTCTAGCAAGACTGGCCTTCATGAATCACATGTCCCAAAGTCTATGGATAAGTCTGAAGCAAGGAAAACACAAGCTTCATGGAAGAGGATCAGGTCAGAGAATATGTAAGCAAACTGAGTATATATAAGTCCATGGGTCTTAATGGGATGTGCCTATGAGTGCTGAGGGAGTTGGCTGATGTCATTTTAAAGTACTCTCGATAATCTTTGATTGATTGTGGTAACTGGGAGTAATGCCAGAAAACTGCAGAACAGCCAACACCATTCCTGTCTTCAAGAATGAGGCTACAAGCCAGCCCTGTGAAGGGGAGGGTCATGGGACACTGGAACAG
>WAAB01009369.1:0-44078 GCA_013389865.1 Piaya cayana
CCTTCAGGTACTGGAAGGTCAGCTTATAAGCTGAAATAGGGTAGATTTAGATCAGATATTACAAAGAGGTTTTTTTACTGTGAGTGTGATATGGCTCTGGAACAGATTACTCCAAGAGGCTGTGGAATCCTCACCCCTGGAGGTGTTCAAGGCTAGTTTGGATGAGGCTTTGAGCAACCTGATGCAATGGAAGGCATCTCTGCCCATGGCAGGGGGGCTTGGAACCGGATGATCTTTAAGATCCCTTTGAATCCAAACCATTCTATGATCTATAATTCTACATTGTCCTCCCACCTTGTTCCCTGCTTCTCTCTTTTGTTCACTGGGGGAGACTAAGGAAAACTCTCCAGGGAGGCATCAATGTGGGCCTATTTAAGCACAGGAGGTGACAGTAAGATTTAAAAGTACAGAAAAAGTCAAGATCTAGGAGTATGCAGAAACTATAGCAGGAATAATACAGAGTCAGTGTTTTATTTTCTGCATCCAAAACTCCTCCAAAGTGATGTAATCCAAAACAGAAAGATATAAGAAAAAGAAAAAAAAAGAGAGAACCACAAACAATGATACTCTACAGAGAAGGCAAACCCTACAGGAACAGATTTCAGAACCACTGCTTCTCCATGGATGACTTCCCCAAGTAGCCTTGCCCGTTCTTTTGATCCTTGTGCAGCAGTACAATCAAAAGTCAGAAATAACAACATTTGCCTGCTGCCCATAGGCACCAGCAGGCAAATGGTGCAAAATCTTGGGCATTAGTCAGACTTGCGACAGTCAATGAGTTCTTTACACCTCATTCTTGCTCCTTCTCCAACCCTAATTAAAGATATAGCTTCTCCATACACTTTGGCACATACACTGTACACAACTTTTGACTTCAGTCAGGGTCTCCAAGCCATTCTCCTGTCCATTGTTGGCAGGGGCTGAACATGGTGAAAAATGTATCTTTTTACTATAGTTGAACTATTTAAAAGTTTAACCAACTTTCAGAATTATATTCTACTCCTATTCATAAATTATGCATATCTTGTCTACATTACCACCTGGAGAGGGCATGGGGGTGCTGGTTGACAGCCAGCTGAACATGGGCCAGCAGTGAACCCAGGTGACCAAGAAAGCCAACAGCATCTTGGCTTGTATCAGAAATGATGTGGCAAACAGTACTAGGGAACTGATCTCCCCCTGTACTCAGTGCTGGTGAGACCATACCTTAAATCCCATGGTCAGTTTTGTGCCTCCCACTACAAGAAGGTGAGCTGGAGCTTGCCCAGAGAAGGGCAACAAAGCTGTGAAGAGTCTGGAGCACAAGTCTTATGAGGAGCAGCTGAGGGAACGGAGGTTGTTTAGCCTTGAGAAGAGGAGGCTGAGGGGACACCTTATTCATTTCTACAGCTACCTGAAAGGAGGCTGTAGAGAGGTGGGTGCTGGTCTCTTCTCCCAAGTAACAAGCGATAGGATGAGATGACATCAAGTTGTGCCGGTGGAGGTTCATACTGAATATTAGAAAAAGTTCTTTGCTAGAAGAGTGGTGAAGCACTGGAACAACAGGCTGCCCAAGGAAGTGGTGGTGTCACTGGAGCTGTAAAACACGTGGCCACAGCACTGCAGGACATGGTTTAGTAGGCATGGTGGTGTTGGGCTGATAGTTGAACTTGGTGTTCTTGGAGGACTTTTCCAACCTTAATGATTCTATGCACATGTGCTTCTCCCAAATACATATATAAACTTTCTGCCCCACACTTCGGAGTGTTTTTAGTTACTAATGAAGCACAAAGAAGAAAGCATAATTAAGCAATGTGATATGTGGCTTATTAGAATTGAAACTTAAGCTCTTATGCAATATGGTAAAAAGAAGATCTGGATCCAGCTCTTACCTGCATGGAGAGAGACCTGTAAACCAGCATGGAGCTGTACTGACACTATCAATGCCTTTTCTATGCAGACCTGGGACCTCAGTTGGAAAAGCTCCAGATGAACTTCCAGAGAAATTAGCGGCCAGTGCTGCTAGTGGAAGCATCTGACATAAAAGCATATAACAACTCTTTTTGGCAGAAAGGCACTATAGTATTTTGAGATGGAACTATCAAAGACTAGTTCAGACCCAGCCCAAGAGCCATTTTCAAGGATGAGGAGCAGAACCATAAGACCTCTTCTAGTCATCAAGGTATCTTCAAGGTTTTATCCTCAGTGAAAACCATCTGTTCCGCTGCTATGAAAAGATACCAATGACGTGTAAAAGGATACTTTAATGGCAAATTAATTTTTCACTTAGCAGAACAGTGTGCATCATCTCACAGTTTTATTCTTTTCACCTTTGGTCCCCATGAAAACAGGTCTGTGGCCTGTGCCCCATGTAGTCACTCCACCTCCCCCAGAGCATCTGGAGCAAAGCCGAACAACAAATTAGAATTTCCTAAACCCCTCACCTCAGGGAACATCCACGCCACTGAGCCACGTCCTCCTTCTCCAGCATAAACTCCATTGTAGCTCCTGCTTGTCAATAACCATTTTGCCCAGGACCACATTCACACTGTGCTCCGGGATTACCTGTTTTTCCTCTGACTGCTGCAATTTGCATGACTCATTTGCAACATGAAGTGCTAAGTCGACTTCCTATGCCTTTTTCTGAATGATGAGAGAATCTGAGGCTCGTGAAGGAAAGCCCCGCTTACACAATTACACCTGTGGCATAGCTGTCAATTCCCATGGTTTGAGAAAGGCTGCAACAGCAGAAACTTCATTAGAGCATCATATTTGCTCCAAGATGAGACTGCAGACTGGATCAGGAGGGAAAGGATGAGCACAAAAATAGATTCTTAGCAGGTTTTTCCAGTATCTGGGATTATCGTGCTGGCAAAAGCCTGAATTCCCACAGCTGGGATCTCATTTCCTAAGCTGGCAACTCAACCAAAGGCTGGGTTGTTGGGTTAAGAGGAGCAGCCTACATCACTCCGTGATGACTCCCCAGTTCATCTGGGAGCTGACAAGCTTCAGCAGGTGGGAAGCTCTTTTTTCCTGCATGGAAACCTCTGACCATACTGCAATACCTTGAATGTGACGGTGGATTGTGGGAATGGAAGAGCAAATGTGGAGAAAGGAGGGAATTTAGGCTTTTGGAATAAAGCCAAGGAAAGGAGGTTTACTGCATTACTCACATGCCTGTTAAATCCCATTCTGAACACTCCAGTGTGCACAGTCTCTGTGCACTCAGGCAAGTTTTATTTAGAGTGAGAGAGGCTGCAAATCCCATTCCTAATAGAAAAAAAAAGGTGGATATATGAAAAAGGGGAGTGGGAAAGAAAAGGGTGAGGCAATTTTACTCACACAGTGTGCCATGCTAGCCAGTGAGAAGTCAGTCTAGTTTAAACGGTCCATATTCCTTAAGGTCATAAGAAATTCATCCTTGGGATAACCCTCCACATTCACCCTCAAGGAAAACATACAAAAATATATATGAATATACACATACGCATGTATATGTATGTACTGGCATCCCCTCTTCTTTTTTTTTTTTTTTTAAACATGACTGAACAAGCAGACAGCTTCTCATCCCAGATCCAATGCTGATAGATTAGCCCTCACAACCTTTCCCTCCTGAGGTTCAAGTAGAGCACCATTTATTCATCTGAAAATGGAAGGATGCTGTGGCTTAACATGGAATGACCTGCCTTCACCTCACCAGATCACATTGTTGGGCAGAGCTGCTTCACCCTACAGTTCTGCCAGTGCTGGCTCTGATTAGCTCTCTGGCAAGTTATTGCTGCTAGATTCTTATTTTTTACCATTTTTCAGTTATTTCACAACACTGCTCCCCTTTCTGTGTGTAGGCTGCTATAGCTAGAAATACATCCTGATTCCTGTTGCCAGGGTGTTCAGTGGAGGTGACATCAAGGGCCTGGATGCTACCTCTTCAGAAATGCCACAGATCAACCACGGGTTTTTACTGAACAGGTTTATAAAATCAAGGACTAAGCAGAACCTGAGCACTTTTTTAGACAGTGGAATTTTATGGCAACATATAGTTGTAAAGACAACTTAAGATTAATTCAGTTATGAAATTTAAACAAGTCATTCCTGGCTTCTGTGGGGACCTTTTGAAGCCAATGGGAGATGACACCAAGAAAACAAGAAATCTAATCAATCACATTTTGAAGGACAACCGGGAGGGAGCCAAGACACACCAGTACGATTCATTCAACGCAAAATGAAATGTTCTTTTGTTTCTAGTTACTACTTCCTATGGATAACCTTGCTTTACTCAATCTCAGTGTGCTTTATAGAGGGGAAGAAGCCAACACGGGCCCATTTCACAGACCAGGAATCTGAAGCCTGGAGAAGGGTCAGCCAAATTCACGAACATGTTGTTACTGTGACTAGCCCAGAAGCTCTTTTCCTCAGTCCCTATCCAGAGCTCTCTCTCTACAGGACATGGGTCTTACAAAATTCTTTCATTTGTGGGAAAGGTTTTGCTCACTACTTCTGAACTCCAAGTTAATGGGGTCATGTTCCTGAAAAACCCTTAAAGAAATGAACCAGGAAAGGGAGCACCAGTAATCATAGAATTGTTCAGTTGGAAAAATCCTTTGAGATCTTCAAGTCCAACTGTTCCTATCCACTACTAAACCATGTCCCTGAGCATCTCGTCTACCCGCCTTTTACACACCTCCAGGGAGAGTGACTCAACCACCTCCCTGGCAGCCTCTGCCAGTGCCTGAATAACTCTTTCAGTGAAGAAATTTTTCCTGCTGTCTAGTCTGAATCTCTGCTGGCACAAGTTGAGGCCATTTCCTCTCCTCCTATCACTAGTTATTTGGAAGAAGAAACCAAAACCCACTTCATTTCAACCTTCTTTCAGGTAGTAGTAGACAGTGATAAGGTCTCCTGACAGCCTTCTCTTCTCTGGGGGTAAATAACCCCAGTTCTTCAGCTGTTCCTCAGAAGACTTGCTCTCCAGCCCTTTCACCAGCTTTGTTGCTCTTCTCTGGACACACTCCATTACCTCAATGTCTTTCTTACAACCTGCAACCCAATGAATCTACCATGAAATACCTACAGGGTGGTGAAATCCAAGCTGTTATAGAAACAAGAAACAGCTAACAGCAAAGGGTGAAGACTTACCATCCAAACCATGCCATGAGAGACATTGCAAGCTACATTTGGACACCCTTCCTCCTGTCCTGCAATGAGAATCTGGCTGAGAAACAAGTATGAAAATTCAGCCTTGAATTCAAAGAGTAACATGCTTTTCAAAGAACAGCATGTACCAGAGGGTGATAGGTAGCAAGGCTGACAGCTCATCACTTAGCATTTCTCCATTGTATGTGTGTTTCATTTTTAATCACAGACTCTCTGCAGCACCGCCTGCTGTGTGATGTTTTAAGGCTAATACTGAGACCCAAGGAGATTCTTAACCAAACATTAATCACTAGTCAGTGTTTTGTATGCTTGAAGGAACTGAGCTCAGCTGAAACTAAGATGAGGGTAACCTCCCCAATCAGTCACGATCTAATGATTTTTCTCTAAAAAATGTTGTGTGTGGCTTGATGCTGCTAACAAGTGCCCTGGATCAATAGTTCTGCCTGTTCAGAAAGCAAGGGGCACCCAACAGCAGCGGTAGAAAGACAGAGACTGCAATAACCTCTGATACGATGACAGCAAAGGAGTGGGGTGTAGAACTTCAAGGACAAAGTAAAGCCCTTCTCACTCCACCTTTCAAGAGAAAACATCACAGATTTTCATTCAGGTACAGAAACCAAATGTGAGAACAACCTGCTTCATCGTTTGCTATGAGTGACTGAGAAGGGGGTTAGATAATATGTTCTGGTGCTGGAATCGGGCTCCACCTGGGACAGCTGCTCTGTTACAGCACTGCACAGAGGCTTGTATGTGATGGGACAGACCAAAAAGACTGGATAGGCATTAAAAAAAGCCTCTCTTTCCAATTTCCTTTTCTTGTAATACTGAATGGTAGTGGCCAGCAAAGGCAATCCTTGTGTTAAAAGCATCAGGCTAGAGCTTATGAGAGAAGAGCTTCCCTCCTCCCCTCTCCTACCCACCCCACCTCTTCAGTACGAATTCATTTTGCTACTTTAACCTCTTCAGCCCAAACCCAAGGTATTTCTGAAAATCCGCATCACGAATTTAGTTCAGGCCAGGGTGTTCCAATTTTCACGGTACACTGCCTTCCACAACCTCTAAAGCAACCTTCTTTAAGAGGGCTTGAAAAGGAGGTACCAAAACCATCTGTCATGCTCCCATTTTCAGTTCAGTAGAGCTGGAACTATTACTTCCATTGCTAGTATTTCCTGCAGAGGATAAGCTCTTGGTTGCTATTATATGGACACACGGTACTAATTTACGAGGTTCCTTTCTTGGTAGCAAACTGGCAGAGTACAAATGACTATACCCTTTGTGACACCATTTCCACATCTGCACTAGGTCATCCATTGCCAAGTTCCCTGGATGGACAGCAAAGCCACAAGAGCGCTCACACTGGAAGAAATCAGTTATTTCCTTTCCCATGTCTAACACAAAGTAGCAAAGATTAACTCTGTTCCCTGGCTGGATGTTTCTTATTGGCTGCAGGGTAAAATCTCGACCATTCGCACAGTCAAAATAGCAGCTTCTGAATTGCTGGAGCGAACTCCTGAGCTACCTCAGGGGTGAATCAGGGTAAGAGAAGGAGTTGAAGCCAGTAGAGGACCCAACCTTTGAAAGCCAAAGCTCAAAGAGCTCTTTCAGTTTAAACAATTATTAGCTCAGTGTAAAATCAGTAGAGGGAAAGACCTGGCTTTCCACGGGGTGATTTGGGCCACAGCAATTGAGCTCCATCATGCTCTAACAGATTGGTATCACTGGGCTGAAGCTGGTGCCCCCTTGAGCATCAGCCTTCCTGAATCCCACTTTATATAGAGAGAACTGCTATTAATGGGTCTGTATCCCACAGCTGCACTTAAGTGCCATTATCATTAAATGCCATCAGCCTTCACCTAATTTCCACCCATTATTGACAGATATAATTCTCCATTAATCTCAAAATAGGGGAAGGGGCAGCCAGCTTCAGTTAAAACCCACACCGCTGCTTTTAACCTTCTGTCTAAGTCACCAATGTCCTTCTGTGCAGAAGACAGATTCAGTGTGCACAGGACTGCTCTCGGGAAAGCCAAGGGACCAGACTTTTCCAACCATCAGGAAAACAAAACAAGTTGTAGTTGCTTTTTCTACAGAAAATATTTATTTGCAAGAACTGAAAAGCATAACATACTTTGCTACATACATGTCTAGGCTACAAAAGCAGGTAGTCTGTTCTCCGGTAGAATCAAGCAGACAATTTAAAAAGGAAAAACAGCGACTTCTTTCCACCTAATGGGTTTGTTTGCAGTGTGAACAATCAGGCAGGACCATATCCAGATGACAGTGCTTGTACAGAACCAGAGGCCACTGACCACACATACACAGAGTTAAATAGACTTATGGCAAAAGAGCAGACATCTGCAGCCAGAACAGGCTCCAATGCAGTTTACCAAGGAGTTTACAGGGTGTGCTTTTGCAGTAGTATCACTGTTTTTTTCATCTCAGTTTTAAACATTTGCACAAACCCATAGTGTATCCACCTGAACAAAGGGAAAGATCAGCTGAAAAGCCTTACAGGTGTCACACGCAGACTGATTCAGAGTCACAAGTATTGTTTTGCACAGCCACGGCAGTGGCTTTGGCCCTGGGTATGTATTTCTCTTCAAAAGAGTAACACCAGGTGATTTACCCGTGGGAGGCTCAATGTATCTCAGGGAAACTGCCATGTACTTAGATCAAAGCAAGGCCCTCTGAGAGCAAACTGCTTCCCCTCCGTGGCACCTTGCTGAACTGGTGAGGCAGTTACGACAGTAGCACTTCCAGGGCATAGGGGATCTTTAGGTCTTCTCCAAGAAGACCAGTTCACCAAATTGCGTTCTTTAAGCTGTCAGCTCCCAGGAGTCACTTTTTAAGTTTTACTTAAGTCTATGGGGTTTTCTTTTTAAATATATATTCAAAGCCATAATTCTGCAAAACAAAAAAGACAACTAAAGATACAATTAAGCCTAAAGTAATTTGGGGGGTTTTTTGTACCAAACCAGAGCTGTCCTACAGGAAAAAAAACAGACAATATATGCATATGCACAAAATGACACAGCGCAACAACTTTCAGTCAAAAATTGCTAATAGGACAGAGCTCAGACAGCAATTCACACCATAGTTTTACAAAGGCTCAGTGATGTGGAATGTGAAGATGTTTCAGAAACTCCTGGACTTTGTTTTGGACTAAGTGGAATGTGCTGTGTGTGTTCAGGTAGATGACTTTATTTAGTGATGCTTACTACATTAAAAAAAAACACTCTTTTTTTTTTTTAAATTACTCACCATGCAGATGTGCACAGATACACTCTCACTCATTCTTGCTAACTATACAAATGAAGACAGCAAGATGCCGTTACATCAGCACCATTGAATTAAAATCTGATATGGCAAAGTCAGATACAAGCAGAGTCCTGTTAAAAGAAACCGATAACTTGCCTCTGCTTCCTCCTCTCTCCCTTCCACTCCCTTAATTATAGGCTGCTAAAGTTTGAAAAGATTTTTACCTGCTGGTTGGAAGGAAAAAATGGCATATATGATAAAGGTCAGATATACACAAACAGGACTGCATAGTACTAAAGAACAAGGGGAAAACTAAGACTAAAACAAGGGAGTAAAATGAAAAAGGATGTCCTTGCTGATTTATGGAATCAAGAACTAGGAATGTTGATTGTGATGTCAGGAATCCCCTCATCGGCCATTTCTTTCATCTTTTCTGTAAGACAAGTCTACAAATCCAGCCTTCCTGTGTTTGTTCTCACCTAGCCAGTTCCTCTCTTAAGAGGAAAAGCATGGAGATGGATGGGCTGTAGGGCAGAGAAGAGACTGCTGGTAATAAAGGATATCGAAACTCTGTTTCACAAAGGAGAGTTTCCTGCAAGATGCATTCTTTTCTAAGTAGGAAGTCAATTCAGATATATACCTCGGTAAAGCAGAAAAAGGCCTGACATGAAAAGCACAAAACCAAATGGCTATTCCCCTCTCAATCCTGGAGTCTCTAATGGATGCCAATCACTGAAGTAATACAGCAGTAACTGAGATCACACCCTCAACATATCCTCAAAGTGCCCAGTTATTTTATTGGCCATGAGAAAGCTACAATATCCTGGCCTACTAACTGAATCCATGTGTCTTATCTGTAAAGACCTGAACATAAAACCCAATTCATTCATCTTTGCAACCCCCAAAGTTGCTTAACACTACAGTGCAAAGCAGGAACACATCATAGCATTACACTACTTGTATAAGCTAGGATAACTTTTGTAGTTACAAAGTACTGACCTACCATTTCACCTTCAGAACACAAAATGTTCCCTTTCTAATTAGTGACTTGCAAAAGGAATATTTTAGTCACCAAGAGTATAAAAATACTCCGTATACTTCTGTTCTTAGTTACGTGGGGTTTGTACAATGGCCTCTTGGCATTAGCTAGAATCTAGAGCCCAAATACTCAGTGGAAATCCCTCCCAATGTAGCAATTAGTATCATTCATTTACTTGACCTACATTCTAAATGAGTCTAGACAGAATTCACCGTTGATCATTTGGGGGGATGGGAGTGGAAAGGTGGGTTGGTTTATTTTAGCAGGAAAAAAAAAAAAGGAAGAAAGTTTTTATATTCATTTTCAGCTCCACACTAGAAAAATCAAGATTATATTGAGATACTTTGTTACACAGAGAGAGAGGAAAAGATCCCCTGCCAGTGTAAATCAGAGCTGCAGCCTCCAAAAGCAGTGAGAAGCGTGCTGCGTTGCATCAGCTGGGATCTGGCCTAAGAACCTCGGCCTAATCCATTATTAGTCTGTGCTGCTGAAAAATATTGAATGGTACAGATGAAATAAGAGAAATGCAGCAAAGAACTATAAATAGCCTGGGGAAAAGAAAAAAAAAACCCACCAACATTATCTACACACAAGGTCAGAACTGTCTTATGCCACATGCTCTATACTTTTAAAATATATATATATGTGTGTGTATATATATATAAGAAATAATGCCCTACATTCCTTCATAGCTTATCTCCCTAGAAGCAAAGACCTGACATACCTAGTCATGTTTTAAAGCATGGGCCAAAAGGTAAGTCTTCTGGTGTATATAAAATTATGCTGACAAGCAGCATAATGTTACAGCTGAAGACTCTTAGGATCACTTAAGTCCTCTAGTAGAAATGGAAATTAGGTAGCACGGAAGGCCTTTGCCTAGCCTGTCCGCACACACACATTACTCTACAGAACCAAGTCAACGACCGCTGGAACAAGTACCTTGCAGGAGGCTAAGACCTCAAGTAATATAGCCAAGCTAATTAAAAGCATTTATACTGGCATCTTTCCTGAATGCACCATAGGACTCCCTCCTTCTCTATGCCCTTAACAGAGAGCACAACTCTCAGAGTACAAAACAGAGAGTACAACTGCCTCTCCATGCTGTCTGCAGTGCATCAACAGTCACACTTGGATCACCTCAGGACCACTGGGGCTAGCAGTGCAACTGCACGTGTCCTGCCTTTGCTGTCCCCCTGCTAGGTATGTAACATGGACATAAAAAACACCTCTGGAGATAGCGAGGTCCTTGTCGCATAACAGCCTGTGAGTAGGTAATGACAGGAGTCTCATTGGCCCCTAGTATCCAGCAGAGAAACCTGTTCAATTAAGGTCCCTGAAGAAAAATTATCACAAACACACCAAAGTAAAGGTTTTCCGTATTATAAAGAAGTAATATTTAATAACAATAAATCCCCAAGCAACGTGTACTAGGTAAAGCAATCCCCCCCAACAAAGAGTACCTAAAAATAATTCAAAAGATTACACAAATTAAGATAAGTAGTTTATCAAACAGTTACAAGAAACTTGGTATGACCATACTGGTTTGGATGAATTAGTTCAACAGCTTGACTCAGACTGTGGCAAATTTCAAACACTTCAGATGAAAACATGACTATCTTCCAATCTGATTCGAACTAGCACGTCCAAATAAAGCAAACAAAACCAGCACAGCTTTAACAGTGACCAGTACAGCAGGTTTTGGAGACAGGGGTGTGTATGGGGTTGGGGTATTGTTTGGGTTTTGCAAAATCATCCATCTTTGTAGTACTGAGAAATAATCCAATTCTGGTGTTAATACAGCGAAGCCAGCTGTATTTGCAATTGGAGATGATCCATTTAACTGGTAATGAGCAAGAGCCCCGGCAGAGCCGGAGGCCCTCAGAGATGGCAAACCATGGGTGCTCTTAAAAAAAAAAAAAAAAAAGAACATTTAAGGAATTTTCTAAGCTATACCCTTGCCAGCCACTGTCCAGCCATAGGGTAGTGGAAGGGTCAGTCCTAGACATCTCCTGTCGCTTTGCTGACCTCATGTGGCTAAACAATGCAGCCGTCCCTTGTGGCACTCAGTGGCACCCACCAGTGTTCACTATTCATGTGAAGCCTTAAATCACTGCTCAAACAAAACAAGCACACAAAAATTGTTGGTGGATACTGGAATGATGCAGAGGACCCAGCAGGACCCTCGTAAAGGGAAAGGGAGAAGACTGGCCCACGCCAAGAAGAAAGGAACACTTGCAGAATAGACTAAAACAGCATTTCTCCTCTTATTGCTACCAAAGCTAAAATAATAAAAAGGCACTTGCATAGAAGCTTAGGGCATTACCTAGAGAGCATGAATGTATGCCAAAACTCATTACAATTTCATGGAGTCAGGTACAGGTTTCACTGCCACTAATGTGAAACGCCTTCTTAAAATGGCACAGTGAGGACTGATCGACAACCTGCTGCAACCACCAAAGCTTTTCCATTACTTTCACTGAGTTTTGAGTCAGGCCTGAGGGTGGCAAAATAGGATACCAAAGGAAGAAACTCTAAGGAGAATGAAGAACAAGAAAGGAGCTGGTATGGCAGCTGCGGTAATAAAATATAAATCCAATATTTTACAAAATAGAATACTTGCATGAAATATCTACTGTACATGGTAAAAAAATTACTTGTAAGGCTAAGTTAGTTTTTCCCTTATTTTTCATTAGGAAAAAATAAGAAAAAAGACCTTCAGAATTTTTTTTTAATTTTTTTTTTAATTGTCTTCTTCTGTTAAACTGTAAAGTAGCTATGCTAGCTTGCTGAATCAGGATTTTCACATTAAATCCATCCTCAGTGGAGTCTGAGCATCCTTTTGTAGTAACCAGATAAAACCCTGCTCAAATCCTGGGGTAGGTTCATCTGTGCCACTCCAAGGACAAACTGCAAGAATCACAGCCTGGGTAAAGGCATGACCAGGGTACAGAGAGAGACTGGTCATCACTCAGGATGACAAGTCAGGAGGACTTTGGTTGAAAATATGTGGGAAAGAGGAAAGTCAAGAAAAAAGGCCTTTTTTATTTTTAAGAGGTGGCATTGACTCTTCTATTTCAATTATCCTCAGGCAAGAAGCTACATGAGACAAGGAAAAGAGTACTGGACCAGGATCAGACCTGAATACTGCTCTTGGCTTTTCCACTGAACTTGGGTCAGTCATTTTACCTCTCCGCGTGCTTACTTCATCCCTCTTTTGCCTTGTCTGCTGCCTACACACTCAGTTCCTCAAGTCAGAGGCTGCCTTGCCACACAGTTGACTACCACCTCCAGACCTGAACTGTGCCTAGCTAGGACTACTTATACCCCTATCTTTTTGGCTAAGCAGTTGGTCTAAGATCACATCTCTGGAAAAGGAGGTAAGAAGAAAATAAGATACATGGCTTTATTGCAGGGCAATTTGAATTTTGAGGGAGGGAATGAGTGTTCAGTGATATTTGTGTGTCTGATTTTAGAGTTTGCCCAGATCACTTGCAGGGTTAGGGAAGCTCGGTTCACTTCATTGCGACTGCCTGAACAAAATTTGCAAAGCTAATAAATACTATTTACAATAGTAACAGGAAAGCGGCAAAGAAAGGAAAACACAGAACAATCAGAGACTGGGTCTACATAAGAAATTCCATCAATGCATCTAGAAGCCAATAAATTAAATCCATATGGTCCTCTCAGGAGGCACTTCTGGTTTAAGCCTTACATTAATTTAATTTGTTGGGAAGGAACTGATTTAAGCTAAACAGATTAGCCATAGCAGACTGAAGGACATCCATCCAAAACATTGCATAAATTTAACAAAACCTGCTTTCTAAACAGATGCAGTTAAACTAGTGTAATTCTCCCACACAGACAAAGCATGGCAAGACAGCAACTGATCTTTGCTTGAACTCCACAAGCGTGGAAGCAGTAGGGAAGCCTAGCAGGACTGCTTTCAACCCAGAGGGAAACCCACCCCATTAAACAATAAAGAGGCTGGAGGGTAGAAGAGAAAGAGCTAGGGGAGGGCAATTGAGCAGCATCATTGCCCACCGCTCTCCTGCCTGTACTGTTAGCTCAGCAGTACCAGGACCCTTTCTTGTCCCTTCAGAAGCAGGCTACACACATGCTTCCCAATCCCTCACAAAAGGCTCAAGTGCTGTAGACCAGTAGGCATGGAGCTGTGACTAGATTCTGAGCAGCATCATGCTGCATCTCCTCTTTCTCTCAGTTATCTTCTCCCAAGAAACCCATCATCCACATACACCTATCAGTTTTGCATATATCACGCTTCTACAGAATGTCTTTGTGCTCAGATTAGGATGTGTGCACATGCACACACACACACACACACCAGTCACCGGCACACTGCTGGCATCATCATTCAATCCTGTCCTTGCAGCACCAGACAGGAAAAGAATAAAAGGAAAGACAGGGACTGCATGTGAAGTGAAGAAGGGAGTTACAAAGACAAAAGATCCCATCTGCAGTCACAGCCTCATCAGTCAATGCAGAAGTTGAACTCCCTCTCTTTTGTGCTTTGGTTCACTGAGGATGACAAGTCAGGAGGACTTTGGTTGAAAATACGTGGGAAAGAGGAAAGTCAAGAAAAAAGGCCTTTTTTTATTTTTAAGAGGTGGCATTGACTCTTCTATCTATTTCAATTATCTTCAGTGTTTCATTTCCTTCTAGATCGGGGTTGACTCTGTAGGGAACAAAAAACCCAAAACAACAAAGGTTAAGACGAACAGTCAGTTTTAAAAGCACATATCCTGCTTGAATTGGCTAATGCTAAAAAGGCACTTGGTATTTACCAGGTACTTGTCAGTTGGAGTACAGTAACACACTGAATTAGTCATCTCTCTGGCTCTAGGTATAACTTTGACACAAGTGCTCAGAAAGCATGCATGGGGTGGATTTGGTTCATCCTAGCCCTCAGAAAAGCACGCTTCCAAACAAAATACCCCTCCCCTTTGGTAAGCTTGCTTCTCTTTGTTAGCAGAGATCAGGACCCGGGCCAACAGGACAGTGGCAGGACAAGAAAAGGTAGAGTGGAAAAAATACACATATTTAAACCAGTAAATCTCTCTCTCTTCAGAATCATCCCCCCCAACAAAAATGAAGGACCTCTGTGTTGAGCAGTTCAGAGAACTTAACAGGTCTGTGTCTTAAGAGGGAGTCCTGCAAACTTTTTGCTGTACTGCTTTAGTAAGACCACCGCTCTGAGAAGTTCCAGCTCTTCACACTCTAACATCATAGAAAGCCCAGTGAGTCACAGCCTCACACTTCCACCCAACGGGCAAAACCTTATTCCTTTAGGAGACACAGAAGTAAGTGCTTAAAGAAGTGGGTAGGCACAACTAACAGGCTTACAGGGGTTAGGTTTCTGGCAGAAGCACCGAGTTCGGTAGCTGTATCACTACAATGCTACAACCACTTCTCCAGAATACCAGTAACTTTCCCTCTAAGCTCTCCAGGTAAGAGACCGAATTCTTCCTTCATGTTTCACAGTGTCCCGCATAGCTGAGCCCCTACTTTTACTTCTGGCCTCCAGGCACAAATGACAGTGATGCTGAACACCCTGCACTCACCTGTGCTGCTGTAGGCCTAGCAGCACCGATTTCTCTAGCCTCGTCTCGTTGGCTATTGTGAACTGCATGATATCATCCTGCCGTGTCCCCGGCACGGCTTCCAGGGACAGCGCTGCGTACTTGGAGGTGTCTGCTTGCCTGTCATTGCGATCTGCAAAGGAGATTGGGCTTGACAACTCCTCCAGTTGGTGAGGCTCTTCATAAATTAGCAGACTCCTTGACCTCACTGCATACAAAGACAGAAGGCAAAAAGATGTGAGAAACTGGTAGCTCAAATAACAGACCTGGATATTTCAGGAAAATGAAATCATCAGAGCAGAACTAAAGCTACAGAGGTCTTTTCATAGGGATTAAGTGCTAATTTGACTGGCAAGGAAAGATGCCACAGCAATGGTCCAGGTAGGAATCATAAAGCTCTGAATTATTCATGAAACAAGGACAAAAAAACCCCAATAACTTTGATAATACACATTGAAAGCAACTGGATCATTACAGGTACGTAATACTAAGAGTTTCTCACTCAGTCCTTGGAGTATTTGTTTATATTGCCAAAGGACACACCAGCTGATATCAGTTGCACATTTTAACACTAGGAACACCTACTGCTAGGAAGAAACCCTGTTACCTTTTACAGACCACTAGCTTTAGCTCCACAAACAGAAAGGAAACTGCTTAAACAAAGTTACTGAGCAGGCAAGTGGAGAAAGGCTCTGCCCATGCCTATGGAACCTTCTGCCATCGAAACAGCTTGTCAAGCTATCCTTTGAAAAACACAGGTATAGCAAGGAGTGGCCCACTAAGGAGCAGGAAAGTAAGAGGTGCTTGAGAAGGATAGGGATGTGGGTGGAAAACAAGTGCTGAAGCAGGGAGTAAGACTGGGATAGTTGTCACTTACCAATAGAGTCTGTGTAGGACTCTGGTGAGGAATGCTGCCTGGGCAACACCATCTTTGTAGCAGAAGGATAAGGCCCGTAGCTCTGAGAGAAGCTGCCAAAAACTACTGCAAAGCACAGCACCACCATCTGGAAAAAGGGAAGATGAAGAAGAGATAACTGCACTAGCAGCTCTTGGCTCATGCACACGCATCAAAACTAAGAATCAAGACAAGGCAGATCTGATACTTTTCAAAACAAAACATCTGAGTTTTTCTGACAACATATCACGTCTCTTAAAAGAGGTACATACAGAATAATAATTCAGTGTTTTAAAGTGCAGATTTAAACACTAGAGTTTGTTATCAATGTCTGCCACCATTTTGGCCTGTAGCCTTACTTACTCTCGAAGTTGAAAAGCAGACACAATCACCATGTGTGTTTTACAGATGCTGCTAGGAATTTCCAAGTTTAATTCTGCTGTTGTCCCCAGTTTTGCTTCTAAGTGACAGAAAGGCTGGCAGCCTAGAAGAACAACTTAGGCCTTGAAAATAATTTCCATCAATTTATAGCACTAGTATAAAGGGAACTTGCTGGCTGTGTATAAGGACATAAAAGGGGAAAGTTTCACCCTAATCCTTTTCTTATCCTGACTGCCTTTAGTGAAATAGGCCAGAATAAGATTTACAGCCTGAGCCCTATTTTCATTTGGATGAGCAAATTTATTTTTACTGGTATGAAAATAACTGGGCAAAGGTCACCCTTGTTTTCATTCTACATGTCTAGATATCATTTTTCACACAAAATATTGTACAAAATAATAAAACAGGATATTCAAAGGAGCAGTGCTCCTTCTTTCATCACTGCAGTATCCAACTAAAAGCATGGGTCCAGTCTCCTCCAGAATTTAACGCCTTCCTACAACCACTAATTTTCATCAGCTACAAGTCTCGCCTACCTCAAAATTAACTGTCAAATTCCAAAGACAAGTTTCCCAAGCTGAAAATTTGCAAGAGAGGGGCTTTGCCAACTATAGAACACACCTTTGAGCAGTGGAAAGAAATTCTCATTTCCCTACAATTCTCAGCTTTAGGGACACCTACCATAAGACAGGTCCCTGTCTGTGTGCTAGCTGCCTTACACGAACGTGACACTTTCCCAGCAACCATGGCTTGGAGTCTCTGCAACTGCTGTAGAAGTGTTCTGCAAAGCAAAAACAACAGACAAGCATCAAATGCACTGATCTAGTTGCTGGTTAAACAGACTTTTCCTTCAATTTCCACACTTGGCAACAACACAGCCTTTATGACAAGGTACAGATCATTAACGTATTCCCTTTGAAGTGAGTAGCAGGGAATGTTTTTACAAGATTTTACATGTATTAGCAGTGTACTTATAGAAAAGTTCTTTGAACTTTTCCTCAACTGATGTCTGTGAGCAATTACTTCTTCAGCATTTTCAGAAGAATCTTATAAATAAAAACTGCATTTTCAGTGTTTCTACAAAAAACAATCCTGGTAAGTGTACCAACAACCAAAACTGCTCTGTATGCCAGTGACTAGATGCATATACAACCTGGTTCTGTGTCATGAATTCAGCAGGAGTTTCACCATTATGTGAGAAGGTGCAGAAGCAACTTTATAACTGTTCTAATTGGTGGTAGGGGTAATACAGCTCACTACTTTTTCAGAAAACCTGCAGTACAGTGGTTTGGACCACATGCTGGACCATTTTTAAAGAGGAGGTCTTAGAGCTAGACATAGGCATCGACCTAATTTCTCATAAATTCAGCTATTTAATAAAGCACTTCATTGCTATTTGCTAAACCCTCCAGGAGTTGACAAAAATCACAGATGCTTGAAACGGCTACTCTGCCTGTGTCTTTTGGAGGTCTCAACCATGACAGCAATTCTGTTCTGGTTGGAGTCAACAATCCCAAACCAGGAAAGTATCCCGGTTTTCTGGATGTTTTTCTTTTACTGTATCATCATCAATTACTACAGTTAGGATACTAGTAATTTACATTGGAAATTGTCACAAAGAATGATTGATATAAAATTTTCACTGTAGTTTTCATTAAAGCTTTATAACAGACATGGAGTAATCAAAATATTTGCTCTCTACACAGTCAAACATAGAACAACTTTACATTGGGATATTAACTTTGCTGTTTGTTTTCAGTTTTACTTTTCTTTTTTCCTGTAAGCCTCACAACCTATTGCAGAGGGTAACCCCCTCAAAACTCAAGGCAACAGCTCTGGAGGTTGTGACGTCAAATGCTAAAGCAAGAGGCAAGGTTAGGATGTCAGAGAAAATAGAAGGATTATTTTAAGATCAAACTGGCTAAAAGCTAATTGTAGGACAGACCCAGAGGTGCCTTCACAGCTCAGTATACACTTGTCTGCCTATTATTATAGATTTTTTTAATCATCAATGCTCACTGCTAATTAGGGTTTAATGAATTCAAGGACTTCAGGAATGCATTCTGAAATGAGCACAAGTCATGCTTACAGCATAGATTTATCTGGGTCAGCAGATCCTTCTCAACTTACTAAGGAAGGATATCTTGCATGCTCTTGAGAGCATGGTATATTCTACAACTCAATATTTTAAACAAGAAAGGGATTCATCTAATTCACTTCTTTATTCACTACTAGAGAGACTACAGGCAGATGAAAACACTGTCCATCATGTAAATGAGACCATTCCAATTCCCTGCTCCCTTCTGCACCTTTCCCCAATTACCCCTCCCATCCTCCACATCACATAAGGTTCATAAAGACTTGTGTACATGGTATACATCATTTTCCAGCACAGAACTTGCTGCACACAGTTTCCCACCACATGCCACCTCCTATGCTGTACAGCAATGCCTTTTTAACCCTGCAGTTTCTGTGCTATTAGAAGACTTATTTTTCCACCCGTTTCAGGCCTGAGTCACTGAGCTCGACACAGAACAACTCTGTGCGATGAGGAGGAAGAAGTTCTCCTCCTCCCCAGCTTGGGGGTTGGCAGCAGCAGCAGCCTTGAAACGCTGATCACTCTTGCCACTTTTTGTGGAGGCGTCAGTGAGAAAACAGCTAATGGCTGGTGAGGAAATCAACAGAGAAGAGACAATTCTGGTTTTGCTCATCTCTGCCTTTTTGCATCCAATAGAGAAAAACTGCTAGGCAGAGTGGGCCCAGAGAGCTGACTGCAAAGCGCTTTCTTTTTTTGGAAAGTCAAACTAGGTAGATATTCTGAGGTCTCACAGAGGAAGTTTCCTCAACGATCTTATTTACCAACTACCTATGTACAAAATGTCTTTTTCCCCCAATTCATTTACTTGTTTGAACAGAGCCACCGTTGTCTTCTCGGCAGACAAGGTCTGGGTGCTGGGAGCTAAAAGGCTACAGATTCATTTTCAAACTAAGAGCAAGAGCTCAGGCAAGAGCAACCAACAAATTTGTTTACCAGTTTACCCTGCCATTGGCAAAATGAGGCACTCCTTGGTGCTTTTATTCTCTATTTTAAGCTGGAATGATGGAAGACTGGATTCCAAGGTCAAAAGATCTCCTTACCTATGCAAAAGCTGCCTTCATTGTTACTGGTTGGCAACAGGGATGATCTGGACTAAGAAAGTGAAAAGGAGCAGCATTCTGCTCTGCAGAACAGGAACTTAGGTTGAACTAAGATGCTCCCTCTAAGTAGCAGCAGGAAGACCAAAAATGCTTTTAGTGAAACACACTGTCTATGGTTAAATCCTAACAGGAGAAAATTCAATCCCAAGGTAGCGTGCATAAGGGGGTTTGCACCCACAGGGATTATTTTCACTGCGTCTGACACATTTCCCAGTGATATTCAATTAGAGGGTCACCTCTGTAGGAGGTGTGAATGTGCTTTCACGCTTTTCCCTGCCAATGGAAATGCACCTCTAGGAAAGCTGTAAAGTGACTGAAGACTCCTGATCTCCCTCCACACACTGCCAGCAAATTCACTCTGCCTGTGATGTCTTGTTTTCGTGTGCGCATGCAGGTATTCATCTTCAGAAGAGCTTCTTTCACTACTAAAGTAAGGAACAAGCCAAGCTTCCAGTGACACTCTGATTAAAGAGAAAAAAAATGTCACTCCAGGATCTACCCTTCTGGGAGGCTTCCTCAGTTTAATGTTTATGCTTAAAATCCTATATCAATTCAAATAAAAAAAGACAGCTTCATGGAGACACTAAATACTGTTTACTTGGATTAAGATTTTTCAGAAAATTTATCTACTTTGTGAGTAACAAAACCTATTTTTCATAAGTAAAGTGAAAAAGTATTCCATCTTCCAAGTAAATTCCAACACACAGATTCCTTCTCTGTCACTCTGATTTGTAGGAAAAAGAGGAAATCCCAATGTGATGTTTTCACTGAAAGACCAGAATACCTCAAAGCATATAAAAAAAAATCCACAATTTTTCCTCATTTGAATTATAAAGAAAAAATCCAGCAATTTTTCATCAAAGATGGTTCAGCATAAAAAACACTGTCCTGCTCCTATGTAAACAAGAAGTTGCTCCAGGGCTGCCACACTTTGTCAACTATTATAAAGTCTGAAATGAAGCGCAAGATATCTCATTGCAATTTAAATCCAGATCCTCCACTGCTTGAAAATGACTTGATAAAATGCATTTACCAGCCCCAAATGAAGGAAGAGACAAGCATATCAGCAGCTCTGGTGCTGATAAACCCTTGGTGGGTCAGACTGGTATGCAATTTGATCTTTAGATGGCTAGGAATTTTAACAATAGCTCAAGTAGTAGCACGAGAAATGGAAGAACATCCCAATTGTATTTATAAAGCCACTGTTTTTAAGGAGCCTGTCAGACTGGAGATCTACACAACTTGCTAGTCATTACTTCATGAGATCAACTCTAGCAGCCACCTGCATGCATTATCCACGTGTGACACTCAACCATAAGCTAACTGGGCCCTATGTCTAGCATTTCAAAACCATCAAATATTTATAAATACAGACTCAACAAAAGCAAAAAGCAACAGTACTTCTCATATGTTCTATACAGTACCAGCTGTTTCAATATTGTCTTTAAGCCCAAACAGTCATAGCTCCCAGCAAGACAACTCGTGTGCAAGACTGTATTCAATCCCTTAGATCACTGGTAGTTTCTGGTGGTCGCAGTGCCAAATCATGAGTGGATCAAGCCTTCTTGTTCATGGAGACAAGTCAGTTTAACTCATGTTACCATCTTCTCACACCCTTTGTCTTCTAAGGTAGCAGTTTCCCACAAGTTCAGATGCTACTGAAACCAATGAGAGCCTTGCTTACTTGTGGCCACAAGTCATAACAAATATGCAAGTAATAAATTGCCTCCTTAGTTTTGAGAAAACTGGCTAGGAAGGAACTCAGATAGGTTTCTTTAAAGGGCTTGAGTCACATAAATTAGGAGAGGAAACATATGCTAGTGTTCTAATACTAAAGATGCCAAAAATGCTTCAGTCACCCACTCAGAGATAAGAATTAAGAATAAGAATTAAAAACTTCCCTGCATCCTAATCCCCAGCCTCCTGCCTTGCTTTTTAAGATGCATGAATGTTAAGGAAGATGCCTCTGGATGCAAATTTTTTGACCACTCTTGCACTTCTCATATTACATCTGTTTAGATTCAGAATTTTAGGCTAAGGCAGGCTCTCAGGAAATATACTCCTAATTTTTTTTCATGTTACTGAGAATAATGTAGGAACATTTTTACCAGAAGAAATTCTAGTGAACCAGATTTTGAAAGGCAAGCAGGGTTTTCCTGAAGTCTTAGGTATGTACCTGTGCAAAGGTGTCCTACATATAGAATAACATACTCTAAAAAACTGTTTCCACATATTGAAAGGGAAGTCTGCTATTCAATAGTTGTACGTTTTGGAAATGGCCCCTCAGTTCCTCTCAACTCCACTCAGACTATAAAAATACAATATTGACTGACAGCACTCATGGGTATACAAACTCCTAGGTAAACAGTTATAGCCCTATTTTCCAAAAAGGTAAAGGAACAACTTCATCTTCATCCACACTGAATGCACGAGCATTTTTACATGTAATCACAGCTCTCGTTTTCCTGCTATCTTTCTTCTACTCTTAAAATTTTTCACAACAAAAGAACAGCTCTAATGTTCATAGAACTACTTTTAGATAAGACTGTCAACATCATCTTCATTTTTTACTGCATTGAACACTCAAAATTGCAACTAAAGTCAACTGGGACTCTGCTAAGATACATGTGTGTATGTGCACTACATACTTTGAGAAATAAAGTCCTAAACATTTTAATTAGGTCATCCAAGAATAAATTGACACCGCACAATTTTGACCACCACTGCTTTTGTATTTGATTCCTGACGGTACATTGAAGGTGGAAGTACCAGCTATAGGATGCTGTGAAAGCAAGTTCTGAAACATCTGAACAGTTTCTGGATGCTGCACTGAGACTCTGTGCAAAAAAACGAGGAAAATGGGCATTTTGAATTCACCATAGCAAGTGGATAATGTGCATTAAAGAAGGAGCCATTCTCTGAACCAGATACTTAGGCAATTATACACTAAATAAGAAAACTGGCTCTTCAGGGCTAAGGTGAAAAAAACTCATATCGTGGTATGTTACATAATTCAGGCTTGAAGAATGCAGGTACTTTTACTAAGTTCTCAGTACTTCAATTTGAAGCCTTAATAGATTTAGATACAGTTTGTACCTAAATAGCAAAAAAACCCCATCATCATGAATGACAAGAATTTCTGTGCAGAAGGTGAGGAACATGCACAGCTCTGCAGGAGATTACAAATCTATATCAATGCTATTGCAGAAAGAAGAAAATGCAACTCATTGCATAAATGCTAAAGGGCCCGTTTAAAAGGATGGATAATACCAACAGAGTTGTTCTCATGACCCCATCCACAACAACTCAGAGATGAAATCTGCTGGCCAAATTTAGCTGAACCAGGGAGAACAGTTCTTGACAACACGTCATCCCTGAATGGCTCATCCACAGCTGCAACATTCCTTAGAGCAGCTGGCTTCAGCACCTCCTGGGACAGATCCTGAGAGAGAAAATGCTACTCTACACCTACAGAACAATTCCTGCTTTTCTTACTTCAGACCCTGGAGGAAAATACAGGAGGCACAGAAATGGCTTGGCGCTCTTTAAACAAGCAGCAGATGTCTTTATGCATGAGCAGTGCGTGGGAGACACTCTCCATCAAACTGCAGTGCTACAGGGTCTGGCTCCATGAAATTAGAGATTGGATCCGGAGATTAGAAACAACACATGCCACTCAATTAGCAATACACTGGCTGCCAGACATGCTCTGGGGCCATTTTCCATGATCGTGGGTCTTATCTTCAGAACCCAGCCTCCACCCACGCTTCAGCGCTACCAACATGTTCAATGGTAATACTCAGGCGTTCCTACAAATGACTCTAACTAGAAGTTGTTAGCAGTGGGCTTACCTAGTACCTGATCATTGAATTTTGCCATCATTAGAGACCACACTGAGCACAGACCATGAATTACATCATTCTTAGTTAACACCTGGTTAAAAGTTCAGCTATTGAACATTTTCTGCCACCCGTCCTTTGAGAAAGCTACCAAGGAGTCACTCATTTCTTCAGAAATTAAGAAACAAGAATTTAATTTTCCCCCTCCAAATGAAGGAAATTCTAGGGTGTGAGATGGTAAGAAGTGTGCACAATAATTGCTAAGACATCTAGTAGACCAGAGGAACTAATAACGACTCCTCAGCTTCAGCCCTGTAATTTCTGGAAGTGTCATGCTCTGAGGGTCAAGGTCTCCTGTCAAAACAGCCTCTCATTAAATAAATTTAGAGTTGGGCTGTAGGTTTTTGTTTGTTATGTATCACTAATGATGTTTCACTGGGCAGTAGAAGAAGAGTGCTAAAAGGTTTCTCAAGCACAGCACAGGCTGGGGAGACAGTTTAAGACCTGACATCAAGTTCTCTATGCTTTATATCACACTGGAGTCGGAATAACAGGTCTTTCCCATCTTTCTTTGATATTAACTAAATCAGATACAGCTTCAACTGATCTCTTAACTTCCAGATTTTCACTTTTCACTGTAATATCGTGCTACAGTACAGTTTTATTCCCTTCATACCTTACCTGTTAGTATTCTCCAGGACTTCAACCTTCTTACGCAGTTTACTATTTTCATTCGAACAGGTCTCAACTCTAGGGATAGCAAAAGGAAAGAAGGAGGATAGTAAAAAAATCCATAATTTATTAAAGAGACAGTAAACCAAAACCAATCTGCTTTCACAAAGACCTCTACAATCTTGCCTACATTTAAAGAAAAGTTACATCAACAAATTGTAATCATACTTCATGGTGTAAACAATATGGCAAATATACTGCTAGCTGTGGAGCACCTGGTTATAGTGCTCAACACCATCCCAGCAGGTGCAGCTCATTCAGGATGTGTTTTAACTATGTTTTCCCCTTGAAACAGCAAATGCAAGGACCCTGCTCAGACTTCCTCTGTGCATCAGGACATGAGAGAGATATTTAAGAATTTAAGTCCCAGTGCTATATCTGTGTTGTTAGCAAGTATTTTGTGCAAAGGTGTTGCATGCGTGCATTTCATTGATGAGGAACCAGGCAATTAAGCAAATGCCACGCTTCTGAAATCAGATCCTTGCATTTTAAGGTTATGGAGGCTAATGAGCCAGATTAATTTCCAAGAGAGTGCTCATCTTCACACTGCCCCTGGAAAACTCCTAAACTAAAGGAGATTATCATATTACATGCCACGTAAGAGGTCCAAGTAAAAATACGTTACTCCTAAAAAGGCAAATGTGGCAATCCGGAATAGCTTTGAGAAGGAAAAAGTTAAAGAAAATAGCTTTAATATCTGTATGCATAGGGTGGAATTTCACAAGAGTAACTCTGAGAAAGTGAGACTCAGTTATAAAAAGATAAGAAGAAAAAAAAAAGAAATTACGTCAAGGATATCACCAGAGATGGTACAAGGGGTGTAACAAATACATTTGATGAAGTGCATAAGAGAAATAATAGAATACTTATCTCTGAAAAAAAAGATTTAGTTTGGGATACAAATCAGTAACTAGGGATTTGACTCCTTCTCGCTAAAGGAAGTCAATGGGTCACATACTGTTATCTTGAGTCCTCCTTTATCTCCCAGACAGTCTTGACTCACCCACTTCCCATTTCTGTCTCATCTGCACCAGAGGACAGAATATACTGGCTCTGAAACCACCTTTTTCTGGACACCGCCCCTCCGTTAGGCCAACACAGCTGCATGAGTGGGAGGCCAATAATAGATGGGTCTTGCCTTATATAAAGTTTAAAGCCTCTGTTGGCATGTTAGCAGCGTGCTGGAGGTAGGCACAGTTGCGGATGCCCAGCACACGTACAAGCACAAGCCAGACGGACCTTTTCTCAGTCACAGCCACGAGGTGGCAGCTGGCACTCTGTGCTCAGAACAGTCCCAGCATCAACAGCTGGATCCCTTCCCAGTCCAGCAACCCGTGCTATTGGCCCGTTTGAAACAGGAAGGAGGCTGGCTTACTTTTTCTCCAGACTGTCCATGTATTCTTTCTTTTTTCTTCTACTTTCCTGGGCAGAGATCTAAGAGAAAGGAAGAAAAACACCAAATATTTGCATAGGAAAAAAAAAAAAGAAAAAAAGCAGCAAAGATGAACTAACAAACGGGTAAAAAGCCCTGATGTTATTAGATTCAAGCCTTCGTGTTGTTCTCAGTTCTAGTCCTGGCAAGCAAAGCACTGACTTGGTCTGTTTCCACATCCTGAAGAAAGACTGCTTCTCTCAGCAGTAAGAAGATGATCATTCCCTGCTCTTACAGAACTAACCTTAAAACAGATTCATCTGAAGAGAATATCCTAAGACTAATAATAAAATATGATCCCAATACAATGCCCTGCATCTTGGAGAGGAAAAGCCAATGGTGTCCAACCAGATCCAGGGCTATATTAACAAGATTGTAACTAGCAGCTTATGAGTAGTATTTCTCCCCCTCTCTTCAGTGCCTGCAAGACCACAGTTGAGCAGAGCATACAGTTTGAGGCTCTGAAATACATACTTTGGATATACAGAAGCAAGTCCAGAAAAGGGACGCTGCTATAATAAGCATGCTGGAGCACATGACATATAAGAAGAGGCAGAGAAAGCTGGGTTTGTTCATATTTAAAAGAGAAGGCTAAGGAAGGAATCCTATTTTTGTTTTCAAATATATTATGTAATAAAGATGAAGTCAGAGTCTTCTTAGAGCCATACAGGAAAATGGCAAGAGGCATCAAGTACAAATTGCAACAAGGAAAATTCCAATTACATGTTAAGAATTCCATTTATTTGTTTTTGCCACCACAGTGGCCTCATATAGGAACAGGTTGCCCAGAGATACTGGGGACTCTTCACCCTTTGCAACAGTAAAACATAACCAGACAAATCCCTGAACAACTCAATCTAAGCTGACCCTGCTTTCAAAGCAAGGAGTTGCACCAAAGGACTTCCAGAGGTCCCCTCCAACAGAAATTACACAAAATTCACAATGTCACTTTCAAAAATTTTGAAAAAACCATATCACATGTCCAAATTCCAACTCAGCGTGGACAAATTTACACCTCTATCTGCAAAACAAATAACAGAATGCATTTGCCTTCAAAGACACTGATATGCTCTACAAAAAGTGAGCTGGCAAGGCCTGAGAAAAAATGCTTTCCTCCCTACCTTCCTCCCTATCACTAGGCTCCTGCCCATGACAGATGAAAGAAGACTTGTACGATATTTCACAGCCTTGGTAACAACCATGCATTTATAGGTCATGGAATTCAGTGATCAAAAGACTAAGGGCACTGAAATACAGTCAGATTTTCAAATATGAAAGAGTGGAAAAGAATACCTTCCTCGTCGTGGAACAAACACAGTCTGCCTACTGTAAGGAATGTATGGTTTTCAAAATGGAGCCAAACAACAGCAATTCAATACCCTGCCTGCTTAGATACTCTATTGTTCATGTGTTCAGGTAAATATCTAGAGGCAAACTGACAGTGGCGGACAATTTGACAGATGTGTTTAGGAATGAAGAAAAACACCGTGTTAAAAGACATCTTACAGCATTCAACAGTACCACAGACCATTACTGCAGAATTGTTGAAGCCTTTTTTCAAATGAAGCATGATTAGGAATTACCCAGCAAAGCTAATTAACATTTACCTTGTTTTTTATTTTCCTGCGGATTTTCTTCAGCACCTTCTCCTCTGCTTTAGTCAGAGGCAGTTTGGTAGGGATTGGGTATCCCTCTGCTATCAGCGTCCTCTTCTCTTCCTCTGTCAAGATGAGTGGGCCGGTCCCCTGCAATTTCTGCAAGTGCAATAAAAAATAATATAACAGTAAGTGCACACAGCCATAGAGAAAAAGGTGCTGGGGAAGAGATGCAGCAGGTCTCCCACTTCAGAAAGGACTCTATGTACTAACACAGCAGCTTCTCCCAATTAGGAATGTATGGAAGGGGAAGACCTTTCAGACAGCTTCCACTGCACTTTGAATACTGTGTTTAATTCTGGGGCCCTCGCTACAAGAAGGATGTTGAGACTCTGGAGCGAGTGCAGAGAAGAGCAACAAAGCTGGTGAAGGGGCTAGAGAACAAGTCTTATGAGGAGCAACTGAGGGAACTGGGGTTGTTTAGCCTGGAGAAAAGGAGACCACGGGGAAATCTTACTCTTCTCTACAACTACCTGAAAGGAAGTTGTAGAGAGGAGGGAGCTGTCCCCTTCTCCCAAGTGACAGGGGAACAGGACAAGGGGGAATGTCCTCAAGCTGTGCCAGGGGAAGTTCAGACTGGGTATCAGGAAAATTTGTTTCACAGAAAGGGTCATGTGCACTGGAACAGGCTGCCCAGGGAGGTGGTTGTGTCACCATCCCTGGAGGTATTTAAAAGACAAGTAGACAAGATGCTCAGGGACATGGGTTAGTGGCAGATAGGAGTGGTTGGACTCAATGATCCAAGAGGTCTTTTCCAACCTGATGATTCTATGATTCTGTTTCATTCAGAGATTGACCCTTTGGGTGAGGATTCTCTCAAAACCAGTTCTTCTTGGCCCAGCTTTGCACACACTTAACACCAACAGTAAAACTTTCCTTGGTTCAAACAAGTTAAGAGACAAATGAGAAGCACTACTGAAAATCCCCCCCTAGAGATCACCACTTGCTTTCAACAACACAAGAGGACAGATGTAGATCTACCAGGGACTGGTTAGGGCTGGGTCCTAATGCAAAACATAATCCATGGTGGGAGAAACCTAATTACACTGTTGAAACCTGTCTCAACTTAGAGGAATGATACACACTGTTCCCTGTGGAAAAAGAACAGACCAGTGAGCAGGAATTACTAGATCTGCAGTTTTGACCAGAGATGGGTTCATCTAAAGAACAAGAGAGCTAGCAAATCCATGGCAAAAGCAGCAATTAAAAAAAAAAAAAAAAAGAGAGAGATAAGTAAATGCTGGAAAAAGTCAGCCCAGCTTACATGTGGTGCAGTCAGGAGAGGGGAGTTAGAGAGCGCTGAAGGTGTGCGTGATGTCACTTTAGCCGTGGCTTGTAGCTGGATTGGGCTTGAAGGAGGGAGTGATCTTGCTGGGCTCTGTCCTCCTTCAGAGTCACTTCCATGGCTGCTGGGAGGGGTTGGAGGCAGGTGCAGGGGATCCACTACTAAATGGCAAGAGAGAAGACATACAACACAAGGGTTTGAGGTGCTGATTTGAATTTCCACCACCAGTTTCCAAGACCAGGACTCTCTGCTAAAAAATGGATCAAGCAAAAGTGGCAACTTGGAAAATTTTCAGAGCATGCAGGTATCCAAAGGAGAAATGAAACGCAGAAGCTATCTTTAGATTTAACAGACAAAACAGGGCTCTGAACATATGCTCCAGCCACTTCTACCTACACTTCAGCTTCTTCTCCAAATGCTTTGATGTTTAAGAACAGCCCTCCAGTCCAAGCCCCCTGTTCCTGTGAAACCACATACACAGACAACTCTGAGCCAGCATGCTCTCTCTCCAAAACCAATAGTCTTTCCTAACTTTGTTGTGGAATAAACAAATCACCAATATTTTTCATAAGAAGGTATCATGTCCAAGGTGTTACATGAACTGGGAGGAGAGAGTCTCCCGAGTATCTGGTTTGGCACTCCTGGAGGTGAAAACCTAGTGACAGCGAAGGCTTTAATCTGCTAATGGAGGAGGAACAACATAGGCAACCATCACAGGTGCTCTACAGGGCCACAAGCTAACTTCTACTGCCCTTGTAGCCAAAAGAACCTGTGCCAGAATTGGCAAGCGCAGTGCTGCTTATGACCAAATGGGTCAGGACCAAGAGAAACAGGGCAATGTCTCACCTACTTATATTACATGGACAATTTAGCAGATGTCCAGAGCAGCTATAACTAAGTAAATTTTTCTCTGAAATAAATTTACAGCAAAGAAAACTGAGACTAGGAAGATACAGGGCTGAATTTGACACCCTCCACTTCTGTTATACTCCACAAATCTGAGTTGAAAAGATCAAATGGGCGGTGGGGGAGGAAAAAAAAAAAGCTGTTACATGTGAGCTCTTCTTGTCTAGTATCTTAACTCTAGTAGCTGCCAGAAGAAGATACACACTTGAAAATCATTGAGGCCTTGAATCCCACAAATTGAGCAATCGAATCTACATCCAGGGTTGAGATATAGCCTCCCTTTTTCCACCTGCTACTCTACTTGCTTCTCTCCCTAGAGCAGTTCGACTTACCTACCCGAATGAATTCACTAACAGAATAACAACCTAATTAAGAAGCTGTTATGTGCTCAAATTTCATCCCAAATCTTTGGGTCTTTTAAACTTTCCTTGGGTTGATAAATTCTATGCCACAAAATCACTTTTAATTTTCAGGGCAAGGATCACTGCTCCTCCTTCCTCATTTAGAGATTAGTGCAAAAGGATCATGGTGGTTCTTAAAAACTCTACTGAAACTAATACGCTACAACCAGATACACCTAACTTTTGATTTCATATAAACTCACACCCTTGCTTTTGTACCAGAGGTTAAATCTGTAAAGTTTCCACTTACACTCTTCATGTTTTCTATGCCTTAGTTAAGTCCTCTCAAATTGATTTCTCTTCTAGCCTAAATAATCCTGGACTTCAAGGATTCAAGCTCCCTCCAGCAACTATACAATTGTTACTACACTACAGACAAAAAAAACCCCAAAAAACAACAAAACAAAAAGGATAATTTTATCTGTGATAAGCAAGGGGTGAAAAGAAGAAAAAATACATAAATGGGTCAGAGAGAGGCTGGCTTTTAAGCAGCCTGAGTTGAATCCCTAGAAGGCAACAGCTTCAGCCTAAATGTTAACATGGCAAATAAAGAAGTCAAATATTTAATCAGGGTAAAGTACATTCACCGTGCATTCTGGTCATCTTCCCTTGCATTTTGGGTTGGTAATTAACAGACCTTCCTTAGAAGAGAGGTTCAGGAACTGATCCACTTCATGGGGCTCCAATTTAATCTCTGGAAGAACTTTCTGGCTCAGTGGTTTCATCTAGAAAAGATAAATTAACAGTATGAAAAACCAAGGAACACACCTCAAAAATCTTAACAGGAGAATACAAGGATGACTTCTCCATAAATGGAGAGGTTTCCCTCTCCTCCTGCTCTGCTTTAACTGTTTCACACAGTTTGCTAAACCAGGCAACAGAGAATATTGCCCTGGCTACTCCCACTGTGGCTTTTCTCACTACTATATTTAGCTAAATAAAAGATTATGCTTCGGAGATGACATTTCAGACTGAAAGCTAGCATGCGACCCACTCAAATTACTTCTCTTAGCAACAGAGCTGCTGCTAGGATTTGCTGGACCGCACAGTCTGTTTGAGCACAGACAGAAACACTCCTGGCTGTGGGGGAAAGCCTGTTCAAGACCACTGTCATCTGGGAGCAAGAGCGAGGTGCCAGTCGCTGAGCACTACATTATTGGACTCAAGTTCATTTCACGGTGTGGATGAGCAGGAAAAGAGACAGTCACGGCTGACTGAAGTTTGGAAGACATCTGGCTTGCCCTGTTGACAGGGCCGGGGCACCAGACTGCCAAGCTGTTGCCCAGTGTCTGCCTGAATGCTACAGCCCCAGGCTTGAGGAAGTCAGTCTGGCACACAGGCATGGTCATTGCAGCCAAAATCTCTCTCAATATCCTGTGTAACTAATCTGGGCAACGGTCATGAGCTATCAGCTAGTCCCAATGTACTCTTCGCAAATCATGGCATCCCAGGCTATGGCAGGACTACTTACAGAGGACAGCACACTCAGACTAGAAGAGAACTATGGGAAATTTGTAGTTAATTTTTTCAGCTTCTCATAAAATTATTGTTGCATATACATATTTGCGATGCACATCCAAGCGGAAACATTTATTTTCAGCATATACTAACTCCACACAGTCTGGGCTGACATGGTACCCCGGGAACTGCCAACAGTTATGCTTCTTCCTCCACTGACAGGGGACTCTGGTGACCCATCAGCTGCTGCAGTTCTTTCTCCTCAACACAAGCACAGCCAAACTAAGCCCATGTGCATGCCCACTGGCTGCTCTAGCTGGCTGCTGTTGGAAAGGCATCCAAATTGTCCTTACAAAGCAGGCTGGTGTGGAAGCAGCAGCTCAAAACCTTAAAGCTACACAGATCTGGCAAAAGTGACTTAGCAGGCAAACAAGGAGTCTTGTTCTGATTAGGGGAAGGCACCGTAGCATTAAAGCAAGTCATCATGGAAGACACTTAGCTTGTCACAGGCTTGACAAGGCAATTAGATTAGTCAGTTCAGATGGGACTGGTTCATTAGAAACTGTTTAATTATTTTTGAAAACACACGAGCCCCAGGCTTTGGGGCTAGCATAGAAGAGAAAGTTGTGCATCCAGCCATTAAGACCTTAAA
Source organism: Piaya cayana (assembly GCA_013389865.1). NCBI lineage: Eukaryota > Metazoa > Chordata > Aves > Cuculiformes > Coccyzidae > Piaya > Piaya cayana. The sequence continues at coordinate 31,862 of WAAB01009369.1, forward strand.
CTTGAAAAACCACTAAAGGAATGTGCACCCTAAATTGACAAACTTTGGCACCAAGGAAGCTACGCTGGCATGTAGAAGTCTTAAAAGAATCTGTAGCTAACTGCGCAGAAAGGAGAACAGAAAGTCTGCATGTACCAGGGCATCTGTCTGTAGCTCAGATGGTTCTCCCTCCAACGATGTGGCTGTGACAGTGAGACTGACTGAGGGAGCAAGGCCTGATGTCTCACACAATGCCGGCTCAGTCTTTATTGCTGCTGGAGTCAGCTCTGTACCCAGACACCATTCCTCATTTTCCAGGTCACCTGCCAGGGAAGGAAATTGGACACCGCATGTTTAGGTCAGAGACAGAAAGACTACAAATGAAAATAATGTCATCCCTCCTCCACAGAAGGGAAACAAACACAGAAGGCATTTCAGTCTGTCAATAAAATTCTGCCCTTACTATTCAGCTCTCAGTCAATACAGACAATCATGCCATTTCAGGGCTGTAACCTAATCTTAGCCCCAGGATACAGAGAATAGCAGTGAAGAAAGACAGGGAGCACTAATCACTGTACATTGCAGAAAGCTGCTAATACATAGCAAAACAAGACTAAACAAGCCATTGGGCAAAGCAGCCAGAAAGCCATGTCCTGCACATGATAATGCCTGCTGACTTAGTTTTATTCGTCCTTGTAGAGACAGACTATAGACAGGGTTCTGCTCCTTCTGCTGCTTGCAATAAACAAATACCCAGAGTGTGATATTACACTTGTAAGAATAAAGCATTTTTCACGCTCTCAACTATATTTTTTTCCCTCAAGGATTCATTTACTAAGTATAAAAGAGGATAAAGGCTTTGATGATTTCACAGGAGCACCAGTGCCATGGTGATCACGCTAATTTCCTCCCCAGAGCCTCTGGACGTCACAGCATAGAATCTGTATTCTGATGGGCAGCTATGAATCATGCATCATGTATCGGCAGAAGAATATCATATATTAGCCTCACTTAAAGCAAGCTCACCCATCAGAAGAAAGCCATGCAACTTTTCACTGGACAAAGCTGAAGGGTTTGCCTTGTGCTGTCAAGAACTAGAAAGTTGCCTGCTAAGTTGGTAACTCCCCATTTCCATTCATGATACAGCAAGCACTGTTTGGCTTATCTAAAGTATGATAATGGATCAAGAACTGGGAAGGACTTGACTTTTAAAACAGTTGCATAGGGCTACTAGCAACTCCTCTTATTAAAAAAAATAAAATAAAAATGCATTTTTGGCAGTTGCAATTATGCCTTAAAAAAATTCCCATCCCTACTGCTAGAGTTCAGTCATGTACATACTTTTCCCTTGCATTAGACTACCCTACACCAGCCGTACTGCATCCCAACAGCATACAGTGCAGTCCTCTGCCACAGCTTGTCATCAGTCTTGTGAAGCATGTCCATAAATCAAGCAGCTGGAATTTGAGGTCAAATACATGTAAGAGAAAAGAGTGCTGATCCTTCTTTCAAAGCCTTCTCCTGCCTTTGTAGAGAGAATTTACTGCACATGGAATTAAAGCAGAGAGTAAGCACATACACTGTACAACCAGTAAAAAGTGACAGATCTTCAAATTAACTGCATGCTGCATTGACACCATGGGAGGCAGCCACAGTGCTGCAGCTGTGCCATCAGCAGTCTGCAAGGCTGATGCAAGACCCTTACGCGTCTGAGCTTATCAAGCTAGTGAGATATCAACAGAGTTCATCTGCAAATGGGTAACAAAAATAAGAGCATGCTTACAGCCCCCATGTTGCTGTCTCACCATGCTAGTAAGACCACACATGCATACAGCACACAAGCACTGGGTAGAAGCTGGGTGACTGGAAAAAGAGAGTCTCCAGTGCTAGTAATTACTTTGTGGTGGGACCTAACCTCTGCCGCTGGCAAGGAAGGAGGTAATTTGAGTAAAGACACACTGAAGAATTAAAAATGTAAAATACAGATCCCATAATCAGCAGCTCTGCCAAGAGAAGTAACTGTACACAAGGGCTAGACACCATATTTAAGTTTCTGGAGAGTTTACTCACAAAGCTTTCTGGGAAAGGCAGCAGGATAAAAATAGAAGTATTTAGGAAAAGAAAAAGAAAAAAGTAGCGTTGTCTAAATATTAACTCAGGAAAGAGGACATTGCTCTCTTTCAATCCTGCTTGCAGCACTTTACTCACAAACACAGGAGCGTGGCTCCCTCCCTGCAGACAGCAATGAAACAGTAAGTGGATCCATGAATTCCCTCTAGCTTGCTGTGTGTGGACCATTCAGTTAAGAGCCTTAAAGTGGTAACTCTGCCTGGAAATCCTGAATGACTTGGCAAATGCAACTTTCAACTGCCTGTTTGGATAACTTTTGCCAAAACCTCCCCCACATTGTGTCGTGCAGAGCTTCCACTTGCTGCCTCTTGCCCCTCTGGGTCAAGCTACGTGGTGGCAGTGCTATCCTCTACTTCAGACTCCCTTTGGGAGTGAAGGCTTCATATAAATGAGAGCTATCAGTGAACCAGGTAATTAGCCCTGAACTTTGAGATTTGTACCATCATGCAAGTAGAAGAGAAAACTATCCACAGGTGCCCAGAGAAACAGGGCACGTCCTCTAAAGCTGCACTTTGTGATGTTTATCACCTCTAATCCCTAGACTCATCACAAGGATTCAGCTGTTCTAAGACAGCGAGATATGCTAGCCTGCAGTGGGTCATTTTACTCCCCTGGAACCTGACTTTGCTGATTAACCTGACATCCCTGTCATCAGCACTTATATCTGCACAAGCTGCTCGGAGTTATTCCAGGCTTTAAAGCCAGTCTAACCAGTTCATAAAGTTACAGATGATTTTCAGAGAGAGCAACATGCTGCATTTAACACTGAGATACCTTTGAAGAACTGCATCTAACATTGCCTCTTATGATGCATGGTGACAGCTGTCATTTCAGATGGAGCAACCAACTGGTCAAATCCCACTTTGATATCCCCCCCTCCTCCCTGTTACGCATTCACTATCATGGTCAGTGTTGTGCAATGAGTTACTCTCCTTTGGCACATTCCAGCTTCTGAAGCCACCAACAATCTCTCCTCTGTTCCACGAGAGCTGCAAGGACATTTCCCACTCCCCTTTCTCCTCTTCCTGAGAACACTGGGTTGACCTTATCTGAAAATCACCCTTAATTTATTTTTATAATAGCCCCTAAGCAACTCAGTCTACTTAGCCAAGCACTGTACTAGCCAAACAAAGTGGTAACTCTTGCCCCAGTCAGAATGCTACAAAAACCCAGACAAATTTAGGCAAATAGAGGGGAAACTGAGCAGGCTGCAGAATATTGGTCACACTGAGAGGTGTGGCATGCCCTCCAAGATAACGGTATTTCTGATGGAGGGGTATGAAGAATCATGTGAGAAAAATGAGAACAAGCAAGAAAGTGCAAATAAAGTATTGAAAAGAAATAGCAACAGAGGCTTCCCCCACTGGAGGGGAAGGGAGGTTTTGTCTTCGAACAAAGCAAGAGAAAAAAAGAGTAGATGACTGGTGTCAAGAAATTAAAGGTGTTTACATTTGATACAACCTAGGAGATACACCTGAACTACTGAAAACGAGTTCAAAACAAAAGGCTGAGTTGGATACGAATAGGGCAACGCTGCATTGCTAAGGTGAGACACAATATGCTGCAACTCATTCAGATATAAAGAGAAGAAAGTCTGAACAAGAGATGTAGTTATTCCACTGTCTAGGAAAATACTTATCATAAAGATGGTTATTTTGGCTGTCAGAAATCTCTCAGGGCTCAAAATCATGACTCCAAAGTTCACCATCAAACAAACGATACCAGCTGCTTTATCCTCACTGAAACTTTCTACGAGCTTCAGAGCATTATCATACAGTGACTCTTTAGATAAGAAGCACTCTGTTTCACCTACCCTTTCATAAATCCATGAATGCTAAGCATTTTGGCAAATAAAATATGTCACTGAAAGTGTCTACACAGTATTTAGCAAATTCTCAGATAACATTTCTATGTGCAACACATTAGCACTGTTAAATTCCACATATGGACTATGTTAACTGAACATTAATGTGACAAAGTACCCAGGTATTAATCAATACCTAAGGTTTAATTCAGTGTGCTTTTACACATTATATGCACCTAAAAATAGGGATGGTTTAATAATGTGATCAAATGATTCCTCTGCAGAACCTCTACATTATCCAACACACAGAATACATGGCAATCCTCTGAGAAGTTATATTATGTTTTGTTAGTCTGATTGTTCCATGCATAGCATCATCTGTCCTCTACCAAATACAATTCAAATCCTGTTCCCATAGAGGTTTTTAATGCTCTCTTAGGGCACAACCAAAATGCTTCATGAGCCTGAATTAATTTCCGCAGTGGTCCTGAAAATCCAGGTGAACCATGGAAAGATTAAGGCCAAAAAGTGTCTAGTAATTTAAAATGGCCAACTGCAGACAGACAGAAATGGATTTTTCAGATGATTTAGCACTGCTGTTCTACTTTATTGAAACACAGTACGCACAGAGTTTTCAGGTATGGCCACTTTGTCAAGTTAAACGTCAAAAGTTTCAAATTAAGTATCCAAAACACCCATTCATCACAGCAACCCTGTCTGTGACACATGCATCTAGGATTTTGTCTTCTGTGTCCAAGATTAAAATTGCACTTCTTTGGAAAGCTTCCCTGTGCTGCTTTTATTATCAAGTTTGTCCTACTTCTCCTGCAGACTTCTGTTTAGCACGCATTTTCCACCTTCTTTTTAAAAAAAAAACAAAAAACAAAACTAAAAAACAAAGGCAACTTTGACCCAAGTCAGCTTCTCTCTGTGCTGCATACCACGTACATTATGATGACAGTTTTCAGCAGAAATGGATTTCAGTGCTCCTGTAAGCATCACAGCTGTAGCAATAATCAGTATGTGTGATTTATGCCCACATAAAAAACAAATACGGCCCAGAAGAACTGTGTTTATACACAGCAGGATTAATATATACTTCTTATGTGTTTGTTAAAAAATGGTTTTAATATACCTGTAACCATATATAGATATAGAAAATTAAACATAGTCTCTTAACAGCGCTACATGGAGTTTCTTAGGATACTTCTATTTCTCTGAAGAACTGCAACGTTTTGCTTCTTTACTTGGTCCACTTAGTATTATGAAAAAGCAGGGTAGAAAAAGTGGAAAAATAAGGTAAAAAATGCTTCAACTGTACAGTTTCTTAAAATAGCAGAGCTGCCAGCAAGTTTTGCTTTCTTTTTTAAAATTATTTCTATTCAACATTATCCTATCCAACTAATTCTTCAATCTTGTCCAATGAACCATCTCCTTTCTGGAGAAAATCTCTAATCTTGACTACATTTCACCCTCTGTGATAGATGTACAGAGATACAGAGTTTAGGAAGTAACTAAAAAATCTCCCTTGCTCCTCACATTCATTTAAGAACTATTCATTTAAGAGTTTAGCAGAGACACTTTTTGCATGCATAACCGAGTTGTACCACTGAGTTTTGCTGTCTATTTTTTAAAGAAATGAAATTAGAAACGCACTCTGCATCACTCCCTTAAGCAGAAAGAATGCAAATATTCAGAGCAACAACATGGTTTTCACCTTGCTTTCACCTACAGTAAAAAGGAAGATTAGCAACATTAAGTAAAGAAACCCACATGATGGGTGTACCATGGAACCTAATCTTCAAGGAGAAAAAAGCCCCTATATACCACCTTTACCACGATGACAGATTGTAATCACACAGAAAACAGATGCATGCACTGGGTTTCATTGGAACAAAAGCCTTCATATAAGACCTGTAGAAGCATCAAGGGATATCCTTATATGTACAAGCAGAACGGAGAGGCAGTCCTTGCCTCCTCAAAGTTCACTGTCCAAGCAACAGTTAAAACAGACGGAGAAAGACAAAACCAGAAACTTAAGGAGACTACAACACATTATTGGTCCTAAGTGCTTTACACAGTATCAGAAGAGACATCTCTGGACAGGATAAGGCAAGAAGATCCCTAATGAGTCAAGCTGTTCTCCAGCCAAGTGTATTTAAATAATCCCCCTCTTCAGCTGTGTCATGAATTTGAGCAAAAGGACTTCAACAAATTCCTTCTGGTGCATGACTGACTTTGTACTGCCATCATCAACCACAGGGCTTGGATTCATGGGCCACATGGCTTCCATGCAGCCATACTACGAAAAACAGTGCTGGCCCAGAGCCTGCACCAAAGGTCCACATTTGCAAAGCTGGACTTCAAACAACTGTTCAGTCCTTGCCTGGATTGTACCTGTGAGGTTAGTGTCCCTATAGACCTAGCAGCAACATCCAAGGGTGCTCAGTAGCTTCACACCACAGAAACACAGCTGCAAACTGGGAGTCAGCTAACTGCAAGGGGAAAATAACCTCCTGGAAGATGCTCACTTGTTTGAGGGGGAAATGGCCGCTCACCCTCTGTCAGCAGAAACACCCCACTGTGAACCTGAAAGGACCCCCACTGATGCATGGATTCTGCTCGTGCTACTGGACATGCCATTTGCAAGGAAATCCATCATCCCCAGCTTTGCAGTCTGAGCTCTATACACCCTCCCAAATGCAAGTGGGACCCTTCCAGAGATATAATTGCTTCCCTGTTTTTCCCCTTGGCTTACACTATCCTCAGCGCCCAGCTCTAGGCTCACGTAACACTCCCTGGCAGACACAAACCCCGTTTATCATGCCTGAAATGCTGAACTCCAACGCCACTGCCCCTACCCCCCCTTCCTCCGTGAGGTGAGAGCCCACATTCATCAACAAACAGTTTCTCTTACAGATTTTGCAGATGGCATTTCCCTCTCCCAGCGTGCACACACACTCCCACCACAAATAATGAAACCAAAGCCCTCGAAACAGCCTTGACAAAGGGGATACTGTTTGACGACCAAACATCAGGGGCCTTTTTAAAGTGCCAGGAAGGGAAAATTAAATGAACGGGTAGAGATGAGTGTCAGTGATACATACTCATTGGGACACACAGCAGAAGCAGCCTTTTATCTAATGAAGGATCACCAGCTGTACCTGCATTCCCCTTTTGAGCAGAACAGTCCATATAAACCCCACAGATTACTTGCATCACTATCAAAGTTACTAAGACAGAAACAAGGATACATTACTCCTCCCACACCTAAATCAACCAGGGTCAAAACCTTCACTCGTGCAGATAATTTCACAGTTTTGAATCAGAATCGTCTTGTCACATAAATCAGCCAGGAGATGTCTTGAGGTTACAAATACTGCTTTAAGCTCTCTTCAGCCTAAGACTTTATACAAGCACAGCTGTCAGCTGGGATACAGTCCTTGATGTTTGTAATTATTTTGCCTAGGGGAGAAAACTTATTGGTATAACACCCTTTCTGTATATAGAAGTGAGGCACAGACTGAGGTGGTAGCATATATTTACAGTCTTAATGCTTGATACTATTAAATATCCTATAAAAGATTATGATGTTGTTTTGGGTTTTTTTTTAAGATATGTGAAAATTATCCACAGAAGCATTGTGTTCAAATGAAACAGTTCTCTCTCACCCTTCAGAGTTTTTCTCCAGACAGCCCCCATGCATGTTGTGAAGGCATTTCTATCGTAGCAGCCATCAGACTCTGATGCATATTAAAAGGACTTGATGCTCACAGTACATAACTAAGTGAGCATGAAATCCTAGTGCAACACCACAGCTAAAACAGAATGAGATCACTGGTTTCAAAAGCAGCAGTACTGGAAGTAGGAGGAGTATTCCGCTAATATTCATCATTAGGGAAACTATTCCTGGGAAATTAGCTCACTACACACAGTTTTGAAAAGGAACTGCAAATGTTCCTTTGTTTAGAAAGGAAGAGCAAGAATAGCTCAATGTCCAGTAGATATCCTATGTAGGGAAATACCAAAGAAGTGCAGCTCACTTAAACTGTATCCAAGCAGAAATCAAGAGGGAACTTAATCACAGCCTACAGACATGCAGGGTAAGAGGTTTTCAAGAGCAGATGGTTCTCTACTTCTGCAGGGGAAAAGGCAATACAGAGATCTCATGTGGAACTGGAAGTTAAAGGAGGCCTGACTGCAAATTTACTTGTCAATTATTAACAGTAAGCATAAGTCATCACCAAAATGTCCACCCCGAAATCAAATCTGGTATTCTTCAGACACACAAGTGGAAGTTAAAGGCTTGATTCAGAGTAACCTAATAAGAGTTTGGACCTTGGACACATAAAAGTTCCAGTTTTCCCATCGTTTAAAACTGCAAAGCTTGACAAAGACCAACTGCTACCCATCCATATAAAATCACTCAAACACGGACTAACACCACCAAACGGCTTCCTCCACTTTTCTTAAATAAACACACAAAAATAGAAAACCCACACAGGAAAAAAACTGCATTGGAATGTACTTGCAAAGATTATTAGCATGGCTTTGACAGCATCCTTTCAAAAACCAAGTGAATTCCTTTGTCGAGTTCCATTCTCTTTAAAGACAGGGCAGATGAGGTTCCACTTTCATTGTTCACATCTCATTGATTCAGCATTTTGAGAAAAATAGACAGAGGGAGAACAATATGTGTGCATGTATAGCCTATATGAAAAAACCCCCCCCATAGTATGTAAACTATTATATATAATAAATACAAGATAGACATGTTTTTTACATACACATACATATTATTCCTTTATATACATGTATATGTATAAAATGCGTGAAGATCAGCCTGAGCCTCAAACTCATGAGTGCCTACATGCGAAGAAAGGGCACGTGACACTGATTACTGCTTGCAGACTTCATACCAAAGTATTTTCTTCAACAAAGCTCTGCTTGAGAAGTCTGGATTTATCACTTAAGGGCTGTTTGCACTGGAGAAGTGGGAGTCATATACACTGATTTTTTGAGTTTCGTTTGTTTTTTCTTTCTTTCTTTTTCAAATCCCCTAGGGAGATGGAGCGGAAGCTTAGAAGTAAAATTTAGGTTTTAAAAGCATATTACAGGAAAACATAACCTCAGCAGTAGAAAAAAACCCAACAATACAGGTTGTGTTCTGGGGCCAACCCCAGTTCTGGCACAGCTAAGCGTAAAATAGAAACATACCGTTTCTGCAATGCTGCTGTCAAACGAGCCGCTTCAAATCCAAAAGGAACTTCAAAGCATTCCTGAGAGGAAAGCATGAACAGGAGGGGCAGGTGGGGACCAAGCCTAATCTCAAAACGAGAGCCCTTGAGGGACAGGGAGAGGAACGCACCCAGCCACCTGGCCGCCATTTGAGGAGAGAAACCATACAAATGAGTAGTCAACTGTCCACTGCCTCTGCCCTGACAGACTAAACGAGTAACAAACATATAAAAAAAAAAAATACACACATCCCACAAACTACCCCATCACTTGAGCCGATCGCAGAGGATGAAGAACCCCACACAGACGCTGCAGCCACTGCCTCCACATTCTTGCCTTTAGCTTTACTTGTACTTGGTTCTGGTTGACACATCCAAAACAAGGGGCAGCCACTGCCCTAAAAGTTTGTGCCTATATCTGGACAAGATGGAGCACTGGAGGGCAGGGAAGGACTCTACACTTGCATCTTAAATCACACAGGAGGCTAACCATAGTGCCTTCTGAAACTAGAGTCTTGCCTTGCTCCTGGCTCTCTGACCCACAGCTCTGCCTTTATAAAAGGCAGCAGAGATTAGAAAACCGAAGACAAACATGAACCAACTGTAACAGAAAATGAAGTTTTTTCCCCTAACCATTTACAACTGTGAGAGCAAACCTGTGCCCCAAAAGGCCCTGACACACAGCAAAAGGTCTCCTTTATCCATCATCCCTATTCTCAGCCTCCTCCCCCACAGCCGCTTCATTTCCTTCCGTGTATTTTTACAACTACCCACTGTGCATCTCCACAGCTGCTCTGCAGTTATCTCAAAAACCCCAGGGCTCACAACTAGAAAGCAGAAACCTCCTGTGACAGTGGCAGCAGCGCAACTGGTGCAACTCATCGGTGCTTGGGATGGAGCCTCCTTTATCTTGTTATAACCTAGAGCCCTTCCCAGGTCAGGTGCCTTATTCTCCAGTTCAGGCAAACAAAAGCTCATGGTTGGCCAGCTGCAAGCAAGCAAGTCAGGCCTATAAATCTCCCAAGTATCTTTAAAGTCTATGCAAAACTGAACATAAAAATAGATTCTGGAGGGGAGGGGGACACCAAACGACTAAATGCCAGACATCTTGCAAACATCTGCTTTGCAACAGTTACTCTTGCCAATGCTTTCATAAGCTGGCGATTTAGGGAATGTCACTCTCAGAGACCCCACGCTAGCAATTTCCTGCAAGTATTCAGAAGAGTTTTTCTGCACAAAGCTGGGGAAGTACCCTCAATACAGCGAGGTCAGAAGAATGAATAACTGGGGAAAACTGGTATTGGGACTTCAGTCTCATGGATACTTACATGTGTTCTCATCATGAGGTAGACAGGACTCCTCAAAAGAGTTAAACCCAGGCTTACAAGTTTGCCAGGTTTTGCACTTGTTGTATTTAAAACAAACAAACAAACAAACAAACAAACAAACAAACTAAAAACCCAAACAACTTTATAAAAGATTTGCAATTACATGAATAGGTAAATTTAGCAATTGTAGAAATCATGGTAACAGCCAAGTAGCAGCCAACAAGAACGGCTCACAGCAGAAGCTAACTCTTCCTGCAACAGGCCATAAGAAGCCACTTAGAGAGTCAGGACAGTCATTCTCTCTAAGGGCTGAAAGGAAATATTAAATAACATTTTCTTTAAGGCTGTCAGAGGCTTGGCTGGAAAAATATAAAGACAGAAATAGACACTGAATGGCTCAAAGCTATTTTGAACATCATTTGCCACACAGAATGAGCCTTTTTCTCAGTCTCCCTGTAACCTGGGGCTCTGGACCCTGCAGTTATGAATATGCAGGTGAAAACTGCTGCAGATGTCAAGTGCCACTGCACAAGACAGAGGCACTCTCAAAACCCTGTTCCCTCCTCCAACAGGCAGGCATGGACTGAAGAAGAAGAGCAGAAAGGCAGGCAGCAAAGCCACACAAAGTGGGGTGCACCTGCTGACCACAGGTATGTGTGTCCATACCATGCATCCACACACACACATGCGAGTGTTATATATGAGGCATCTCCCTAGCCCGTTTCTACTTGCAGTCCTGCAGACCTGGGTCCTGCATCAGCAGGGTCACAAAGGCTTGCCTTGGAAAAAGCCTGAAAATACAAGAGCTGACAGAGTTCACCAGTCTGCCTAGTAGGATGGTTATTTAGAGAATGTAAACTTTTTGCACATTCTTTGTCTAAGCCCTTCAGCCAACCTTGTTTTGCAGCCCCAGCCACTCCACAAATCCAGTCCCTATTCTGTGCAGCAGGAAATCATGCATGGACCTCCCTCTCTACACCTTGTACCTCCTGCTCCCCAAAAGGACTGTGGTGCTTCCAATAGTTGTGCCCTCACTCCACCAAAGGGACTGGCATTCACCAGTTGTCAGTAGCACTGCATACATCCACCACCCAACAACGGAGCCCGTTTCCACCTTCCACACCGAACTCTGCAGTACTGCCACCTACAAAATCCCCTCTCTTGTTCTCATGGACTCAAGGACTGAAAAATCATCATGGTGATGCCTTTGACAATGTATCAGCCAGCTATGTTAACTGTAATTCTGCAATTACCTGAAGCATTTCTCTGAGCTTCACTGTTTTGAAGCTGGTAGATATTGAAAGGTCATGAGCATGATTCCAGGGTTAAGATTAAACAGAATCCAAAATACTAAGAACAACTCCTCCTTCTCTCTTATGAAACACTCTGCTGCAGAGTGAATAGTAGATTTTTAATCTTAATCTTTAATCTTAATTTTTAATTAAGCTTTTAATTAATTTTATATTTTCAAACCCACTTGTTAATGTTTCTTGACTTTTTAAAAGATCCTTTGAGTAGAGCACCCACTGGTCTCAGCAGTATAAACTTCTTCAGGATTTCTCCCCAAAGGGACTTCCCCTCACTTTTAGCCTAGTTTGAAGTTTCTCCCTATTAATTGCCAGAGAAGCTTCCATTTCAAAGTTTCTTGTGCTTGTTTCTCCCGCCACAATTAAAGTTTCGATCTCCTGCACATATTAAAGATATTTATATAAAAAAGTTAGGAAATGGAGTCATAGAAT
>WAAB01009373.1:0-10824 GCA_013389865.1 Piaya cayana
TCAATAATTTTTTTATTTCAGTTCATTTCTATGTTATAGTAGTATTATGATTTACCACTACTACTATGACAGTTCTTTGCTCTTAAAGTTTTTAAATCTCTTTGAGTTTTTCCTCTTCCTTTATCAATTTTCTGTCATCTAGTTATTTTCTATTTTTTCAGTGATATAATTTCCTTTTTCTCTAAGCTTTTTAAGAATTATTTTCCCATTTCTACTCTTGAACAAAGCACAGTTAAAAAAACGTAAGTGTTGTCAAGTTTTCCCCTTCATATATTAAAATGGTCTTAATATGATCCCTAAAGTTATTTATATTTTCCTTTTCAGTAATTATTCTCTATATTATGTAGCTCATAGTTCTTTTTCATAATGAAATCATAGAATCTTATAATCCCTAGTTTGGAAAAGGCCTTACAGATCATCAAGTCAAAGTATACCTGTCTACCACTAAATAATATCCCTAGGGACTTCATCTACCAGTCTTTCAAATACCTCCAGGGATGGTGACTCAACCACCTCATTGGGCAGCCTCTTCCAATGCTTGATAACACCTTCAGTGAAGAAGCTTTTCCTAATGTCCAATCTGAACAACCCCTGGTGCACCTTGAAACCAGTAGCTCTCATCCTATCACCTATCACATGGGAGAAGAGACCAACACCCACCCCTCTACAACCACCTTTCACATAGTTGTAGAAAGTGACAAGGTCTAACCTCAGCCTCCTCTTCTCTAGGCAAAACAATCCCAGTTCCCTCAGCTGCTCCTTGCAAGACTTGTTCTCCAGCCCCTTCACCAGCTTCATTGCCCTTCTCTGGACATGCTCCAGGACCTCAAAGTCTTTCTTGTAGTGAGGGGCNTTTGTCCCTCTCCCTCTACATATCTAGTTTAAAGCTCTGTTGATGAACCCTGCTAGCTTCTTGTTAAACATCCTTTTTCCCCTTGGGGACAAGTGTACCCCATCTTTGTCAGAAAGCCTGGTGTCATGCAGGCCAGCCCATGGTCAAAACCCCCATAGTTTTGGTCCTCACAGCAGGTTCAGCACCATGTGTTCATTTTCTGGCTATTCCTACTAAAACCCTCATCATTCCCTGCAATAGGAATGACAGAGGAGAACACTGCCTGTGCACCTGATCCCTTCACCATTCATCCCAATGCCCTGAAGTCCCTTTTAATTGCCCTCAGGTTTCTTGCTTGGTTTTCTTTACTGTCTATTTGGAAAATGAATAGTGGATAATAATCCATGGAACTGACCAGAGGTGGAAGTTTTCTTTCCACATCTCTAACCAAGCCCTCATATAGGCAGCAGACTTACCTATTTAATGGTCCAGTCTGCATAACAGGTCTTCTGTTCCCTTCAGCAGGGTGTCCCCTGTGGCAATGATCCATCTCTTCTTAACAGAAGCTGTTTTGATGGATGACTTGGGCTGTCTTAACCTTGGGAACGTTTCTAGCACTTTCATTGAGATTTGGTTCCCATAGCAGAACTTTATATCTGTTGTGCAAGGGAACCTGGGAGTCTGAGGTTGGCGCAGGAGAGAGACACCTGCTGTGCTGGGCAGGAACCTACTACCATTTCCCTCCATCTCCTAAATTTCTCTCTTCAGCTGAATGGAGAGAGGATGGGGACTCCTCTGTTGCATGAGGCATGCCTGCCTGTTGGGTCTGAGACAGAGAGCATGAGGTGTTGTTCCAGTGGTCAGTCTGCCTCTCCCACTCCCTGATGATCCCAAGCCTCCTCACCTCTTCCCTGAGTTCTGTCACCACACAGAGGAGTTCCTCCACCCAAGCACTTCTCCCACTGGTGAATTCCCCACTGGTGTCCAATACCAGTGCAAGAAGGGGGCACATCCTGCCACTTCTGAGTGGCAGTGTGCACACATTGAGGTTGCACTATTTACAGCTGGTGCAGAACTTGAATGTTGTGGTAATCCACGACACGTAGAAGTTGTGNTCTGTCTTACTGCCACTTTCACTGATTTTTACCCATAATACACTCAACCCTATTATCACCATCACTGAGCCAATCAAAACACTAATATAGAGGGCTACCTCACTTCCTCTCCTTCCTTGCCTATCTTACCTGCCGCATCTATAGCCAACCATGGCAGCACTACAGTTATGTTAGTTGACCCACTATATTTCCATGATGCCATTTATATCATAATTTTCTTGCCGTACAGTAACTTTTACTTCCTACTGTTTGTTGCCCATGCTGCATGCATTGGTGTTGATGCACTTCAGTGGGGTTGTTGACCCTGCCATGCTCCTAAGGGGAATAGCTTTAATTCCTACGTGAGTAGTCACTATTATTTCTAACCCATCAATAACATTTACATCTTTGCAGCCATTTGACATGTTATCCCCTGCTTCTTCTGAGGTGGCAGATCAAAGGGTCTGACTGGCACACCATCCCTCGGGTACTAGAGTGCCATTCCCAGATGTTTTCTATCAAGCCTAGGTTTGTCCCTCTCCCTCTACATATCTAGTTTAAAGCTCTGTTGATGAACCCTGCTAGCTTCTTGTTAAACATCCTTTTTCCCCTTGGGGACAAGTGTACCCCATCTTTGTCAGAAAGCCTGGTGTCATGCAGGCCAGCCCATGGTCAAAACCCCCATAGTTTTGGTCCTCACAGCACGTTCAGCACCAGGTGTTCATTTTCTGGCTATTCCTACTAAAACCCTCATCATTCCCTGCAATAGGAATGACAGAGGAGAACACTGCCTGTGCACCTGATCCCTTCACCATTCATCCCAATGCCCTGAAGTCCCTTTTAATTGCCCTCAGGTTTCTTGCTTGGTTTTCTTTACTGTCTATTTGGAAAATGAATAGTGGATAATAATCCATGGAACTGACCAGAGGTGGAAGTTTTCTTTCCACATCTCTAACCAAGCCCTCATGTAGGCAGCAGACTTACCTATTTAATGGTCCAGTCTGCATAACAGGTCTTCTGTTCCCTTCAGCAGGGTGTCCCCTGTGGCAATGATCCATCTCTTCTTAACAGAAGCTGTTTTGATGGATGACTTGGGCTGTCTTAACCTTGGGAACGTTTCTAGCACTTTCATTGAGATTTGGTTCCCATAGCAGAACTTTATATCTGTTGTGCAAGGGAACCTGGGAGTCTGAGGTTGGTGCAGGAGAGAGACACCTGCTGTGCTGGGCAGGAACCTACTACCATTTCCCTCCATCTCCTAAATTTCTCTCTTCAACTGAATGGAGAGAGGATGGGGACTCCTCTGTTGCATGAGGCATGCCTGCCTGTTGGGTCTGAGACAGAGAGCATGAGGTGTTGTTCCAGTGGTCAGTCTGCCTCCCCCACTCCCTGATGATCCCAAGCCTCCTCACCTCTTCCCTGAGTTCTGTCACCACACAGAGGAGTTCCTCCACCCAAGCACTTCTCCCACTGGTGAATTCCCCACTGGTGTCCAATACCAGTGCAAGAAGGGGGCACATCCTGCCACTTCTGAGTGGCAGTGTGCACACATTGATGCTGCACTATTTACAGCTGGTGCAGAACTTGAATGTTGTGGTAATCCACGACACGTAGAAGTTGTGGGCAAAAGGACATCTTTATTGATTTTACAAGACTTTGTATACCCCTTCTCAAGCTGCATGTTCATGCACGATTGGTTTAGCCAGAGATCAACAGTTCATAATTAGATGACTCTTTCTCAGTTGTAACTTCATAATTGGGTGATTCCACCTGCAGCCTGGCAGCTTCCTAATCTTGTTTACTCAGTGTGGGAAGATTTTACAGAGAAGGAGGCGTGGATGCCATGAGACTGCTAACGAGACCTTGAAGCAGAGAAACAAAAATATAAACATAGGCCAGCAGGGATGAACCCAGCAGCTAGTTCGGTGGGAACGACTAGCAGTTAGAAGGAAAACAATGGAAATGAACCGTCAACATAGCTAACTTTGGCATAACTTGATTTCTTAGCACATGCAGTAGTTTAGCCAATAATATGTTAGCAATAGCTTTATGGACAGCTACCTTTAGCCAATAATACTCGGTAGACACCCTCATGGGTACAGAGGGATGTAACGGAATGAGGTATATAGAAAGCAGCTAAACTGAATAAACATGCACTTGTTCATGGATCAGATGGATCTCTGCATCTGTTTTTCAACAACTCGGCTCTTCTTGGTGCCTTCCAGCTTGTCCGAGGATACACAGGCATCTATTCAAGGCCAATGTTAAGTTCACACACTCTGATTCCCCAAACCAGCCAAGGTTTCCCACACTTGAAAGAGGCCTTTATTTTCTGCTGAGTGGTCATCATGGTTGGCTGGTACTACTGGCCAAGGTCCACTGCCCTGCCTGCTTATCCTGCCTACTCACCCTGCCTGCATGTACTGCCTTGCCATGCCCCTCTGACATGCCACACACCTGTTTGCTCTGTCCTGTTTGCAGTGCTGCTGTCACTGGCATTCCTTAGAGGCCATTTGAATCTCCTGTGGATGCTTCTGGGAACACACTTCCACACCATCTGCACACACAAGCTGCCACATCTGGGAGTCAGGAGCCACCTCTAGGGTGTCCCTCACTCTGGGGACTGCTTGTCTGCTTCAATCTAGTGTTCAGCTGCAGAACTTCCCATCCCTGCTGCCAACTCTTGCTAATCATACCCAATACAAAATTTTCCTATGTCTTGGGAAGCCCCTTTTGACTGATGAAAATGTAATCTATAATTCTAGCAATTCTAGTGATATGTAACTATTTTTAAGCTTTCTAGCAGGCCTCTCAGATGGAAGTCCCCCATGATAATATAGGTTCTTTATTTTCTTTTTTCTAAGCATAACAAGTATGTCCTTAGGAAGACAATCATCTTTTTTCAACCTCAGAAAGAGGTCTTTTATATAAAATGTCACCTTACTTTGATTTCATCCAATTACATAGACCATTACCACTAATGCTAGCATTCTAGCCATATGAATCACACCATCAAGTTTCATTATCATCAGATTTGTCAAATACATACCCATAAATGAGTAACTTCTCAGGTCTTGAATTAGTGTCACCCCTAGAAATCTAATGACAAATTATGATCTCAGTTCATATATTATCTCTGTACTGCAATTTTGAATTAAAACTTTCATCTTTCACTTTTGCACTTCATTTCAGTGTCTTCCATACCAATGAAGCACTTTAATATGAAACTGTTGAAAAAGAAGGCCCTGGGCAGTAACATTATGCAACCCCTTTTTGATATGGTTTAAACAATGTTTTATAGCCTTCCCATGTGATAATGGACTTCTCACTGGACTTGCCCAGAACTGAGATCAGGACTCTTTCTCTCTGTTGCCCTGAAGTCATACGTAATGTCAAGACTGCCGGTTGCATTATTCTTTTTTCTTTTTTACTGTGCTGCCTAGACAACTCAACACTAAATGTATAAAAAGCATTGCTTCCAATTTCTCCTATCACTTTAGCACCAGGAACTGTGTTAAAGGGATGTAAGCAGACTCTTAAAAAGATGTTTTCTCCAGTCCGTTTTGTTCAGAAGTACCTTTCCTTGCTTTCATGTTTGCTTTGAAGCCTAACTTTGAACCTTTTCACACTGTAACTTACACATTCATTTTCACAGCCTAAATCAGTTTATTAGCATCCTACTTTTACCTTTCCAAATTGATGCAAGCAAAAAGATACTTGCTTAGGCGTGGCACTCTGTCTTGTAAAGTTTGTGAAATCAGAATGATGTTTTTCAACAGGAGCAGAAGAGAGTTCAATGAAACAATTAAATCATCTTGAGCAGAGATATTAATTTGATAAATTATTGACTGTGACAATAAGTGGACAAAACAAACAATTTTTAATGTACTTTGGCAGACTCTCTTATGAACTTAAGTATAAAGCCTCAGAATATTTAGGGTTTTTTTTAATCTATACATTTATGTATGGTATCATAGAATCATAGAATCATAGAATCACCAGGTTGGAAAAGACCCACTGGATCATTGAGTCGAACCATTCCTATCAAATACTAAACTACGCCTCTCAGCACCTCATCCACCCGTCCCTTAAACACCTCCAGGGAAGGTGGCTCAACCACCTCCCTGAGTAGCCTGTTCCAGTGCCCAATAACCCTTTCTGTGAAAAATATTTTCCTGATGTTCAGCCTAAACTCCCCCTGCTGGAGCTTGAGGTCATTCCCTCTTGTCCTGTCCCCTGTCACTTAGGAGAAGAGGCCAGCTCCCTCCTCTCCACAGCTTCCCTTTAGGTAAGCCTCCTCTTCTCCAGGCTAAAATAATAATTATCAATTTATTTACATGACATTTGAAATACAAATTTGTCAACTCTATTAAATATGTAAATTGCCATTTTCCACAGAATGATGGTAGATCCTCTACTGATTGCTTTCTTGCCTTCTTGTTCAGTGCTGAATTCTATCAACTCTTTCAGCTAAATAATATTAAAATGATTTGTTCATGCTCAAGTCACGGAGAATACTCCTGGTGCAGTGTGTCAACTGCAAATGTATTTGATAATATAGTTCTAACATTTTGGGTTTGGCTGGGATAGAGTTAATTTTCTTCTGAGTAGTTAGTTTGGGGCTACATTTTTTATTTGCTCTGCAAACAATGTTGATAGGATATTTCAGCTGTTACTAGGCAGTGCTTTCATAGAGTCAAAGCCTTTTCTCTTTCTCAAAAGGAAACAGAAGGAAAGTGGAGGACATTTGGAATGATGGTGTTTGTGTTTCCAAATAACTATTCCCCCTGATGGATCCTTGCTTTCATAGAGATGGTTGAACTGCCTGCTGATAGGAAGTAGTGAATGAATTCTTATTTTGCTTTGCTTGCATGTGCAGCTTTTGCTTTACTTACTAGAGTGTATTTATCTCAACCCATGAGTTTGATCACTTTTACCCTCCTGATTCTGTCTCCCATCCCATCAGAGAAGACTGAGTGAATGGTTGTGTGGTGCTTAGTTGCCAGCTAGATTTCAACCGCAACATTCATCATAAATAAAACATAAACCACACAAACAGAGTATAGCACCAATTGTCAAACTGTAACAATCTAGGCCTTGATCCATCAAGATCTTTTCAACTTTTGATTAGTTTACACATACCCACTGTTTAACTGGTGTCATCTCTCACCACTGCTTTGTTTTGTTTTTTTTTATGTTGGAGGACACTATTATGTGAACTTAATTGCATTTCTGTGGCTAAAATAACATTTCACATAAAGGTGAAGCAAGTTTATTTTTCTGTATCAGTTCTCTCAGTTGCTCTCATTTGGAGAGGATATGAGGTGAACAAGAACAAGCCCTTCACATCAGTAAATGGCAGTCAGGTTATGTGACAGATTGTCAGAAATTATAGAATCCCACAGTTCTTCATAATATAAACATATACAGTCATCTCTCTTCACCAAATTAGTA
This sequence comes from Piaya cayana, assembly GCA_013389865.1. NCBI lineage: Eukaryota > Metazoa > Chordata > Aves > Cuculiformes > Coccyzidae > Piaya > Piaya cayana. The sequence goes on from WAAB01009373.1 coordinate 7,381, forward strand.
AGAAATTTCTACTGTACCCTTCCTAATGGAATTGCACTTATTCTCCGAAGAGAGAGGAATTTTAAATCACCGATGTAGATGAAATAAGGAAAGCGTATTTAAGTATCTATCACTAATCTTAAACCACTATCTTCATTTGCTCTTTCTCTTAAACAAAAACATATACAAATAACTGCCAAACTCCCAGTCATTCTAAACAGCTTGATTGTAAAAACTGAAATTCACATCCAGTCAATGTAAATGTTATTGGGTCATGTTTTCTTTTTCTGTCTATTCAGCCTGATGAGATTGTTGAGTTAGGATTCAGAAAAACAGTGTACATTGATTTGTTTTCAAGGATCATGGACTACTAACCAACAATGTCATTAAAACAATTCCTAATGAGAAAAAATGCAATTGACATTAACAGAAATGTTTGGGGTAGGGGAGAGTTGAAAATTGGCCAGAAGCGCTGACTATATGTATTTTTAAAAATCATTAGGACTACTCCTTGGCCTACTTAAACATCAGCTAGGAATGAAGACAAGACAAAAAATATTTATGTGAATGATAGAATGCAGGAGATGATACGGTGCATCTGGTAGAGACTGAATCTACTATCGAAGGGTAATCCTATCATTATGCAGACCAGAGAATACAAGAAAGAAGGGCAATTTCAACTCTTCTGCAGAGAAGAACTATAGGACTGGAGGAGAAAACAATTCCACTGTGTATGAAGGAAGAAAATATAGGAGAAGATTTGTATTAGACTGTCTGATCCTATCTTAGAGTTATCTTTATGAGTCCAGCAACATGCAAATACACTGGTTCAATAAATCATTTCAGATTTCAAATTTATCATTTGCTCACCTGTTTTCTTTGATACTGTAAAGCTCTATACAACTTGCTTATTGTCCTTGCTGATGAATTTACTGTAGTTCTCTACATACAAGTATAATTAGAAGTCAGTTTAGTGTCCAAAAAATATCCTTCTGTCAGCCCTTATAGGATCTTGATGGTACAGTCATCCATCATAAGGAGATAGACACAACTGCTAATTACAATTAAAATGAGAGGTATGGACAATCACTGAAAACAATATTTTTTTAAAGAGTACCTTTCTCTTAGTAACATAAGCTAAGGCTAGAAGACAACTTTCCATTGAATAAAAAGGTATGATGTTACATATGGACAGATAGTAAAAATGTCTGTGGAAACAAATTATCTACTAATAATCTTATTACCTGTTGCTTGTAGAACTTCATACTGTTAATATCTTCATTCATTCTGAGTCACTTTCCATTACTGAGATTCATAAAAGGTCCATTCAGGTCTCTGAAACTATTTAGTATCTTCTGTATTAAAAAAGTATCTGGCACTATGAAGCTTTCAGACCTCAAAGGCAGGATTATGTCCAGAGACATTATTTATATTTTAATCACATAAATTGAAACATAATAATTGATCTACTATGTTTTTAATATTTTATCACTATTTAAAAATTTCTTTATGTATTTTTATTAATTCTAATATCAGCTGTAGATTAGCAGTAGTTTTATGCCTGTATACCTGAGTACCCACCTAAACCTACCCATATCTAGTATCCACATACAATCAGAGCTTTTTCTTTTATTACAGTTGCTCCTCGTCATGGTTCAGCATGTATTGATTGCAGTTCAGTTCTCACATTAAATATTTTCTGAGAATCTGAATCCATTTATCTATTTAAAGATTTATATTTGAGTGGAGGCATGACATTCTAACAGGCACTCAGTATGAAAAATGCTGTCCTAATACTACAACTGCTATTAGTAATTAAAAACAATTTAAAACTTAGCCGTCTTGGTGTGTGGAAGAACCATAGGATCTTATTACAACACAACAATTAGGAGTAACAATTACATTCAGTAAAACCTCCGTGATATCTGAGGTCCTCACTGAAGCCAAAAAAACTTCTGCTGCATAGACATAGAGAAACTTTATTCACAAAGTACTCTGCAATCATGAAAATCTCTGTACGTTTTAATAATTAACAAAGAGAAATTCCACATTTCTACATTGTCCTAAAAGCAAAACTTTTCTTAGTCACTTTGGGTTCATTTAGCCTGCAACACACTATGGTATGCTTTACTGAGATACCAAGCACAGAAATTCAGCTTGCTTTATTTAAAAAAATGCCTAGAGAAGGTGAAATAATTTTGCTAAAAAAAATCCATACATCTCTGGAATATCAGTGTCAGGGCTTTTAAAGACTTGGATGTAACAGAATTATTCAGTTGTGAAGAAGTCTATTTTACTGCAAAAGTTTCTTAAACACATGGAATTTTATATTTTAAAACTCCTTAAACACCTGAAATTTTATAGCAATATAACTAAATCTGCAGTCAGATACTAAGAACAAAGGTAATGCAGAAAATAATGGTGTACATAAAAAAGCTTTATTTTAGCTGACACCTCTCAAATGGTGCCGCAATGCCCTCAGTATGGACTTTCACATAAGGCCCAGTTTACACTTCTTGTTTAATAGATTGCTAGATTGTGTTAATATGTTAGTAGACATGGAAGCTCACTTAAGTTTTTACTGTAAGGAGACCAGAAGAGAAGCAGTCCAGTGTGGATTTTGATTTTATTAATAAAAAGACATTTAGAAGAAAGTTTCCATTGCATTCAGTATTATATTGCCTGGATGTTTCAAGATCACTATTGAAGGTTTTAGTATTGATACCTTAGATAAATATTATTTTCTGATGATTTTTGTGTGTATTTAAATGTTGGGAAAAACACTTTTTTTGAAATTACAGACTTTATTTCCAGTAGTCAAGAAGAACAATATGAGTAACAACAGTTGAAACACCCCATTCTTGATACTGCTTGTTAGTTTTACTGTAGCCTATACAGGACAACACTTGTGACTTCCTTCCACTTCCAGGAGGACAACCAAGTTTCCACAGACATTGTGGAAACTGAGTTTGGCCACCAAAGCTATATGACCAATGAGTGTGAAACAAAACTTTCAGTATGACTAGCAAACCGCAAATTGAATTTGTAACCTTAAGTTTCAATCAAAAAAACCAACTGCAATTACTAAATAATTAATCTAAAAGAACAACAGACCCCCTTCTTTGTCATATATTATTCTTCTTACAAATTGAAGAAGACATCTGATCTGCAGCCTTCTGAACATATTGAAAAACGGTCTCACCGGAGCCAAGTACAGAGGGAGAATAACCTCCCTGGACCTGCTGGTCACACCGTTTCTGATACAAGCCAAGATGCCATTGGCTTTCTTGGCCACCTGGGCACACTGCAGGCTCATGTTCAGTCGGCTGTCAACCAACACCCCCAGGTCCTTCTCCTCCTGGCAGCTTTCTAGACAGACTTCTCCTAGTCTGTAGCACTGCATAGGGTTGTTGTGCCCCAAATGCATGACGCGGCATTTGGCCATGTTAAACCTCATGCCATTGG